>CM064523.1:34782209-35249709 GCA_032716605.1 Paralithodes platypus
ATATATATATATATTTTTTTTTTTTTTTTTATTTTTTTTTTTTGGGTGGGAGAGGGTTATTTTTTGATTTTTTTATTTTATTTATTTTTCTAATTTGTATATTGATTATAATATATATATATATATATTTCATTCGGATGTATGTAATTATCTACTAGTTTAGGCCCCCCCTCCCTCCCCCCCCCATTTTCCTCCCCCTCCCCCTTCCCCCTCACCCCCCTTATATATAATAGATATAATATACTCTGTATATATACTGTTTTCTATTTTTTTTTTTGTTTTTTTTGTTTTTTTTTTGGGTGGGGGAGAGGTTTATTTTTTTATTGTTATTTTTATTTTTATTTTTCGTATTGTAGATGATTGTAATAATATATGTATATTATATATATATATATATATAATTATATATAAATATATATAATATATATATATATATATATATATATCATTCGTATTTATGTATTTATCTAAGTTATGCCCCCTCCCTCCCCCATTATACACCCTCCCCCATATAATCTATATTATATAATTCGTTGTTTATGTATTTTATCAGTTTATGCCCCCTCCCCCCCTCCCCATTATACCCCACTCCCACTCCCCCCCTCCCCATTATACCCCCTCCCTCCCCCTCCCCCCCTCCCCATTATACCCCCCTCCCCCTCCCCCCCATTATACCCCCCTCCCTCCCCAATTATACCTCCCTCCCCTCCCCCCCTCAGCTCCCTTCCCCCCTCCCCCTCCCCCCCCCCTATATATATATATATATATCTATATATATTTTTTTTTATTTATTTATTTTTTTGGGTGGGGGAGGGTTATTTTTTTATTTTTATTTTATTTTTCTAATTGTAGATTGATATAATATATATATGTATATATATATATATATATATATATATATATATATATAATATAGAGATATATAATATATATATATCTATATATATATATATATATCATTCGTTATTTATGTATTTATCTAAGTTATGCCCCCTCCCTCCCCCATTATACACCCTCCCCCTCTTCCCCCATTCTATACCCCCCTCCCCCCATATAATATTTTATGTATTTATCTATGTTATGCCCCCTCCCCCCCCATCCCCATTATACCCCCCCTCCCCCCATATATAATCTTTATGTATTATCTATGTTATGCCCCCTCCCCCAAATATACCCCCCTCCCCCCATATAATCTTTAGTTATTTATCTGTTATCTCCTCCCCCCCCTCCCCATATATACCCCCCTCCCCCCCCCCCCCATTTATACCCTCCCTCCCTCCCCCATTATACCCCCTCCTCCCTCCCCCATTATACCTCCCTCCCCTCCCCCCCCTCACCTCCCTCCCCCTCCCCCTCCCCCAATATATATATATATACATATATATATTTGTTTTTATTTATTTTTTTTTTGGGTGGGGGAGTGTTATTTTTTATTTTTATTTTATTTTATTTTTCTAATTGTAGATTGATATAATATATATATATATATATATATATATATATATATATATATATATATATATATATATATATATATATATCATTTGTATTTATGTATTTATCTAAGTTATGCCCCCTCCCTCCCCCATTTTACACCCTCACCTCTTCCCCCATTATACCCCCCTCCCCCCATATATATATATATATATAATTTTTTTTTGGGTGGAGGGTTGTATTTATTTATTTGTTTCTAATTGTAGATTGATATACTTATATATATATTTTTTTTTTTTTGCTTTTTTTTGGTTCTGTTGTGCATTTGTTTTTTTCCCACCCCCCCCCCCCCCCCTCCCATTACAGATCCGTTACACATCTAGCCAGCCATGGATAGAAAACGCCCCATATTGTTTTCTAATTGTAGATTGATATACTTATATATATATATTTTTGTTTTTTATTTTTCTTGGTTCTGTTGTGCATTTGTTTTTATACCCCCCCCCCCCCCCCCCTCCCATTACAGATCCGTTACACATCTTGCTAGCTATGGATAAAAAACGCCCCATCCCGGAGGACCAACTGGCCTCCGTCCTTAACACCATCCTTGATATGAGCAGTAGCAAGAGCGAGAGCGAGGACGACATGGGATGCGAGGAAGAGGAGTGGACAGATGAGGCGGGTGAGACGGATGAAGATGAAGATGGTTTGACCCATTCTCCACCGCCCAGGGGGAAGAGGAGGAGGATCATCACATCAGCACCTCCACCTCCTCCACCAACTCTACAAACTCCACCTCCACCTCTACAAACTCCACCAACTCCACAACCTCCACCTACAGTCGTCGCCCAACCTCGCCAAGTCTCATCATCACCCGTCGCACTACCTCGCCACTTCTCATCATCACCCGTCGCACTACCTCGCCACTTCTCATCACCACCCGTCCCCCTAGCCCGTACATCACTCCACACCACCCCATCTCGCCACTGCTCATCATCACCCGTCCCCCTAGCCCGTACATCACTCCACACCACCCCATCTCGCCACTGCTCATCATCACCCGTCGTCCTACCTCGCCACCTCTCATCACCAGCCGTCCACCTAGCCCGTACATCACTCCACATCACCCCACCTCATCCATCCCCACCCGTCCTACCAGCACCCATCCTACCATCAACATCCACTCATGTACTCTCACCACAACCATCAACATCCTCTCATGTCATCACACCATTCCCGAACTTCCACACATTCTATTCTTTTTCTTCTCCTGTTTCACGACACACCCTGCATGGCGGTCCCTTGTTACCTCACGTAGAATCACCGGCCAGCAACATTTCAGACAGCCCCCGCATCCTGGCTCCACTCCTGCCGGTGGGTAGTCTGAACACCCCACCATCACATGTCCTGTCTCCCAGCGTAGCCTCCCCCTCGCTGATCTCCTTGGGGAACAGCGGGGGCAGCGAGGCGCCCTACATGGCGTTTGTTCCGCCTGAACATCGCCAAATCATGCACGATGAGATTGCTGCGGCAATCGATGAGGAGCTTCCACAGAGGCTTCCTCCTGCCCCACTTCATCCACCCACAGCACCTTCTCCATCACCCTCATCACATCCACCATCACCCACACCACCTTCTCCATCACCCTCATCACATCCACCATCACCCCCACCCCCTTCGTCTTCCGCAGAAGACGACCCCCCTCCCCCTCCCCGCCGAAAATCTGGGCCCATGAAGGGCCGAGGTGGTAGGCCCAGGGGCCGCAGAGGTTACATACGTCGTCCAGGCGGACGACGTGGTGCTCTCCCAGCACGTGCACCTCCACGCCCCCCCACCGTGTATGCTGAGGATCACGAGTGGACGTCAGACCCGTTCACACCCAACGTTGATCCTTTCACTGGAACCCCTGGCTTGCGGGTTCCAGCACCAGTGACACCACTGCAGTTCTTCCAGCTCTTTTTTACAAGAGAACTGCTCAGGTTCCTGGTGAATGTGACCAACGCGTATGCCTTATTCGTTGGTTCTCTGTGGACATCGTTCAGTGAGGAGGACATGGCCAAATTCCTTGGTCTGTACTTCCTCATGGGTGTCAACAAACTCCCCACTGTGCGTCACTACTGGCTAAATGATGGAGTCCATAATTATCCAACGTTTCGCACGACCATGCAGGTCACCAAGTTCCAAGCCTTGCTGAGCAATTTTCACACGTTCAACAGCAAGGCAGTCATCAAGCAGACCAAAGACAGGCTAGTGAAGATCCGCACGGTGATGCGCTATCTGCTTGCTGGCTTCAAGCTTGCCTACGTCCCGGAGAGGAAGGTGTCCATCGACGAAGGCTGCCTTGGGTGGAAGGGTCGCCTTTCATTCAATTGCTACAACCCGATGAAGCCGAAGAAGTACGCTATCAAGCTGTACATCCTGGCAGAGTCCACGACTGGTTTCGTGTATGACTTTGGAGTCTACACTGGTATTGGTCAAACTCTCCAGAAAACGGTTGAGGGTTTAACGGAGTCCCTGCAAGGCATGGGTTACAAGTTGTTCATGGACAACTTTTACAACTCAGTTGACCTGTGCCACCACATGCTCACACACCACCAGATCTATGTGTGTGGCACCCTGAGGCTTGCACGAGGGGCTCCGAAGCGGTTTGCGCGACATTGCCCATGCATCGACACTGGAAGACGATGCAATTGAGGCGATGAACAACGGCACAACCCTAGTGATGCTTTGGAAAGACAAACGGATTGTCAACATGGTGTCCACCTTCCACGACCAGAGCACCATTCCAAAGCAGTCATTTGTCAAGAAGAAGGTACAAGGCAGGTGGCAGCGGACTCGTAAGAACATCATGAAGCCCGTTTGTGTTGACGACTACAACCGCCACATGGGTGGGGTGGATCATTTCGATCAGATGATCCAGTACTACCCCATCCAGCGAAGAACGGTCAAATGGACGAAGAAGATCGTATTCTACTTCATCCAAATGGCCCTCTTCAATGCCTTCGTACTCTTCAAGAAGTGCAACCCCCGCAGGAAGATGACTATGCTGGCGTTCCAGGAAAGCGTAGTCCGTTCCTTGTTGCACTTCAACCCTGCAGAGTGGCCTTTGTCGGGGAGACGCATCCGGCGTGCACAGGATTTGCCAGAAGGTCAGTACGAGCCATGCACCCGTCTCAGGCGAGACAGGCGGCGTCGGCGGCAATCCTCCGGAAGCTCAGCTGGGTCGCCCCCACCGGACGACAATCCAGACTCCCCAGCCGCTCCTGCTGATGATCCTGGCACTCCTCCTGGTGCTCCTGCTGCTGGTGGAGGCGTTGGGGGAGCACTCTTTCATGACCCCCCCCCCCCCTCACCAGGTCCAGATGCTGCTGCTGCTGCTGTTGCCGTCGGGGGAGCACTCGCTGAGAATGCACCCCAGGCGGCACCAGTATCGGACTCGGACGATGCTACTGATGATGAGGAGGAAGTGGATGACCTACCACTTGACCCCCCCGCACCAGTAGTACCGGGTGCAGCTGCTGCTGCTGGTGGCGCTCGGGCAGCACCCCTCATGGATGCCGACTGGGTTCCACTAGTAATGGACGTTCAAGCTAGGGCTCAGGCACCAAGAGGCCGTCGGATAGGTCCTCAAAGAGGACGGGGTTCCAGGCCACGTCCTGTTGTACTGGACCATGACCGGTACAACAGGAACTTGGGACACGTTTTCGAGACTATCCCAGGCGGAAAGCGAAAGTGGTGCCGTGTGTGTTATAGGAGCCAAATTCGCAAGGACACGAGCTTTCGCTGCAGGTCTTGCCTCGTTAGCCTCTGCATCGATGTCAATGGTTGCTTTAACAAGTACCATCAACTCGATGCAGATGTCCTATAGCCAGGATCTTTGCACGATTCATTAATTCATTTATGCATTCTCCTATTCACCTTCATTATTCCTTTCCAATCACTATCACCCATTCATTCATTCAGTCTTTATGCATTCTTCCATTCACCTTCATCACCCTTTCATTCAGTCATTCAATCATTCAATAATTCATTCATTCATTCAATCATCACTTCCAAGGTTCGGGGCCCACCTTCATTCACCCACCTTCATTCACCCATCATCATCATCATCATCATCATCATCATCAATAATTCACCTTCATCACCCTTTCATTCAGTCATTCAATCATTCAATCATTCATTCATTCATTCAATCATCACTTCCAAGGTTCGGGGCCCACCTTCATTCACCCATCATCATCACCATCATCATAAAAAAAAAAAAAAAAAAAAAAAAAAAAAAAAAAAAAAAAAAAAAAAAAAAAAAACTACAATTTGCACTACAGTGGATATAGGCCTCCTGGGGAAACCACTCTAAAAAAATGACGAGTCCAGTGCAGTACCTCTTTGGGTGGCTTGGAAATTTGCAAATATTTCTCTGGTTTGACACCATATATATATATATATATATATATATATATATATATATATATATATATATATATATATATATATATATATATATATAATATATCCACACATACATTACCATTACCATTTACCAATCTTTATATTTTGTTTGACACCTTGTGTATATATATATATATATATATATATATATATATATATATATATATATATATATATATATATATATATATATATATATATATATATATAATACTTTCTTTTATTTGCATGTACAATAGAATTATTTCTGAATTTATTACCTGAAGATAACCTGGCTTTCTTATTTTGTTTTTTCAGTGTCAACCCAGGAGCCATTTCCCTTCTCGTTGGAAAGGGTTGTGACACAATTCAATTTGCACTACAGTGGATATAGGCCTCCTGGGGAAACCACTCTAAAAAAATAACGAGTCCAGTACAGTACCTCTTTGGGTGGCTTGGAAATTTGCACATATTTCTCTGGTTTGACACCATATATAATTATATACACACAATCACACATTGATTTTACCATTATTTATTTTGACACCTTGTATATATATATATATATATATATATATATATATATATATATATATATATATATATATATATATATATATATATCCACACACATACATTACCATTTACCATTCTTTATATTTTGTTTGACACCTTGTATATATATATGTATATATATATATATATATATTTATATATATATATATATATATATTACTTTATTTTATTTAAGTGTACAATAGAATTATTTCTGAATTTATTACCTGAAGATAACCTGGCTTTCTTATTTTGTTTTTTCAGTGTCAACCCAGGAGCCATTTCCCTTCTCGTTGGAAAGGGTTGTGGCCCTACCAGGTAAGTAAAATTGGCAACCTTCATGACTGACATGTCTTCTATGAACATTATACAATTATTGGCAACACAAATTATATAAAAGTGTTGTATATTGTGGCAAAGATATACAACTGTATAAACATTCATATATTTTCATAACAATAACAATGCATGGAAACAATTGCGCATAGCTTACGAACCATTTATGCTATATTATTTTTGTTTTCACCATTGGAAAGAGCACAATTTTCCGATTCCGGTGATATATACAGTTATATACGTATCCGACCAATTAAGCAACCACGAGGTGGGGAACAGCTCGGAACCCGGCTAGCATCGCCGGAACAGAGACTGGTGAAGCGTAAATATTCGCATTTTGGCTCTTCATTTCAAATATTCATAGCGCAAAAAGTATTTGTCCTAGGAACTTCTAGTTTGTTTTATACTCATCAGCATTATTTGCCGTATTCATTCAGCCTAAATTTAAAACCATACACTTTGTAGCAACGAAATAAATCGAAAATGTTATAAACCATATCAATCAAAATCATATATTTTTTTTTTCGGTCACTGCATGGAAACAATTGTGCATAGCTCGCGAACCAATTACGTTATATTATTTTTGTTTTCACCATTGGAAAGAGCACAATTTTCCGATTCCGGTGATATATACAGTTATATACATATCCGAGCAAATAACGCAACCACGAGGTGGGGAACAGCTCGGAACCCGGCTAGCATCGCCGGAACAGAGATGGGTGAAGCGTAAATATTCGCATTTTGGCTCTTCATTTCAAATATTCATAGCGCAAAAAGTATTTGTCCTAGGAACTTCTAGTTTGTTTTATACTCATCAGCATTATTTGCCTAATTCATACAGCCTAAATTTAAAACCATACACTTCGTAGCAACGAAATAAATAGAAAATTTTATAAACCATATAAATCAAAATCATATATTTTATGTTTTCGGTCACTGCTTGAGAACTATTGAAGATAAACAATTTCTGTTTTCAGATTTGGAAAGAGGAGAAAAAATACTATTATTTGAGCAAAAAAAAATATATGGTCATCACTCACAATTTAGATCTAGGACGGTGTGAAGACAATTGCATGGGAAATAATTGTATTCCGGACTCATTTACACTTCATATTTCGATTTATTTACATTTTGTTTTGTTTTATCATGTACTATAAATATTCCTCTTTCCATTGATATATGATACATCACAATAAACAGCATTCTGGTGGATGGAAATCGCGAAAAATGTAAGGCTTCGACAACACTCATGAGCCAAATTCAAGACCCAAAATACTTGTCAAGCGCCTACTCGGACTTATTGGAACATAATATGTCGCAAGGAGTTAATCTGCGCTGGGTTAAAGGAAATATATTTAATTATCTAAGACGCTCCTCGTATGGTTTGTTCTTTAGGCTAGGTATAATTTTGGTAACTCTACGTTGAACTCGTTCTAGCTTGTCTATATCTTTTTGGCAATAAGGGCACCAGGATTGAACGCAGTATTCCAGAAGAAGGCGGACTAAGGAATTGTAAAGGGTTAGGATAACTTCTTTGGATTTATGCTCAAATGACCTGCCTATAAAGCCAATTATTTTGTTTGCTTTCTAAACAACTTCTGAACATTGTTGACTCGGTTTTAGGTTACTCGATATTGTTACTCCCAGATCGGTTTTTCTGTTTACATTCTTAAGCTGAGTGCCATTCATCGAGTATTTTGCTTTCTCATTTTGGTATCCGATATGTAGTACTTTACATCTATCCGCATTGAAACTCTTTTGCCAAATTTGGGCCCAACATGACAACTTATCTAGATTGTGTTGCATATCGTCAACTTGTTATTTTGAGAGTACGCTATTTGCAATTTTTGTATCGTCAGCAAATTTTGAGATTGTACAGCTGTGACCCTCATCTATGTCGTTGATGTAAATTAGAAAGAGAATTTGTCCTAGTACCGATCCCTTGGGTACCCTGCTACTTACATTGGTCCATTTAGATGCCTTACCGTTTATAACTACTCGTTGCTTTCTGTCGCGGAACCAATTTTCTATCCATTTTAACACACTGTCTTGTACTCCATGCGCTTATAGTTTTAGCAGTAAATGTTTGTGGGGAACTTTGTCAAAGGCCTTTTGAAAATCAAGGTATAAAATATCTACAGCTTTACTCTTATGATAGAGGTTGAGGATATCGTGAAAGAAGTCTAAGAGGTTTGTTGAACAGGAACGGTTGCTACGAAAGCCGTGTTGAGTATCTTTAAGTCTGTTATTTTCCTCTAAGTGATTTACGAGTCTGTCTCTTATGAGCGTTTCTAGCATATTACATACAGCTGAGGTTAAGCTAATTGGACGATAGTTACTGGGTAGGGATTTGCTGCCTTTTTTTTAAATCGGTGTTACGTTAGCTAGCTTCCACTGATCAGGCATAGTTCCAGACTGCAAGGATTTATTGAATAGCAATATCAGTGGTTTGGAGAGCTCATCCTTAGCTTCCTTTAGAACTCAAGGTGAGATTGTATCAGGTCCGGGCGTTTTCTTTACCTTGAGTTTATCTAAACATTTCAATACTTCTCTCTCTGTAATAGTAGTTCAAGTGCAAGTCTGGCCGATGTGGATCGTAGATTCGGCTGTCTGGACTTCAGGGGGAACTGCCTCTCACGAACAGGAATCCAAGGTCCGGGCATCAGAAGGCACACAGCAGGTCTCGCTGTAGTCTCGAGGGGGAGGGGGAGGCAGTTTCTACTTCAGTTAGATACTCCGTGCTTTTCAGCCTTAGGAATATTACTTAGGTAGAGGTGCTTACTTTCTTATATTTCAGTGAGAGTATGTTCAAGTTATTTCTTAGGTTTAACTTGTAGTAACTCAATTCTAAAAGGATATAGTGAATGGTTGTGATGTAATTTGCGAAGGTAATACTTAGTCTAAAAATACATGGTGGTCATAGGTTTGTACATAATCATTTTAAGTATTTTATTTAATACTCTCATGGTGGTTACGAGGTCTAGGTCAGAGATTATTGTAGCTTCCGTGATTCTATGATAATCACGGGTTATTAATGATGAAGTTGATATCTATGTTCTTCTCTAGGTTCTTGGGGTTATGTTGAGTTCTCCGGAACGGTACTGGAAGGGAGGTCCTAGTATCCCACTTGTTTCTATAACATTCCGGTCTCTGATGTCTAACTTGCATAATCATTTGTTCCTTATACTGCAAGTCTGGCTGTTGGTCGAATGGAGGCTGGTGATAGGTCGAGATGGTTTGAAAGCTCGATTGTGAATGGCCCAGCTTCCCACTCTTTTGTATGGGAGACTGACCTAACTTCCTGGTCTTTAGAGAACGGGAATGACCTGAGGTCATGGGGCACTTCTCTGTTCTGTTTTCCTCTAAAGCATGGGAAGCTTGTATATATTTCCATTTCTTCTGTTGGCTCCTTCTCCTGTCTTTTCTATTCTCCTGCAGGCTAGCAATCCTACAGGTCTTACTCAACCTCGTTACTTTACCACATTCGGCAAAGAAAAAGTTGCGACCTCGTGATTTCAAAATGTAGGTCAGGGTTGTTGTATTAGCCAGAACGGGGGTTAAGTGTTGTAGTGTCACCAGCCACATGGTTGTAGGAACATCAGCTGGTGTAGAGGTCTCGATGCCCATGTGGACATGTAACGGTATCTTGGATTCTTTTGCAGTTTGCACCAATTGTTGTGGGGTGTTGACAACAGTGCTGTCCAGTCCTGTAGATACCATGACGCTGTTTATTTTCATGGCTGCTGGAGGCGGTGAAGGAGCTGCTGGAGTGGGTGAAGGAGTCTTTGTAGCAGGAGGAGATGTGGTGGCTGGAAGCTCGGCAGAGTGAGTGACCTGGGAAGGGCTGGTGAGGATTTGGGAGGGGCCCGCCTTGTGTAGGTAGGACGGAATGTCGGCACCCATCGTTGAGGAGGTTTTACATGTCAACCAGATCTTGTACAGGGTGGATTAGAAGCAGGTTGCATTAATGATGGTGGATTCACATGAGTGTGGTGTGTTGGTGATGAAGAAGAACTGGATGAATGGGATTTTTTCTTTAGACAGGCTGGCTATAGTGCGATGTAATTAAGAGGAAGTACTTGTAGTTTTATGAGTAGAAGTAGATGGTTGTATGTTCTGAAATAATGGAAGAGGTCTTGAAGATGATTTGGAGATGGATTTAGAAGCTGAAGTAGTGGGCGACTTAGGTTTGCTTGCATAAGGAAGAGGGTTGAGTGAGAGGAACAGGCAAGTTAGAAAGATCAAGAGATGGTGTTGTTGGCAGATTTGATAAAGGCTGTGAAGGTAGATTAGGAATGTGAGCAATAGCTGGCGTAGTAGGTAGAGTGCAAGGTGATTCAGAGAAAATTGGTAAGCTGACAGATGGTGAGGGAGGAACAGGTAGAGATAGAGATTTGGTTAATAATTGAGTAGGGAGTTTGGAAGGTGCAGATACAGTACGTGTAGGTATGATAGGAGTAGAGTTGTGTGATGGATATGAAAGAGGACCTGGGCGTGGCTGAACAGATTGTGTGGATTTTGGTAGAATAGGTGGTGTGACATGCAGTGGTTTCTCCTCAATGGTGGAATGAGTTCACATGTCGAAGGTTCTGAGGATCCCAAATTCTGATTATTTGATGCAGGCAATATATCATTCTGGTCAGGATCTGCAAGCATAATCATATTCTCATCAATAGGCTGAAATCTACGTACATGTCTGTTACGGTATGTGCGTGACTCACCGAAATAGTTAATGGTAACCTGATAACAATTTGGCACTGTTAAGATTTCAAATGGACCTCTAAATCTTGGTTTGAGTTTAGACGGCACAGGTAATTGAGCAACCATCACGAGATCGCCGACACGGTGTGGACTGGCTTTGGTAGTTTCATCAGGTTGAAGATCTTGAACATACTGGATTTGACGGAGACGGTTTTTCAGGTGTATTAGTGATTGATCGAAGTTGGAGGAGGGCTCATGCGGGGCAGCGAGATGTCTCAGAGGTAGGAGCAATGGTGGCACTCCAAACACACGTTCGTGGGGTGATATTCCGTCTCCTCTGGGGCAGGTATTTATACCCCATTGGACTATTTTGACTTGACTGGGCCAATCCTTGGTGTCCATTTGTTGCAACCGTGTTCGTATTTGATTTGCAATCATCCTATGGCTTCTTTCGCAGATGGAGTTGCCTTGAGGCCAGTATGGAGATGAGTGACTGATTTTAAATCCACACATTTGAGATAATTGAGACCAAATGTGACTGGTGAACTCGGGGGCATTATCTGAATGAATGGCTTCAGGTAAACCGAAATATGGAAAGACATGCTGAATGAGGGCCTCTGCTACTGCTATGGCTGAGTGTTCTTTTGCAAGGCAGGCAATGACATATTTGGAATAGGTATCAACAAATGATATGATGTACTTAAACCCTTGGTTTCCTTCCATTGGTCCCATAACGTCTACTGCAAGTAATTGCCATGGCTTGGAGGCTACTGGCTTGCCAGCAGGTCCTGCTGTGCGGGTTCTATCTTTACCCAACGCACAAGCTCAGCAAGCTTTTTTGTTACTCGTTTAGCGGTTATATAGGAGGAAGGGGTCCAATACACTTGTTGAAACGTGGTAATTAGTTTTCTTTGTGCTAGGTGAATGCCATTATGCATATGAATAGATTGCATAGTGGATAGTGCTACTTGAGGTGTGATGAAAATGTTTCCATCTATGGTAAATAAATTGTCTCCTCGTCTGGTCAGTTGAGAAAATATCTTGCTTGGCATCCAGTCTGGTTTATCCTTTCTTTGAAAACAACGTAGGTCTTGTTGATTGTCATCCAACGAATCTTTATGATGGATGGCTAATATGGGTTGATTCTTCACTTGATGTTGTAGATGAATGTCTGCTGAATTGATGGGAAGTCTAGATAGGGCGTCCGCATTGGTATGGAGTTTTCCTGGCCTATAAACAATATCTACGTCGAATTCCTCTAATGATTCCCTCCATCTGACAGTTAATGGACAGTCAGATTTACGGAACCATTGAAGGGCGTGATGATCTGTTATTATGGTGACTTTGACACCGGCCAAGTTAGCCTTGAAATACTGTAGGGCCCATATCATAAAGGCACTCTCTTTTGGTCACCGGATAGTTGACTTCTGCCGGATTGAGAGTGCGACTGGCAAAGGCGATGATGTGTTCTTTGCCATCTCTAGTTTTTCCAAGAATGGCACCTATTCCGAACTGTGAGACGTCTGTATATAGTCTGAAGGGACAAGTGTAATCCGGAAATGACACTACCATATTGCTTCATATTGCCACCTAGGCAATACTGTTACCACATCACATGCCTCAAGATGGCGGGAGGGATGAAGGGTGCGGGCGTAGCCCTCTCTCTATGTATCATCCTTCTCAACATCCAGAGGGGCTATGCTGATATACAGGTGCAGAGGGGTCCGGTAGTGTACCAGGTCAACCCTAAACATGTATTGAGGGACCTCGTCACACAGAAATCACACACGAGTGAAAGTTCTCTCACCATTCCTGCCTGGTCTATTTCATATATCGGGAAGGCGCCGCGACTGGGCAAACACTCTGGCACAACCTCGCTACAACACCTATTGTGCTACACTCTAATTAGCTGCGGAGATGTAGAGACCAACCCCGGCCCTTGTTCAACGTTGAAGAAACCTCACCACCAAACAAGTAAGGCAGACACCGACATTTCAACAGTCCCTAGCAGTAAAATTCGTTATAACAAACTGGGCCAGCAGGGACCCCAGCCTCCGGCCGTCACGCTCCAATTCAACCCACAACACAATCCAACACTATCGGTGGCTCAACATGTAACTGGAGCAGCTAGGAAGAAAGGCATCAGTCGCAACAACATCAACAATGGAGCAGCATTAGCAGCCAGGAATAAGGACAATTTCATCAAACAGCAAATACAGGTGGGGCAGGGAGGGGTCACAGGGGGAGACATAGCCACAGACAGTCCCCACCCTAGCAGCACAGCTGATCATCACACCGCCAGATGTACGACGAACAATACAAAGAATCTATGTACAGTGTGCGATATTAGATTCAACAAAAGGAGTCCAACATCACAATGTAGTATTTGTAATGAAACAGCACACGATCGATGTTCTTATGTTAACAGCAGAAAAGAAATGGAATGCGATAAATGCAGGGAACTAGCAATTACCCACTCCACCAACTCTACATTACCCACAGCATTACCATTAATACCACAGATATCGGCGACCCAAGTAGCACAACATGCAACAAGAACAACAATAAAAACAGGTAGCACTCGCAAATACATCTACAGGGAAGCAGCATCAACGGACAATGAAAACAACAACAACAACAACAACAGCAAACAACCACAGCCCGACCGCGAGTATCCCCTACTCTCTCCCGCACAAACAGCTGATCGACGCGGACCAAACCACACCTCCAGTCGTATGATAAACAGTAAGAAAAAACCATGTATAGTCTGTAATATTGGTTTCAACAATAGGAGTTCACTTTTACAATGCAACAGTTGTAATGAAATTGTTCATAACCGATGTACTTACGTTAACAGTAGAAACAAAGTTGAATGTGTTAAATGTAGGAACTCAGCTGTACAACATCGCGAAACCATTTGTTTTATTTGTGAATCACTCATAACACGACGTCAGAAGATCCAAAACTGTGTAAAGTGTAAACATGTAGCTCACATGAAGTGCATCTCTAAGAAGACCAACAGTGAAGAACGGGAATTCCTTTGCAAATAAGTGTGCCTTGCATTCATTACCGAATATTAATGTAAATGATCCAAGTATTAACAACTCAGAATCCAGCCAGGACACATTCAAAATCAAAGATGAATACAGAGTGTTCACCAACAAAGGGCTCCATCTTATCCACATTAACGCCAGATCAATGTACCATAAATTGTCAGAAATAAACTTGTTAGCTAATAAGGCCAAAGCTTCAATAATTGCAATCACAGAAACCTGGCTGGATTCAAGTATAAACGATGGTGAAATAAATATTCAAGGTTTCAACATGGTTAGGAATGATCGCAATAGGCATGAGGGAGGAGTATGTCTGTATGTAAAACACAACCTCACACACACAACTAGGACCGACCTCCATGTAGAAAATCACGAAGCTCTGTGGATCGACCTACACCTGCCGAGGACAAGACCCATCACAATTGGGGTATGCTATAGGCCACCAGCCGCCACACAATTCTTGACCACATTTGAACGAACTTTGTCATTGCTAGACCCTCGGAACGAATCCATCATACTAGGGGATTTTAACCTGTGTTACAAACAACGAAATGATAGGCTTGTACGAGAATATAGGCATATACTGACAATGCACAATCACAAACAACTCATCACAACCCCCACACGTATCTCTGAGAACACTGCCACAATATTAGACCACATAAGCTGTAACAGAGAGGACAAAATATCCCAATCAGGGGTTATACAGACTGGGATAAGTGATCACTTCGTCACATATTGCACACGGAAAACCACAAAAATTACCCTAGAGAATCACAAGATTATCAAAACAAGGTCACTCAGAAACTACAATAAGGAAACATTTCTGGACATTTTATGGAATACAGACTGGTCTCCAGTGTTTGGAAGTACAAACGTTAATGACGCATGGGTTGGCTTCAGAACCATCATCACAAACATCCTAGACGAAATAGCTCCTCTGAAAGACATACGAATTAAAGCAAGGTCAGACCCATGGATCAACAATGACATACTACACCATCTGGAACACAGAGACAATCTGTTAAAAAGGCTAGCGAAACATAGACAGGATCAAGGTCTGAAACATGAGTTCAACAGGGCCAGGAATAAACTAAGTAGGAAAATGAAATCAGCGAAAAATAATTATTTTCACAATAAGGCAGAGGAATATCAGAATAACCCAAAGAAACTATGGAGGCACCTAAAAACAACAGGCTACAGCAACAAGACAAGGGATTCGTCTAACACTAATATTGCTCTCACCATTAATGATCAGGTTTGCCACGATAAACGACAAATTTCAACCTACTTCAACTCCTTCTTCACCTCCATAGCAAACACACTTGCACAGAACCTACCTCAACCTCTCAATAAATACACGACAACAACGGCCACCTTTCGTAATTTCTACAGAGATAAAGACATACACCCGAACACATTTAGATTGCAAAATGTTACACCAAAATACACTTTTGACGAGCTGTCTAACCTAAATGTACATAAGAGCACAGGACCAGACAAAATTCCTGCCAAATTTCTACGAGATGGAGCCATTGGTATAGCAGGCCCCCTAACCCACATCATCAACTTGTCAATTAACACCAACACAGTACCTGCTGAACTGAAGGAAGCTATTGTAACCCCTCTATTCAAGAAAGGAAATAAACTAGAAGTTGGCAACTACAGACCAGTTAGCATATTATGTATTGTATCTAAAATCCTTGAAAGAGCGGTATACACCCAAATTGAACACTACCTCAAACAAAATGATCTATTCTATAAGTTTCAATCAGGTTTCAGATGCATGTACTCGACAGACTCCTGTCTCATCCACTTAACGGATCACATTCGTAAAGAAATGTCTAAAGGTAACTACACCGGTATGGTTCTTCTTGATCTACAAAAAGCGTTTGACACAGTAGACCATGATATCCTATGTAATAAACTACAAGCTATGGGCATAGGGTCTGTGAACTGGTTTAAATCTTATCTTAGTGGTAGAACCCAAAGAGTCAAAATTGATGATAATATATCTGATCCTATGCCAATTAACTGTGGGGTCCCGCAGGGAAGCATCCTTGGTCCCTTACTCTTTCTTTGTTATGTGAACGACATGGAACTGAGCGTCTCATGTAAATTATTACTGTATGCAGACGACAGCGTGCTTCTGGTTTCAGGAAAAGACCCAATAAGTATTGCCGCTTCACTTTCCAAAGAACTAGCATCATGTAGTGAATGGCTAGTGGACAATAGACTATCTCTTCACCTGGGCAAGACGGAATCCATCTTATGTGGAACAAAACGCAAACTGAAAGACATTGTGGGCTTCTCGGTCAACTGTAATGATATTCCTATAACAACAGTGTCACAAGTTAAATATCTCGGACTGAAACTGGACGCGAGTTTGTCAGGTGAAACAATTTGGGAATCTATCCTGAGAAAGTGTAGAGCACGTATAAAATACCTGTATAGACAGGTGGGATGCTTGCCCGCGGCGACCAAAAAGACCCTCTGCCAAGCGCTTGTTCAATGTCATTTTGACTATTCTGTGTCATCCTGGTACTCTGCATCATCTAAATCAGCACAGCACAAACTTCAGGTCACTCAAAATAAAAGGGTTAGGTTCATGCTGAACCTAGGACCCAGATCACATGTTGGCCAGGAACAACTTCAGTCACTAGGTATGCTCAATGTTTCTGACAGGGCCAAACAAATCAGGCTAACTAATGCCTTCAAAATTTTCTATGACAGAGCTCCAGAGTATCTAAAGAATGATTTTGTTAAAGCAAATGAGAGGAGTGGACATAATACAAGAAACATGATGTTTAATTTTAAGGTCCCGAGAATCCAAGGACAGGGTAAGCAAACATTCTTCTTCACTGCCATCAAAGACTGGAACGACCTACCCCAGTCAGTCCGTGAAAAGAGAACACTGTATTCCTTCAGACGTAGCCTGAAGGAACACCTGAACCGGACAGCTGCGAGAAGGGAACACCAAGCTTATGTCTACTACTAAATACGACATAAGAGATAGACAAACCAAACTGAAATGATTACTGATTACGGATTACTGATATTTACTATAGGATGTAAGGTATCTTAAAATAACCCCCTAGAAATACTTTCTCTAAAGTATCTATTTCTTTATCCTCCCCTTTTCCCCAGCTAACCTAATCCCACAAGGACCCTAATGGAAATACGCCTAACGGCCTTATTGGGCTATCCTTAGTTGGAATTATGCAAGGCTGGTACATGTCATATTTGTAACAAACTATGTGGTACCAACTCTGTAAATTGCTGACTGAATAAATATTATTATTATTATTTTATTATTACCGGAGATGCCACTAATTTCTCTTTCAGACTACGAAATGCTTGAAGGTGTTGTTCTGTCCACTGGAATGGTTCGTCTTTTTTAGTTAGATTATGTAAAGGTTTGGCAATAGTAGCAAAGTTCTTGACAAATCTTCGATAATAGGATGCCAACCCAAGGAAAGCTCTTACTCCTTTGACATTAGTGGGAGGAGTAATTTTGCTGATAGCTTCTAGTTTGCTAGGATCTGGTGAAATACCTTGTTCTGATACAATATGTCCTAGAAAGTTTACTTTAGTTTTAACAAGGATGCATTTGGATGGTTGGAGTTTTAAACTGGCATCCCTGATTCTCTGGAATACTTGTTTTAATTTTTGCAAATGTTCGGCCCAAGCTTTCCCGAATACAATAATGTCGTCTAAATAGGCCAGGCATGTTTCCCAGGTTAATCCTTGTAAAACAGATTCCATTAACCTGGAGAATGTGGCAGGGCCATTGCATAGACCGAAAGGCAAAACAGTAAACTCATATAGTCTGCCTTGGCTGGTGGAGAAAGCTGTCTTTTGTTGATGTTCTGGTGATACTGGAACTTGCCAATATCCTGCCTGAAGATCTAAGGTAGTGAACCATTTTGCTCCAAGCAGGGAGTCTAAGGAATCATCAATTCTGGGGAGTGGCGTAGCGTCTTTGATGGTGACATCATTCAGTTGCCAGTAGTCAGTACAGAAGCGGGTTGATCCGTGTTTCTTCCGGACGAGTACTACCGGAGAAGACCAAGGGCTGGTAGAGGTTTTGACAACTCTTGTGGCAAGCATATCTTGTACTTGTTTTTCTTCCTCTTGCCTCTGAATCGGGTTTTTCCGACGGATTGGTTGCTTTATGGGACGTCCTACAGTATGTATAGGATGATGAAGCATGTCAGTTTTCCCCATGTCTCGGCTGGAGGTAGCGAATAGGTCTTGATATGATATCAGTAAGTTTCTGAGATCAGTTTGTTGACAAGTAGTAAGATTGGAAGGAATATCAGGAAGGGGGTTCTTATTTTGAGGAGAAGTATCTGTAGGCACAGATAATTCTTCTGAGTATACCTCAAGCTCACCAATGGCTAGTCCTTTTGGTAATGTAACTGGCTTATCTGAGATGTTACCCATTTTGATACAGTTTAATTGATTTGGTAGCAAGCTAGGAACGGTTAGGCAGGCCCCATTAAAAGGGCTTTGGAGGTGTGGGGTCAAAATGACATCTCCCATGATGGTGGGCACCAAAGGTATCCATTTTTCATGATGAGGAGGAACTGTCACAGTTGTGGAAGTGATAGCTTGAGAAATGTTATGAGTGTTGTATTTCACATCTTCTGAAGTTTTGAGGGGTAGGACGTGTTCATTAGATGAAGGAAAGATAGATGACTGTAATTTAGCTGTTTGACTAAGGGGAGCAGGTAGGAAGCTTGAGTTTAACTGCTGAGGGTGTTCAAGGCAGGTTTTTGTTTTGTCTTTGTTGTTGAATGTGGGGCAAAGGTTATGGTGCGGTGCCTACAATCAATAGAGGCACTCAAAGATATTAGAAGATCGAGGCCCAAGTATCCATCGTACTTAGTCTCATTAGGATTATAGATTACAAATGAATGATCTACTCCATGATGGGGAACAGGGGTGCTAACGTATAAGGGAAGAGTCTGTCCTAAATTTGGAATGACTTGATCATTAGCACTGACAAGAATTGTGGAGGAAGGTTGTATCTTCCCGAAAGCATTGTGGTGCTTTCGGAAAAACGGAAGAAACAGGCATTAACGGGAAGCTCCCGTTTCTATTAGAAGTCGGACTGTCGGACTGAGTGTGATCTTTTGGTATACTGGGAGACCATCTGAAGATGTCCCATCAATGAGCCCCCGCCATTGTGACAACTATTTGTTTGGGGGGGCAGTTTAAAAATTGTGAGGGTCCGGTTGCACAGCCTCAGGTAGATATTGTTCTGCCTCTTCTTCACTGTGAACAGTACGTCCTCTATCCCTTCTGTTCCGTCTTCAGTGATAGTGGCTACCTTAACGTGGCTTTATCCAGGGAATTTGTGCCCACCAGCTTGGTGTCCTGGTCGGTTTCTTGGTTTGTTCCGTGAAGGATCTTTTCAAAGACAATAATATTCACGGTCCAGAGCATGGTTTCCAATCAGCTGGCCTAATCCTGGCCCATTCCTTGGCTTTATCATTGAGACGAGGAGCCACTGGACCATTTATGGGTGTTGCTGCTGCTGATGGATGTGTGGTTACCTTGCTGATCACGGCTATCTTGTCTTGTTCCCTGGATTTTTTAAGAGCCATGATACGCCTTATCACTGGCATATCCGTGTCATAATTCGTAGGCTTACGAATGGAGAAGTGATCTGCCACTGTTTCCGGCAAAATACTCACAAGTGCCTTGAACACGATCTTCTTTCGTTGTGCTGCGGTTTCTTGTGGGAACGCATTGATCGCTATTTGTTGCAGTTGCTCAATTGTGCCGTCTAAATCTCCTGAATATTAGATCTCACGAAATATTTTATCGGCAATGGTCTGACCAAGTACTGGATTAATAGCGGTCTTTACATACGTTTCAAATTGTGCCCAGGTTAACCCTGGCATGTTATCATGCACATACCCTGATACCTTGGTTACATATTTCCCTAGTTTCACTACTATCGTGTGGATCTTGGAAGCGTCCTCGTTTCCGAACATAATGTCCAGGACCGGTTTCACTATTTCCAGGTATGTATATATGTCATAATCTTCTGGCTTGAATGCCGGAATATCAAGTGATCTAATTGCTGCCATGGTGAATATTGTGTGAAAATGCTGACTGAGTACTTTAAAAAACAAAATTAAATAAGAAACTCTCGTTGATATGCCGTATCAAGTCACCGCTGCCACCAGTGTTTGCCGGGTTAGCTTCGTTATTGTCTTCACTCAAATCCAACTATGGACTTTTAGACTCAATATATGCTCAACAGGAACACATCGAACACGTTCTTATTCACAATTATGTACTCAATCAGGTTGTAATAAACACAATAAACACACATAGATAATTATATACTCGCATTTATTAAATGGCATAGAGAGAGATCATTAGGTTCACTTAGCTACTATTTGGGAATAGCAAGAGAATCTGGTGTAGTTAGTTATAACACAATTGGTGTATTAATCACATATATATCTGGACCTGAAATGTGAACTTAAACTTTGCTTAACTATTATAAGCAATAGTAAGTAAATCACTGAATATATTTCGAACACACAAAGGTCTGTCAATAACGTACCAATGAACATAAAATAATGGATAGTATTACTGTGGAAATATGCAATTATATATAGACATACATATACATAGAATAACTCCTTGATAATAATATTTATGAGAGTTGAGTATCTATCGTGAAGTATTCTAATAAGTTCAAAAAGTATTGATTTGAACTCGGGAATTGTTTATTCAACAATATGGTTAACCGCACGAAGATTTCTATAGTTATCGTTCAAGAGCGCGAGACGAGAGGCGTCCAAGAAATATGAAAGAGGTCGCGCGTAAATAGATATGACCAGGTAAGTCAACAGGTCATCTACTAGACTGAGGTGCGGAAAATAGTTTACGCGGTGGTTAATGCGATGTTTATCTTGAATATGGGAGGAATACTTTAATTTAAAAAGGAGAACGGAGCTGAATTGTTTTTACAATTAATTACGTAGATAGTTTGTTGCGAGAAAAATTATATTATGAACATACAATATATTAACTTTGTATATGTAATAATAATCTCACAGGTCGAGGAATTCAGATTTAATGATTTAGATCTACTGAATAAGAATTAAATGTTGAATACAACCTGACCTGAATCAATTGATATTTTGACTACAGGAGGTTAAGGAACGCATAAATAAAATAGTGTGTACTAATAGTTATAATAATACTAATAGTAAAATATGGCGTACACAACGAAGTTGCGCTTAGTTGGAAATACCTGGTAAAGTATGAAGGAGTTCTGAACTAGTTAACAGATTCCTATAAGGAATACAGAAAGGATTGGCGTTGTATTCGAGATGGTGAAATAATTAGATAACAGATCTATACAAAGCTAGAACTCCTTGACGAGATGGATCGAAATTATCTATTTCATAGCAGAATAAGCAAATAAGTTATTCCTGAAAAAACAAGTTAACGCACAGGATCATAAAAAGTAAATAGGGTTTTCGAAGAAATAAGGTTTAAATTATGATTCTAATCAATAATATTTCTTCTAAAGAATGAGAATCTGAGTTTAATTAAATATGAAATTGAGTGTAGGTTCTAGGTAAAAGTTAGATTTTAGTAGGAAATAGATACACGGTATATACTTCAACTTCAACTTGTTACATACATAATAGAATGGACATATACAAGGAAAATCTGTGAGTATTCGGCTTGGATATCAGTTAACACGAGTATGTAACGTATGCGTAATACGATTTATAAGGTATTAGACACAAGTTAAAACTAGATCTTGGGCACAGATCTAACTCAATAATTAATATGGCTTCTGAAGGATTAATACATAACGCAATAAATATCGATCTTGGGCACAGATCTACATAAGAACTAGCACTGGAATACTTGCATATTTTACCTTACCTTCACATCAATAATCACAACGTAAGACACTCAGAGACACTTAGGGTAGGTTAAGAGGATAGTAGTTCGAGTGCAAGTCTGGCCGACGTGGATCGTAGATTCGGCTGCCTGGACTTCAGGGGGAACTGCCTCTCACGAACAGCAATCCAAGGTCCTGGCATCAGAAGGAACACAGCAGGTCTCACTGTAGTCTCGAGGGGGAGGGGGTGGCAGTTTCTACTTCAGTTAGATACTCCGTGCTTTTCAGCCTTAGGAATATTACTTAGGTAGAGGTGCTTACTTTCTTAAATTTCAGTGAGAGTATGTTCAAGTTATTTCTTAGGTTTAACTTGTAGTAACTCAATTCTAAAAGGATATAGTGAATGGCTGTGATGTAATTTGCGAAGGTAATACTTAGTCTAAAAATACATGGTGGTTATAGGGTTGTACATAATTATTTTAAGTATTTTATTTAATAAAATTACGAGGTCTAGGTCAGAGATAATTGTAACTTCCGTGATTCTATGATAATCACGGGTTATTAATGATGAAGTTGATATCTCTATTCTTTTCTAGGTTCTCGGGGTTATGTTGAGTTCTCCGGAACGGTACTGCAAGGGAGGTCCTAGTATCCTTCTTGTTTCTATAACATTCCGGTCTCTGATGTCTAACTTGCATAAGCATTTGTTCCTTATACTGCAAGTCTGGCTGTTGGTCGAATGGAGGCTGGTGATAGGTCGAGATGGTTTGAAATCTCGATGGTGATTGGCCCAGCTTCCCACTCTTTTGTATGGGAAACTGACCTACAGTAACTTCCTGGTCTTTAGAGAATGGGAATGACCTGAGGTCATGGGGCACTCCTCTGTTCTGTTTTCCTCTAAACTCTAAAGCATGGGAAGCTTGTATATATTCCCATTTCTTCTGTTGGCTTCTTCTCCTGTCTTTTCTATTCTCCTGCAGGCTAGGAATCCTACAGGTCTTACTCAACCCCGTTACTTCAATATTATTTGTTTGGTTGTAAAATACTTTATTTCTGTTTGTAAATACAATAATATTTTATATATGTGACTTTGTTATATTCCCTTATTACCCATATATCATATTGATTAATTAAAGGTCTACCATAATAAGAAAATAATAAGAATAAATTAAGATATGCTAACAAGAGAATAACAAGGAAAGAGAATAAGAGTAAATCATCACAATCTTTAAAGGGTTAACGAACTGAATTAATTTTATATCAGAAAAATATCTTAATAATATGTATACTTTATTTATAATACTAATTAGGATTAATTACATGTCCTTAATTTAATATAACGCTTTTCTCTATTCGTAATTATTAGCTTACTGAATATTCAACTTTAAATAATTCTATATGCCTTGTAATAGTTTCATGATTGATCATAATTTAAGTGTATCAGATTATAAAGGAAAAAGAGTACCAACAGCAAAAAGGAAAGCAAGCAACAACATAGCATACACTTTAACATATCTTAAGTTCTTTTGACCTACAGCTGTCTGATGGTGACGAGCAGGGCGGATTTAGAAAGGGAAGAGGATGTGTAAACCAGATTTTTACCATGAAATGTGTTGTGAAGAAATATCTGGAGAAGGGAAAAGAACTTGTATGCTGCCTTTATGGACTTGGAGAAGGCCTATGACAGAGTTGATAGAGAGGGTCTGTGGAAAGTACTGAGAATATACAGGGTAGACAGCAATTTGCTGAAAGCAGTAAAGAGCATGTATGAGGGTGCAAAGGCGTCAGTATGTGTGGAGAATGAACAGAGTGAGTTCTTTTATCTGAATGTTGGGTTAAAGCAAGGGTGGTTGTTCAATATATATATGGATGGAGTCATGAAAGAAATACAAGGAAGAACAGTGGATGTTGGTGTACCGCTGATAAGGGAAGAAAATGAGTGGAAGTTAACTGTATTGCCGTTTGCTGATGGTACAGTTCTGATGAGCGATAGTGGATGAGAGTTACAGGGTCTGGTAAATATGTTTGGAACAGTGTGTAAAAAAGGAAATGCGGGGAAGAGTTAGGTTATGGTCTTTGAAAGGGGTGCAGTCACAGAGTGTGAGGTGAGGTTGGATGATCAGGCTATGGAGAATGTCAGCTCATTTAAGTATTTGGGCAGTGTGTTGAGTAAAGATGGGAGTATTGATGAAGAAGTGTGGGAGAGAGTACAACATGGGAAGAGGGTTGTAGGATAGGGTGGTCAGCATAGAAGTAAAGAAGTCCATGCATGATAGTTGATAGTGTGGTAATCCAGCCATTGACGTACAGGAGCAAAGCATGGACGTTGTTGGAGAGACAAACAAAGAGTGAGAGGGATGGGAATTAATTACTTGAGAAGTGTGTGTGCCGAGTTACATAGAGGGATAGACAAACGAATGAGGAAGTACGAGAGCGGTGTGGTGTGGATGTAGATGTGCTGGAAAGTGTGAAAAGGAACACCTTGAGATGGTTTGGCCATGTGAAACATATGGGAAGCGAGAGCATGATTAAGAGAGTGTATGAGAGTGAAGTGGGAGGACAATGAGGGAGAGATAAACCGAGAAGTATATGCGTGAAAGCGGTGCTGGATGAGAGGAGGTGCGTCAACTGATTGTGGACAGAGGTGCAGAGGACTGATCCGTTCGTGGCCACCCCTTCGGGGATCATGGCGTCCGGCAATAGATGGATAGATACATATATTATTGGCCTAGGTATAGATATATTATGGATTAAATATAGAAATATGATGATGTATTTGTAATAAGTTTTATAATTTTAGCATTACTGCATAATAAAATGCACTTGATTTTATGTTAAGTATATAGGCTAACCTAGATATTGTATAATTATATGGAAGTGATACATTCCTGTAAATATTTTACGGCTTAAGCCCCTTTCACACATACAAGGGTCGGATGCCGAGTCGTCAATACAATCGTAGAAATGCGTGGGAGCTTTCGGACAACTGCCAAACAATCGCCAACACTCGCCTATACTTGGGCGGGCGAGCCTAATATTTACCCCTGTTAAAACAATATTGAGCCAAGTGTGCAGACTTGCTGGGTATTCGTACCTTATTGTTAGTATTCGTAACTTATCGAAAGCACTCGGAGCTTATCGAATACAATCGTAACTCATTCGCCATCACTTGCCAACATTCATGAACATTCGGTAAAATCAGCATTATCAGTAAAATCAGTAAAATCGGCAAAATCAGCGACGCAGGCGGGGATGACTGAAGGGGACAAGGGATATATTTAACCATACATGTATATTGGACATTATTTGTCATGTCACTTATCATTAAAGAACTAAAAAAAAATTATGTGTATACTCAACGTATAAAATAAGTATCCATTAATTATTAACACCTAACGGCCTAGGCGGTAAATAATATGTAGCCACCAGCGGGGTGTTTTTACCCAAAATAGGGCTGTTTACGTGATCATTTTCATGCCTAAATAAGACCCAGAGCGTAAAACAAGTATCTATCCCTGAAAGGGCATAAACAGAGCTTTCCAATGACACCTCAACGATCCTTGTATGACCGCTAGTTCTCTTGCAACAATCGCGCAACACGAGTGCAAAAACCATGTAATTCGGTACTTTCCCTAAACAATTCACTGTGTAGCGAGTGTGAGAGGGTGGAGGAGGGTGGGATTCATGTCAGTTGGTCCACCGCGGTGGTCTGGAGCAGTCATACGCTCGCTACTCTCCTGCCACCACTTGTCTCTCTCTCTCAGCAACATTACGTGCTGAAAATGCCACACGACTTATGTTGTGAGACGCCACATAGTCCAAATTTCTTTCACTCGACATATGATGCGCGCCGCTAAAGAAGGGTTAAGCATTAAACATATATTTTAAGTAGAAGGAGGAAGAGGAAGAGAGGAGGAGGAGGAGGAGGAGGGAAAGAAAGATGGAGTAATGCGAGGAAAATAATGCACTTAAGGACGGAAGTAAATGAAGAGAAGAAGAAGAGGAAAGGCGATTTGTATAAGGTTACTTCCCTAGATGAGTTGCCGACCAAGGCTAACGAGTCCCATCAACCCGGATGTGCGTACGTTTCTGTAAACCCGCTCATGATTTGGTTAATTAAGGCTTCATATTTCGGTTTATTTATCAATCCAAACACGATTGTATAATTTACCTGTCTATTACTAGTTACCATAGAGTAATAAGAGCCCATGAAAATCAAATAAAAGCTGTAAATAGAATTGTGATGTCGGACAGTACGCAACAGAAGTTTATAGTGTCATACGGTCGTCGTCGAGAAATCCGAATGTTTACATTTTGGCCATATGTGTTTAAATCATGTTGTAGCTGTATAGTACTTGATGTGGCACGATCACGGTATCCGTTTTTTTTTTTTTTTGCATTACCTTCACTGTCTATATAGTTCATATTCAAGATATCCGCATAATATCCGATTCCATGGATGCGGATGCGGATGTTAAAAATTATGCGGATGCGAATTCGAATATCCGGTCCACCTCTAAATAAAATAATGATAAAAAAACTCAAAATAAGGAATATAAAATTAATATAAGATTTAACATATGAAGATAATATGAATAATTAAATATACGATATCAAAAAAAGTCCAAACATTATATGGAAATTATATGGAATATAAAATGATGTTAAAAACTACAAAAATGCAGAAAGTAGTTGAAACTTAATTCTGAGAAGTATTAGGTTTTTAAGAGTAATTAGTAGAAAATTAAGGTTATCTAACACCTTACGAGCGGCCTAGGCGGTAATTTCTACGTACCGCCCAGCGGGTGGTTTTACCATAAATGGCCTTGTTTCTGTGCTCTTTTTCATGCATAAACAAGAGCCAGAGCGTAATACAATTATGTATCCCTGAAAGGGCGTTATTTGAGCTTTCCAATGGCACCTGAACCATCCTTCTACGATCACTGGTTGTCTTGCAACGATCGTGCAATCGAAGGGCAAAATCGCTAAAATACGGTCATTTCGTTACATAATTACGTGTGTAGCGAGGGAGGGAGGGTGGATGTGTGTGGAGTAGATGTCAGTAGGCCCACGGCAGCCGTGGCGAGCGGTCATGAGGCAACCTACGCTCCTTCCGTCGCTCGTCTCTCTCTCAGAGCCAATATTGCGCCAAAATTGCACACAGACTAAAGTCGGGCCCCGCCACATAGTCCAGGTTTTTAGATACGGACTTAAGTCGGGCCCTGCTACGAATGGGTTAATATTCTGATATAGTTGATAGGAACCTCACAAACACCAGGAGGGACTGGTATTGATAGCCCCTGCGAACAATCAGGACTCTTCTCAGCTTTTCGCAATGAAATCGTGTGCATAATCGCGGACACTCATAACTATTCACATCTTATTGTAATGTACTCGCCAACACTCTGGGAGACTCGGGAGTACTCGGGCCCAAATTGTGACCGTTAAATTAAACATTTTCAAGATTTGCCGGTAATTCGCAGGTCACGCCGAGTTACCACGAGTGCACTTGTAACACATTCGTAACTATTCGCTACTATTCTCCTGATTTCGCGTAAATAGAATCAAAATGCTATACACCATCAAATATTGCCTAGTGTTGGCGAGTACATAATATTGGAACAAGTAGAGTGCTTTAAATATCTAGGAGGAACGATAAACAGGTGTGGAGATACGGAAATGGAGGTAAAACAGAGAGTGTGTGAAGGAAGGAAGGTTTTCGGAGCAATGGGAAGTATGTGGAAGACGAGAAATCTCGGAATGAAAGTAAAAAGTACAATGTATCAAGGAATTGTTTTGCCAACAGTGATGTATGGGGCTGAGACATGGGCTCTGAAGAAAAAGGAGAGAAGAAAGCTGGATGTGATGGAGATGAGCTGCTTGAGGAGTATGTGTGGAGTTGCTCATAGAGACGGATTGAGGAATGAAGAGATACGTAGGAGAGTGGGGCAGCAGGAACATTTGTCAGCCAGAGTGGACAGAAGGGTGCTGAGCTGGTATGTTCATGTTGAACGAATGGGATATGAAAGGCTTACAAAGAGAATATGTGAGTCAGATACAAGGGGATATAGAAGGGCAGGAAGACCCCCATTGAGATGGAGAGACTGTGTAAGACAAGTTTGGATGATAGAGGAATGGCTATAGATCAGGCAAAGGAAGTGGTAATAAACAGGAATGAATGGAAAATGATCGTGAATAGTTGAGTGAACACGTGGTCATTTGGGGGAAGGGGTCGGGCGCAAGTTGGACTGGATAGTGGTCCATCAGGCGCCTGGCCCGGGGAGACGATTAATATGAAGGGGGCGCCTGGAAGTGTGGTGGGCGGGCTTGTGGCTTCGGCTCCGCTGCAAGTCTGCCTGCCGAGATCGGAATCTCTCCGGGTGGTCGGGGGTCGGGGGAGTGCTGGAGTGACCTTGATGACCCTGGTTTCTGGGTCTTCTCCTGGGTGACCTAGATGTGTGTGAGTTTGTGTTTATCTGTGTTTGTTCGTTGTTTTATGTTGTGTTTTGTGTTTTCCCTGTTCTTGCTCTGTCTTGAGTCGGCCACCCCCAAGAAAAAAAGAATAAAAAAGAATACAATCAAATACAATAGAAAATAGAAATTTAAAAAAAAAATAGGAAAAGTGAGGATTGGGCCAGAGCATATAGATAGATGGATAGATAGTTGGCGAGTAAACACTCACCAACACTTGGCGTCCGATTCTTGCATGTGTGAAGGAAGCTTTAGCTGCAGATGAGTCAAGGTAAGTTAAGGATTAAGAGTGAATATGAAATATGTGGTCGTTTTAGTTGTGGCCATTAAAAAGTGTGACCAGTCTGGTTGTGTCAGCTTTTGAGTGTGGCCGTTTTGGTAATTTAGGAATGTGGCCGCATTGATTGTGGCTGTTAATGAGATGGAAGGCTTTCTTTTCTACTTTGTCTAGAAGTGCTGTGAGAGAGGATCCTCCCCATGTGTGTGAACAATACTCAATACATTGACACACATATACATACATAGATACCGTATATACATACATACATACTGTACATACATAAAATATACGTTAATAGTGCTGGCCGGGGAAATTACCACTAAGTAATTAGTTATATTTTATACAAGATGCACAGACAGTATGTGTATTATGGAGAATTAACTCGTAAGCTGCGCAGCTATGGTATTTGAAAGTGCCCGCCATGCTAAGGTATTAGATACATTCCTTACAAAAATCGTCAATTTATCATATATATAATTAATACTTATCCATATGCGCCTATTTTACTTTTAATATGAACATATGAACATTGGAAAGCAATAACACAAGTGGTAACAGCAATTGACTGGTGAAAATAGTATATTTTAGCCCCACGGTCGTAATCTGACCTTGACCGGCGAGAAAGAAACACCCTCCCTCTCTTGTGTCTAGCATGGTACCGAGACTCAAGGGGAGCTCTCAGATTGGCTTAGAGGGTCGGAGATACACTCCTCCATCCTCCCCCCTCTACCCCATCCATCCTCGCACGAAAATACTTGATAAATATTGTGAATAATAGGGAAAATACCGGATAATTGATGAAGGGAGAAAAGGGAAGGGAGGGGGGGGGGGGAAACATGTGTAGGAGTGGTAGCAAGTAATGGAGGGGAATTATCTAACCTAATCACAAATTGCTTTGTTTTGAGCGCCACTGGGGTGTTTTAAACGTTTTTTTTTAGACCTCGAATCTTAAGAGTCTGGCCGCATTCACCCATGTAAAACCTCTTAAGAGTCTGGCCGCAGTCCCTGGGTTAACTCACGTCCTCTCACCAATTCTCTTTAGTCTCTCTCTCTTCGCCGCAATGTTGTATCTCTCGCATTATTCAACAGCTATTACAATAATCAGTGTTCCTCAGAGCTCTCTCAGTGTATACCACCCCCTCTTCGTAGAGCACCTAGCACCCTTCTTGCAACACAATCCCACCCTTACTCTGTGCAACTTTCCAACATAAGAGTGAAATGTTATTCTCGATCTGTCTTCTATTCAACAGCTGAGCACTGGAACGTTCTCCCAGTATCAGTCTTTCCCTCAACCAAGGACTTAAATTGCTTCAAACTCTGTGTGGCTCCGCATTTTGGCTCGAACATCCCTTGATTTTGGCTCCGTCACTCTTTCAAATCTGGGCGAGGCTCTCGTCACGTGCAGTTCAGCCTTTTGTCTCCGCTATCGTTTGACGCCACATGTTGATGGCACCATTAGCAGCGCGTCTAGGACGAGTCCCAATCTGAGAGTGATCACCATCTGCTTGTGATGGATCAATTTTGGTTAGAGTTCTCGGACCCAGCAACATCAGGTGGAGTATCAGATCATGAAGTAGGGTCGAGCTCTAAAGCATATAAACGTGCGATTGGTCAAACAGTGGTCCCAGTGGCTGTTCTCAACAGCGCCACCCGCTCCAAAGAGTCTTCCTCTTGTACATCTCCAACACGAGGCCAAATTTCCAGTACAAGCGAGGACCCTCATCATGAATCAAAACCACATCACCAATAGAAGGTGCTAATGGCCTACCAGTGGGTCTAATGCTCCTCTCCCTCATAGCTATTAGATAGTCATGAATCCACCTCTTCCTAAAATCCTAGATAATCTTCAAGATGTACTGGTACCACCATGATACCGCCGCTTCGGTATACAATGAAGGATCCTCTAGTTCTACAAGTGACTGAAAATCAGAAGGATATGCAGTCAATGGTTTACCGTAGAGTAGTGTGATTTCATTAGTGGCTGTGGTTCTTGCAGGTCGGTGAATACATATGTGAGTGGACGGTCATTCACAACTGCTTCTATTTCAGTGAGGATATATAGAAATATTAAAACAAGAGGAAAACATTAAGCCTAGATATACACTATAAAAAATACTTATATATGATGCAAGCTATATAACTCCAAGCAACACAACAAGAATGAAAATGTCATTTTGAATATATATTATTAGTTACATGTTATGTAGTTGTTAATTTGTAAAGTTGCACTAAAACTGGACTCCCGAATCTCACAACAACAATGGCGGGGGTTGGAGGAGGCTTGCCTGTGAACCTCCTCATAATTACTACAATTTCACGATGATCTGGCCTTAACAGCAGCCTTTACTTATGTCTATTGAAATGTCAGGTTTACAGAGTCTCTGGATAACGTTGAATTGATTATTAATAGCGTTATTAGTACAAGGTTGGGATCATTACGAATTAATAGGGACCCTCCCATTTTCTTTTGCGATCGAGCTGCCATCTCTTGAACGCGAGGATCACTATTTTCAGATTTGTGATGTCACGCTTTCGTTCTATCTATCTTTACTCTATGACTCGGACCCTCACTCTCAGAACGCCTCCTATTGAGCAATCAACTCACTAGGCATTGTCCCCCTGTAGCATATTTTGAATATGGGAATATTCCAACAGTGCTATTTAACACCTTACGAGCGGCCTATGCGGTTTATTTATATGTACCGCACAGCGGGGTGTTTTTAGCCAAAATAGGGCTGTTTACGTGATCATTTTCATGCCTAAATAAGACCCAGAACGTAAAACAAGTACCTATCCCTGAAAGGGCATAAACAGAGCTTTCGAATGACACCATAACGATCCTTGTATGATGGATAGTTTTCTTGCAATAACCGTGCAACGCGAGTGCAAAAAGCAGGTAATTCGGTAGTTTCGGTACATAATTGAGTATGTAGCGAGTGAGAGAGGGAGGAGGGAGCTGAGATTTGTGTCAGTAGGTTCGCCGCGGTGGTCTGGAGCAGTCATACGCTCGCTAGTCTCCTGCCACCACTTGTCTCTCTCTCTCAGCCACATTACGTGCTGAAATTGCCACTCGACCTATGTCGAGCGCCGCCACATAGTCCAGCTTTATTTAACTCGACTTATGTTGCTCGCCGCTAATTAAGGGTTAATTAGGGAACAATGAGGGTATATGTTTGGTGTTTCGGTGGGATTTGTGGCAATGCACTGATAGTTGATACTACGTACTGCATAAATTCCATCCCAACAATATCTTCCCATTGACATACCGGGATTCGAGCCTGGGTCCATTGGATTACCAGTTCAGTGGCAAGACCACTCCTCCACACTTGCCCCTTAAAGGGAGATTGTTCGATTTTCTGGTCCCCTTTTTCCCTCGTGTTAAGCACCATTTGTTTTGAGATTATAAGACGTTCAACCCATTAGTTTGGCGATTTTAAGACCTTTCACCCCATTTTATTGTACATTTTAAGACCTTCCGTGCCATTTAGGCGTCAATTTTGTCCTGGTTAGCGATAGCGAGCCTGAAAATTTTAGAGGAACCGGGCTTTGGCCGGGACATTTTTCTACCGAAAATGTACAAATTTATCTTGAGGAGGGGCTGAGGGGGTGTTTTTCCAAGCTTGAAGGAAATCTAGCGAGTAAACTAAGAAATAAAGGAATAAATGAATTAATAGACCAAAAAAAGACCCATCTCCCCTTAACAGGGATAAAGAAACAGTACTCAAGGTTTTGTTCGGCAACACATAAAATGGCCATAGCTAATTAAAACTACTAAAGAAAATGACGGGTGCCCAATCCCGAAAGGGGTTGAAATAGGGGAGCTATCCCCCCGCTAAAGGCGGCTTTCTAGGGCCTTTCCTAGCTGATGCCGAGAGGATTGGGTTCTAGTCATGTGGTGATGGGCTGGTCTATCAGAGTGAGAGCTGAGCGATCTTTGCCATACCCATAGCTTACTCTGACTGTTCCTTTTACTTATATATTTTCTAGATCTCAAGTGACGGCGTCTCTTCCGTGGATTGACCTCCCAATCTACCAAGATTGGAAGCTAAAGCATCACATTTTTCCTTTGCCCCTCAACTTTCTCTTCATAATTGCTGAGGGGCACAGGGCCCTTGGTTGGGCTTTGATTTCCTGGGCGTTTCCGCACCCTCTTCAGCTCCCCGCCATGGAGTGGCTTCGGTCACCCAGGCTTTATTGTGGTCGGCAGGGAGGGTTCTGTTGGGGTGCTTGGTTATGGCCTTGGCCTTGCTCTGGGCCTTGGGGCTGTTCGGCCAGGCAGCTTGGGAAACAACAACAACAACTAAAGAAAATATGTCAGTCAGGAGTATGAAGTCTGAAAAATGAATGAAAATTATTCCTGGGGGAAGGTGATTGGTGGGATGCAGGACTTCGGCAACCTTGCCGATATAACCCCGGCGTCCCGTTCGAGCCAATGCTTAGTCAGGCCCACCAACTTGTTGTACAATTGATGGTTGGCATCAAGGTCCAAGTGCCATCCTTGTTGAGGTCGCAGATATAGAGAGTGACAGACAGAAATCTGTGGCGAGTAGCAGGCAGTCGGCACCTCAATAACCGGTTTACTGAATTCCGTATAGCCTGAAATCCCCGAACCTTGGTCCGACTCTCTACCGCCACGATTTTCCAACTACCCCCTGTCAGCACCAATGTCTAGCACCATGTCCTTGATCTTATCGGCCAACACGCGGGGTTCACAACCGGGATATATATCATTGCCGCAGATGCAAAAAGGGCTGGAATAACACCAATAGATCCCACTCGTCGGAGGTTCTTAGTTAATCGACTTTGACCCCGAGGATCCCAAGGAAGGAGAGCTCGAACTGACATTCACACTCTGGCACACGGTAATCTACAGGGCGCTGCTCTGCCACCTTGAGCCTGGTAACTTATGAATGGCCAAACATGGCTATCTTGTCGGGCACCGGCGCCACCTTTTCAGGTTGAAATTCGAGCCCTACTCCCCCTAGGTCTTTGGTCCTACATTCCGGCTGCAAACCCTTACTCATTGCCTTAGCTCTACTGCTGTAGTCCTGATAAGCAAGTTTAATTCCCGGGTCTGGGCACCAATGTGATGAACGATTAGTATAAGTTAATTTGTAATATTATACTAGCTTACATGAGGTCTAAAGGTCAAACAAATGAAATATGACAGCAATAGGAATCAGGATATTTGATACCGGGAATCAACTTACCAATACTTTCACATAGAGCAGATGGTTGGTTAGGGAGAGCCGGTAAAGATGGCGGTTGGTATAGGAAAGAAGTTAAGGTGGCACATGAGCACACCAAAAGGGATATAAAGGAATGATGATGTTAAAATAATGATCATGGATATGAAAACATAAGGCTTATCTGTCAATCCAGCATCGGATGATAACGTCTAGGAAGATGATGGGAGACGATCTATCTATTTATTTATTGCCTTACGCCGTGATCCCCGAAGGAGTGGCCACGAACGAACCGCCCCCATGCACCTCTGTCCCCAGTCGATGCCCCTCCTCCCAGCCAGCACCGCCCTCATCCATATACTTCCTCACTCCATCCTTCCATCTCTCTTTCCGTTTACCTCTCCCTCTCTGTCCTTCCACCTCGCTCTCGTACACCTTCTTAGTAATTATCTCACTTTCCATACGTTCCATATGGCCGAACCATCTCAAGGTGTTCCTTTTCACACTTTCCAGCACATCTATATACCTCCACACCACACCTCCTTCTTACTTCCTCATTCGTCTGTCTATCCCTCCATGTAACTCCGCACGCACTTCTCAAGTAACTCATTTCCACCCCTCTCACTCTTGGTCTGAATCTCTTCTCAAACGACCATGCTTCGCTTCCGTAAGTCAATGTCGGGATTACCACACTGTCATGCAAGGACTTCTTCACTTCCATACTGACCGCCCTATTTCTTGTTACCGCTATCAGCGTTCCTACAACCTTCTTCCCATGTTGCACCCTCTCCCGCACTTCTTCATCCATAGTCCCTTCTTTACTCAACACACTGCCCAGACACTTAAATGAGCTGACAATCTCCATAGCCTGACCGTTCAACTTCACCTCACACTCTGTGGCTTAACCCCTTTCGAAGACCATAACCTTGCTCTTCCCCGCATTTACCTTCAGATCCGGTTTTTCGCACACTGTGCCAAACACATTTACCAGACCCTGCAACTCCCATTCATTATCGCTCATCAGAACTGTATCATCAGCAAACAGCAGTACAGGCAGCTTCCACTCACTTCTCTCCCTTATCAGCGATACACCAACATCCACTGCTCTACCTTGTATTTCTTTCATGAATCCATCCATATATACAGTAAATAACCACGGGGACGGCGGGTGCCCAACCCCGAAAAGGGTTGAAATAGGGGAGCTATCCCCCCGCCAAAGGCGGCTTTCTAGGGCCTTTCCTAGCTGATGCTGAAAGGATTGGGTTCTAGTCATGTGGTGATGGACTGGTCTATCAGAGTGAGAACTGAGCAATCTCTGCCATACCCATAGCTTACTCTGACTGTTCCTTTTACTTATATATTTTCTAGATCTCAAGTGACGGCGTCTCTTCCGTGGATTGTCCTCCCAATCTACCTAGATTGGAAGCCAAAGCGTCACATTTTTCCCTTGCCCCTCAACTTTCTCTTTATAATTGCTGAGGGGCACTGGGCCCTGGGTGGGGCTTTGGTTTCCCGGGCGTTTCCGCACCCTCCTCAGCTCCCCGCCATGGAGTGGCTTCGGTCACCCAGGCTTTATTGTGGTCGGCGGGTAGGGTTCTGTGAGGCGCTCGGTTATGGCCTTGGCCTTGCTCGGGGCCTTGGGGCTGTTTGGCCAGGCTGCATGGGGTAAAACAACAACAACAACAACAACCACGGGGACATCACACACCCCTGTTTCAACCCAACATTCAGGTCGAAGAACTCGTTTTGCTCATTCTCCACACGTACTGCCGCCTTTGCACCCTCATACATGCTCTTCACTGCTTTCAGCAACTTGCCATTTACTCCGTATATTCTAAGTACTTTCCACATATCTTCTCTATCCACTTTTGTCATAGGCCTTCTCCAAGTCCATAAAGGCAACATACATCTTTTTGTTTCTTCTCCAGATGTTTCTCCACAACACAATTCAGGGTAACAATCTGATTTACACATCCTCTTCCCTTCCTAAAACCTCCCTGTTCGTCACCTATCCATTTCTCCTTTCTCACTCTCACTCTCTCAATCACTACCCTTCTTACACCTTCCCTACTACTTAAAAGACATATTCCTCGGTGGTTACCATACACTCCTCTTCCCTTTACCCTTATATATGGGGACTATTTTGCCTGTCTTCCAGTCATCTGGTGCACTCCCCTTCTCCCATGCTAGTTTGCACATTTTCCATTACCATTCAATCACTATCTCACCACTATACCTCAACATTTCCCCACACACTCCATCTGTTCCTGGTGCTTTCCCCAACTTCACTCTTTTCATGGCTTCCCACACTTCTGACCTCCTGATCCCCACCTCCTCCTCCACTACTTCTCTTCTTCTTTCTCCCATACCCCATCCAACTATGTTTGCTGGCACTTCATTCCTTACATTTAGCAACTCGTTGAAGTACTCCCTCCATCTTTTGACTCTCTCTTGCTTCTCGACTAGCATTCTCCGATTCTTATCTTTCACATCCTTACTGTTTCCCTTGCTACCTTCCCTAACTTTCTTGACTTCTTTCCAGAACAGTTTCTTACACTCCCGCCATTTTACACTCAGATTCCTTCCAAATTCCTTATCTACTCTTCTCTTACTTTCCTTCACTACTCTCTTCACCACTCTCTTGTTCTCCACGTACCTCGCTTGTTTCTGACTCTCCAAATCTTCATTCCCTCTACTACCGAACCACTCTCTATACACTTTCTTCTTGTCTTCCACAGCTTTTTTTTACCTCTTCTGTCCACCATGCTGTACCTTTCAGTCCCCTCCCTCTTCTCCTTACTCCACACACCTCCTCTCATGCTGCACAGATCTCTTCCTTCAACACCTTGCTCATCTCCTCCACTTCCTCCATATCTTCCAGATCGAACCCATCTAGTCATCTTTCTACTGCTCTCCTGTACTCTTCCCTGATTTCCTCCTCCTGTAGCCTCTCCACCCTCCTCGCCATTTCACCTTCCTCTCGCATCCCTCCAGCTCTCCTCACTCACTTCTTGTGTATCCTAATTTTAGCTACTACTACATAATAATGAGACAGACCCCCTCCAATACCCCTATAGCATCCAGCACAGATTTCTTCATTCGTTCATCCACACATATATAATCAATCAGTGCCTTTCGTTCCACCACTGTCTTATCCTTATCTTTCATCTTCCACACCACTTTCCATGTGTACCTGTGTATCATTCTGTGTCAGAAGAAGGTGTTGGCTATTCACAGCCTCCTCCACACACATACGTCCACAAGTGCACAACCATTCCCATTCACCTATGATGGTACCCCCCCACCCTCCCATCACTCCATCAACTTTCCTATCACCCACCTTCCCATTCATATCCCCAATCAGAAATATTCTTTCGCTCTTGTCAAACTTATCCAGGCACGCCTCCACATGTATGAGGAACTCCTCTTTCTTTCTTACAAGTTTATCCTCTGTCGATGCATACACAGATACAATCACCCACGTTTGTATTCCTACTTTCATTCTCACCCACACAATCCTTGAACCCACAGATCCATATTCTCTTACACGCTCCTTCCATTTGTTACTTACAAGCAAACACACACCTTCTCTCGCTGCTCCCTCACTCACTCCAGCACACACACCCATTCCACACTCCCACTCTCTCACATCTGTACCCCTCCATTTGATCTCCGTCATTCCACATACATCCAGCCTGGCATTCACTAACACTTCCAGGACCTCTCTCTCTTTGTGTCATCATTCATGCCTCTCACATTCCACGTTGCTATTCTAAGATTGTTCGCAAGATTGTTCATAGTCGGTCGGGGTTCATCAACACAGGGTCCGTCCGCATCCGAGGCTGTTCGTTCGTTTTACGTTGCTTACATATTTTTCACGGGTGAGGGTCGCAAGCCCACCAACCGAACCTATTTAGTCGCCTCTTACGACACGCAGAAGGCATGCGGGGCATATTCTAATCCCTTACCCCCAGGATCAGACGATATATGGGCCATTTGATGTGTATGAAGGCACTAATGCACTACAAACGGAAGAGATGTGTACTGGGTGAAATCTTTCGAAGCTCTGCTGTTTGCCTGCACCGCACTGGATTCGCTGATACGATAATTTATTATAATATTATGTATGATAATATGCTGCAAAAGACCATGGTAATATTATATAACAGCAAAATAGGCCTTTAATAACGTAATCTATATTCCTTAACTTATGATAATCATGGTACAACATTTCTACTCCTTTACTCATTGAAACTACCATTATAGCCCTAACTATCGTATTGTACGATACTTGTGCCTGCCTTTGTTGAGACTAAGTAACAGAGTTTATCCAGAGGTTTGAGAAGAAGGTGCATGAGTTCAAATAGCCAAGAGAAAGGTGGGTGGAGCTAATATCAAGTGTTCTCCGTGGCAAAGGGTTGGAAGTATACGACTGACTGGCAGTGCATGTATTGGCGGATTATGACTTCCTTAAATCTGCCACCCTGTGTTTCTACAAATTGCGTTCGGAGTCTTACAAGTTGTTGTTTCGTAATGCACAAAAGAGTTCCGGTGATAGTAACATAGAATATGCACAGTATCTGACTGATTCCAAGGACGAGTTGATACATAGTGAGCTGGTGGCAGGCAAACAGCAGAGCTTCGAAAGATTTCACCCAGTACACATCTCTTCCGTTTGTAGTGCATTAGTGCCTTCATACACATTAAGTGGCCATATATCGTCTCCCATCATCTTCCTAGACGTTATCATCCGATGCTGGATTGACAGATAAGCCTTATGTTTTCATTTCCATGATCATTTAACATCATCATTCCTTTATATCCCTTTTGGTGTGCTCATGTGCCACCTTAACTTCTTTCCTATACCAACCGCCATCTTTACCGGCTCTCCCTAACCAACCATCTGCGCTGTGTGAAAGTATTGGTAAGTTGATTCCCGGTATCAAATATCCTGATTCCTATTGCTGTCATATTTCATTTGTTTGACCTTTAGACCTCATGTAAGCTAGTATAATATTACAAATTAACTTATACTAATCGTTCATCACATTGGTGCCCAGACCCGGGAATTAAACTTGCTTATCAGGACTACAGCAGTAGAGCTAAGGCAATGAGTAAGGGTTTGCAGCCGGAATGTAGGACCAAAGACCTAGGGGGAGTAGGGCTCGAATTTCAACCTGAAAAGGTGGCGCCGGTGCCCGACAAGATAGCCATGTTTGGCCATTCATAAGTTACTAGGCTCAAGGCGGCAGAGCAGCGCCCTGTAGATTATCGTGTGCCAGAGTGTGAATGTCAATTCGAGCTCTCCTTCCTTGGGATCCTCGGGGTCAAAGTCGATTAACTAAGAACCTCCGACGAGTGGGATCTATTGGTGTTATTCCGGCCCTTTTGGCATCTGCGGCAATGATATATATCCCGGTTGTGAACCCCGCATGTTGGCCGATAAGATCAAGGACGTGGCGCTAGACATTGAGGGGGAGACAAGGAGTAGTTGGAAAATCATGGCGGTTGAGAGTCGGACCAAGGTTCGGGGATTTCAGGCTATACGGAATTCAGTAAACCGGTTATTGAGGTGCCGACTGCCTGCTACTCGCCACAGATTTCTGTCTGTCACTCTCTATATCTGCGACCTCAACAAGGATGGTACTTGGACCTTGATGCCAACCAATAATTGTACAACAAGTTGGTGGGCCTGACTAAGCGTTGGCTCGAACGGGACGCCGGGGTTATATCGGCAAGGTTGCCGAAGTCCTGCATCCCACCAATCACCTTCCCCCAGGAATAATTTTCTTTCATTTTTCAGACTTCATACTCATGACTGACATATTTTCTTTAGTAGTTTTATGTGTTGCCGAATAAAACCTTGAGTACTGTTTCTTTATCCCTGTTAAGGGGAGATGGGCCGTTTTTTTGGTCTATTAATTCATTTATTCCTTTATTTCTTAGTTTACTCGCTAGATTTCCTTCAAGCTTAGAAAAACACCCCCTCAGCCCCTCCTCAAGATAAATTTGTACATTTTCGGTAGAAAAATGTCCCGGCCAAACCCCGGTTCCTCTAAAATTTTCAGGCTCGCTATCGCTAACCAGGACAAAATTGACGCCTAAATGGCACGGAAGGTCTTAAAATGTACAATAAAATGGGGCGAAAGGTCTTAAAATTGCCAAACTAATGGGCTGAACGTCTTATAATCTCAAAACAAATGGTGCTTAACACGAGGGAAAAAGGGGACCAGAAAATCGAACAATCTCCCTTTAAGGGGCAAGTGTGGAGGAGTGGTCTTGCCACTGAACTGGTAATCCAATGGACCCAGGCTCGAATCCCGGTATGTCAATGGGAAGATATTGTTGGGATGGAATTTATGCTGTACGTAGTATCAATTATCAGTGCATTGCCACAAATCCCACCGAAACACTAAACAAATACCCTCATTGTTCCCTAATTAAATAGCACTGTAGGAATATTCCCATATTCAAAATATGCTACAGGGGGACAATGCCTAGTGAGTTGATTGCTCAATAGGAGGCGTTCTGAGAGTGAGGGTCCGAGTCATAGAGTAAAGATAGATAGAGTCGAAAGCGTGACATCACAAATCTGAAAATAGTGATCCTCACATTCAAGAGATGGCAGCTCGATCGCGAAAGAAAATGGGAGGGTCCCTATTAATTCGTAATGATCCCAACCTTGTACTAATAACGCTATTAATAATAAAGTCAACGTTATCCAGAGACTCTGTAAACCTGACATTTCAATAGACATAAGTAAAGGCTGCTGTTAAGGCCAGATCATCGTGAAATTGTAGTAATTATGAGGAGGTTCACAGGCAAGCCTCCTCCAACCCCCGCCATTGTTGTTGTGAGATTCGGGAGTCCAGTTTTAGTGCAACTTTACAAATTAACAACTACATAACATGTAACTAATAATATATATTCAAAATGACATTTTCATTCTTGTTGTGTTGCTTGGAGTTATATAGCTTGCATCATATATAAGTATTTTTTATAGTGTATATCTAGGCTTAATGTTTTCCTCTTGTTTTAATATTTCTATATATCCTCACTGAAATAGAAGCAGTTGTGAATGACCGTCCACTCACATATGTATTCACCGACCTGCAAGAACCACAGCCACTAATGAAATCACACTACTCTACGGTAAACCATTGACTGCATATCCTTCTGATTTTCAGTCACTTGTAGAACTAGAGGATCCTTCATTGTATACCGAAGCGGCGGTATCATGGTGGTACCAGTACATCTTGAAGATTATCTAGGATTTTAGGAAGAGGTGGATTCATGACTATCTAATAGCTATGAGGGAGAGGAGCATTAGACCCACTGGTAGGCCATTAGCACCTTCTATTGGTGATGTGGTTTTGATTCATGATGAGGGTCCTCGCTTGTACTGGAAATTTGGCCTCGTGTTGGAGATGTACAAGAGGAAGACTCTTTGGAGCGGGTGGCGCTGTTGAGAACAGCCACTGGGACCACTGTTTGACCAATCGCACGTTTATATGCTTTAGAGCTCGACCCTACTTCATGATCTGATACTCCACCTGATGTTGCTGGGTCCGAGAACTCTAACCAAAATTGATCCATCACAAGCAGATGGTGATCACTCTCAGATTGGGACTCGTCCTAGACGCGCTGCTAATGGTGCCATCAACATGTGGCGTCAAACGATAGCGGAGACTGAACTGCATGTGACGAGAGCCTCGCCCAGAGTTGAAAGAGTGACAGAGCCAAAATCAAGGGATGTTCGAGCCAAAATACGGAGCCACACAGAGTTCGAAGCAATTTAAATCATTGGATGAGGGAAAGACTGATACTGGGAGAGAGTTCCAGAGCTCAGCTGTTGAATAGAAGACAGATTGATAATAACATTTCACTCTTATGTTGGAAAGTTGCACAGAGTAAGGGTGGGATTGTGTTGCAAGACGGGTGCTACGCGCTCTACGAAGAAGGGGTGGTATACACTGAGAGAGCTCTGAGGAACACTGATTACTGTAATGGCTGATGAAAAAAGTGAGTGATACAACATTGCGGCAAAGAGAGAGAGACTAAAGAGAATTGGTGAGTGGACGCGAGTTAACCCAGGGACTGCGGCCAGACTCTTAAGAGGTTCTACATGGGCGAATGCGGCCAGACTCTTAAGATCCAAGGCCTAAAAAAAACTTTTAAAACACCCTAGTGGCACTCAAAACAAAGCAATTTGTGATTAGGTGAGATAATTCCCCTCCATTACTTGCTACCACTCCTACACATGTGTTCCCCCCCCCCCCACCTTCTCCTCCTCCCCCCGCCCCTTTTTCTCCCCTCCTCAATCCGGTATTTTCCATATTATTCCCGATATTTATCGAGTATTTTCTTGCGAGGACGGGTGGGGGAGAGGGGGGAGGATGGAGGAATATATCTCCGACCCTCTAAGCCAGTCCGAGAGCTCCCCTTAAGTCTCGGTACCATGCTAGGCACAAGAGAGGGAGGGTGTTTCTCTGTCGCCGTTCAAGGTCAGATTACGACCGTGGGGCTAAAATATACGATTTTCACCAGTCAATTGCTGTTACCACTTGCTTTATTGCTTTCCAATGTTCATATGTTCATATTAAAAGTAAAATAGGCACATATGGATAAGTATTGATTATATATATGGTAAATTGACGATTTGTGTAAGGAATGTATCTAATACCTTTGCATGGTGGGCACTTTCAAATACCATAGCTGTGCAGCTTATGAGTGAATTCTCCATAATACACATACTGTCTGTGCATCTTGTATAAAATATAACTTACTTAGTAGTCATTACCCCGGCCAGCACTATTAACGTATATTTTATGTATGTACAGTATGTATGTATATTTGAGTTCATGTATTGACTATTGTTTACACACATGGGGAGGATCCTCTCTCACAGCACTTCTAGACAAAGTAAAAAAACAAAACAATCTCATCAACCCGGGAACGGTGAGAACACTCTTAAGAGGTTATGGAGGGCAAAGGCGACGATCCTCTTAAGAGGTAAGGCCTAAATAAAGCCTTTTAAAAGGCCCCAGTAGCACTTAAATCAAGAGAATATCTGATTGAGTGAGATCATTCCCCTCCATCCCTTCTATCACTCCTCCACATGTGTCAAAACCCCCTCCTTCCCCCCCTTCAATTATCACCTATTTTTCCTCTTATTCCCTTGTTTATCAGTGTATTTACCGTGTCAGTATCTCAAAACTGGTTCCAAGGTGTGGTGCTGCGTGTGTCTACTGCGTGAGGAAAGAAAGAGAGAGAGAGACAGGCTTCAGTCTCCCACTAGGCTTTGAGAGAGGAGGGTGTGTGCCTCGCCTGTCTCTCACCTCATGAATGAACGGTCGGCAATAATTCGCAGTTTTCATCCCACTAGTTTTATTGCTGTTTCATGTTAATATCTTCATATTAAACATAAAATAAAAGCATATGAATAAGTAATAACATTATTTATCGTAAAATGGCGATTTTAGGCGGGAATAAAGCCCAATATCGTCGCCTAGCAGTAGGGTTTTCACTACATACAGCTCGCCTTTTAAAGGTTAACAGCCACAACCAAAGCGGCCACATTCCTAAATTACCAAAACGGCCACACTCAAAAGCTGACACAACCAGACTGGTCACACTTCTTAATGGCCACAACTAAAACGACCACATATTTCATATTCACTCTTAATCCTTAACTTACCTTGACTCATCTACAGCTAAAGCTTCTTTCACACATGTAAGAATCGGACACCGAGTGTTGGTGAGTGTTTACTCGCCAACACTAGGCAATACTGTATATTATGATGATGAATAGCATTTTGCTTCTATTTACGCGAAATCAGGGGAATAGGAGCGAAAAGTTACGAATGTGTTACAAGTGCACTCGTGGTAACTCGGCGTGACCTGCGAATTATCGGTGAATATTAACAAATTTAAATATACCAGTCACAATTCGGGCTCGAGTACTCCCGAGTCTCCCCGAGTGTTGGCGAGTACATTACAATAAGATGTGAATAGTTATGAGTGTCCGCGATTATGCACACGATTGCATTGCGAAAAGCTGAGAAGAGTCCTGATTGTTCGCAGGGGCTATAAATACCAGTCCCTCCTGGTGTTTGTGAGGTTCCTATCAACCATATCAGAATATTAAATAACCTTAATTTTCTACTAATTACTCTTAAAAACCTAATACTTTTCAGAATTAAGTTTCAATTACTTGCTGCGTTTCTGTAGTTTTTAACCCTCTGGCTGCGGTCATATTTGCGTTATTTAGGGCATATTCAGGCACTCCTGAATGATTAATCAAGTATCTGCATGAAATTAAATATATTCTGCGGAAAACTAGACGAAAATAGCTTCAAAATGACACTAGAACGAGCTTCCTAACTCGCGGGGTTCACCCGCAGCACTGCCATAGACATTCGTAAAAACTCTCTAATTATTAGCAATGTAGCAGCTTGGCAACACTGCTGAGACCGCGGTCCGAGACCACAGTTTCCCTCAGTGTGCGGCTGGCCGTGCCGACAGTCAGAGGTGGACCCCTCGCTGTCCTGCCCACTGACACTCGATTTCTACGGATTTTACAGGCTTTTAAAGCCAGGAAATTGCTGTAAATTGCCTATGTGTTCCGGAATGTATCCCGCAGGGAAAGGGTTAACATAATTTTATATTCCATATATTTCCATATAATGTTTGGACTTGTTTTGATATCGTATATTTTATTATTCATATTATCTTCATATGCTAAATCTTATATTAATTTTATATTCCTTATTTTGAGTTTTTGTTATCATTATTTTATTTAGAGGTGGACCGGATATTCGAATTCGCATTCCCGGAATTTTTATCATCCGCATCCGCATCCATGGAATCGGATATTATGCGGATATCTTGAATAACTCATAAGTCATAACTATTTATTACTATTATGAACTATATAGACAGTGAAGGTAATGCAAAAATAAAATAAAATAACGGATACCGTGATCGTGCCACATCAAGTACTATACAGCTACAACATGATTTAACCCGTTGAGACCCAGCGTCGCACGTGTTGCGTCGGCAGTCTTTGATCACCAACTCCCAGCGACGCATCACGTGCGTCCGACATATAAAAAACACTTACGTGGCTCGTAAGGTAGGAAATGGCGGGAGAATAGGAGGGGGCGGTACCGTAGTGTGTGGGGGAGCCGGGCCAGTAGGTGTGAGCGGGCTGAGACAGCCGCGCGGCTGGTGGTGGTGGGCTTAGTGGGGATAGTTTACACCCCTAGTTTACCGCCACTTTGAACCTTCATTACTCCGGTCGTATGGGAGCTAGAGGCTTGAGATTTATGTGAGATACTCCTTAGGATGTATGCCGTACAATGCTATACTCAGTTTTTACCCTAGTGCTCCCGGGCGGGTGGTCATGCAGGGGAGACGAACTATTGAAACCCCCCCCCCCCCGCCCCCCAAATGACCGAAATGAGTTTTTTTTTATTTGTGTGTTCATTTCTCACCATTCTCTTCCATTTTGGCTCAACACATTTTTTTGAAGTTCCCCCCCCCCCCCCCCCCCCACCGGCCTCCCCCCCCAAAAAAAAATGTCAGAGGTGATTTTTTTTTGTTTTTTTTTCATTTCTCATCCTTGTCTTCCATTCTAGCAAACAAAAAAAATAAGTGAAAATGGCTTGGGACTGGGGTGAACAAAATATTATAACTAGCCGGGGCTCAACGGGTTAAACACATATGGCCAAAATGTAAACATTCGGATTTCTCGACGACGATCGTATGACACTATAAACTTCTGTTGCGTACTGTCCGACATCACTATTCTATTTACAGCTTTTATTTGATTTTCATGGGCTCTTATTACTCTATGGTAACTAGTAATAGACAGGTAAATTATACAATCGTGTTTGGATTGATAAATCAACCGAAATATGAAGCCTTAATTAACCAAATCATGAGCGGGTTTACAGAAACGTACGCACATCCGGGTGGATGGGACTCGTTAGCCTTGGTCGGCAACTCATCTAGGGGAGACAACCTTATACAAATCGCCTTTCCTCTTCTTCTTCTTCTCTTCATTTACTTCCGTCCTTAAGTGTATTATTTTCCTCGCATTACTCCATCTTTCTTTCCCTCCTCCTCCTCCTCCTCCTCTCTTCCTCTTCCTCCTTCTACTTAAAATATATGTTTAATGCTTAATAATTAATGGGTACTTATTTTATACGTTGAGTATACACATAATTTTTTTTTAGTTCTTTAATGATAAGTGACATGACAAATAATGTCCAATATACATGTATGGTTAAATATATCCCTTGTCCCCTTCAGTCATCCCCGCCTGCGTCGCTGATTTTGCCGATTTTACTGATTTTACTGATAATGCTGATTTTACCGAATGTTCATGAATGTTGGCAAGTGATGGCGAATGAGTTACGATTGTATTCGATATGCTCCGAGTGCTTTCGATAAGTTACGAATACTAACAATAAGGTACGAATACCCGGCAAGTCTGCACACTTGGCTCAATATTGTTTTAACATGGGTAAATATTAGGCTCGCCCGCCCAAGTATAGGCGAGTGTTGGCGATTGTTTGGCAGTTGTCCGAAAGCTCCCACGCATTTCTACGATTGTATTGACGACTCGGCATCCGACTCTTGTATGTGTGAAAGGGGCTTAAGCCGTAAAATATTTACAGGAATGTAACACTTCCATATCATTATACAATATCTAGGTTATATACTTAACGTAAAATCAAGTGCACTTTATTATGCAGTAATGCTCAAATTATAAAACTTATTACAAATACATCATCATATTTCTACATTTAGTCCATAATATATCTATACCTAGGCCAATAATATATGTATCTATCAATCTATTGTCGGACGCCGTGATCCCCGAAGGGGTGGCCATGAACGAATCGTCCCTCTGCACCTCTGTCCCCAATCAGTTGACGCCCCTCCTCTCATCCAGCACCGCTTTCACGCATATACTTCTCGGTTTATCTCTCCCTCATCGTCCTTCCACTTCACTCTCGTACACTCTCTTAATCATTCTCTCGCTTCCCATATGTTCCACATGGCCGAACCATCTCCAGGTGTTCCTTTTCACACTTCCCAGCACATCTACATCCACACCGCACCGCTCTCATACTTCCTCATTCGTCTGTCTATCCCTCCATGTAACTCTGCACGCACTTCTCAATAACTCATTTCCACCCCCTCTCACTCCCTCTCACTCTTGGTTTGTGTCTCTACAACAACGTCCATGCTTTAATCCTGTACGTCAATGTCTGGATTACCACACTATCATGCATGGACTTCTTTACTTCCATGCTGACCACCCTATTTCTTGTTACTGCTTTCAGTGTTCCTACAACCCTCTTCCCATGTTGCACTCTCTCCCACACTACTTCATCCATACTCCTATCTTTACTCAACACACTGCCCAAATACTTAAATGAGCTGACATTCTCCATAGCCTGACCATCCAACCTCACCTCACACTCCGTGACTGCACCCCTTTCAAAGACCATAACCTTACTCTTCCCCGCATTTACCTTCAGATTCCGTTTTTCACACACTTTTCCAAACATATTTACCAGACCCTGCAACTTCCATCCACTATCGCTCATCAGAACTGTATCGGTAGCAAACTGCAGTACAGTTAACTTCCACTCATTTCCTTCCCTTATCAGTGGTACACCAACATTCACTGCTCTTCCTTGTATTTCTTTCATGACTCCATCCATATATATATTGAACAACCATGGGGACATCACACACCCTTGCTTTAACCCAACATTCAGATAAAAGAACTCACTCTGTTCATTCTCCTCATGTACTGACACCTTTGCACTCTCATACATGCTCTTTACTGCTTTCAGCAATTTGCCATCTACCCTGTATATTCTCAGCACTTTCCACAGGCCTTCTCTATCAACTCGGTCATAGGCCTTCTCCAAGTCCATAAAGGCAGCACAAAAGTTTTTGTCTGTTCTCCAGATATTTCTTTACAACACATTTCAAGGCAAAATTCTGGTCTACACATCTTCTTCTCTTCCTGAATCCGCGCTGCTTGTCACCTACCCATTTCTCCGTTATTGCTCTCACTCTCTTGATCACTACCCTACTGTACATATTATTCCCTACTATGCTTAGAAGATATATCCCCCAGTGATTACCACACACTCCTCTTCCCCCTTTACCCTTATACAGAGGGACTATTATGCCTGTCTTCCAGTTATCAGGCGCACTTCCTTCTCCCATGATAGTTTACACATTTTCCATACCCTTTCAATCACTATCTCACTACCATACCTCACCATTTTCCCACACACTCCATCTATTCACACACTGCTGACCTCTTCATCCCCACCTCCTCCTCCACTACTTCTCTTCTTCTCCCTCCCATGCCCCATCCAACTATGTTTGCTGGCGTTTCATTCCTTACGATCAACAATTCATTGAAGTGGTCCCTCCATCTCTTGACTCTCTCTTGCTTTTCGGCTAACACTCGCCCATTCTTATCTTTCACACCCTTATCTACATTAATGAATTACCTCCTTGTCACCTTATTTCTAAGAATACTCCTGGATAATCAAACAATATGTAGGTTACATTGGGTAGGAAGTGCTTTTTGTTATGTAGTAATGCTCAAAACATAATATAGTACAGTGTAGTATTGTCTTTAGTAATGCTGAAGTAATCACCTTATTATATAAGGACAATGCCACAAAGGCTGCAGCAAAAGTCAGAATGCTAAAAAAGCCACAACCAAAATGGCCAAACTCATACACAGCCACAACCAAAACAGCCACTCTCATAAACGGCCACAACCAAAACAGCCACACTCCTATATGGCCAAAGCCAAACTGACAACAATGAATTCCTTCTGTAGTTTCTCCATGCTCAAACAGTTAAATGATATTTTGATATACTGTATATGACGAGCCCTTGTATCCAACACAATACCCTGAGTGTAAACCCGATTGAACCCTGGACAATGTTGCTTGCAACTTTAATTATGTATATTATTATTATTACTATTATTATTATTATTATTATTATTATTATTATTATTATTATTATTATTATTATTATTATTTAGTTGTTTTTCCTAGACATCCATCAAACTTTAAAAAATACCCACAAGACTCCCTTGCAAGAAAAAATTGACACCTAAATAGCAGGAAAGGTCTTAACATTGGCAAAAAAATGGGGCGAAAGGTCTTAAAATAGCCAAACTAATGTGGTGAACGTCTTAAAATCTCAAAACTAATGGAGCTAAATATGAGGAGAAGGATATCCAGAATTAACGGTCCCTTAAGGTCACAGCATACCACCTGCAACAGATTCAGGTTTGCTAAATGTATGATAATGCTTGCATATATGCAGTTCCCCGCATGAAATGGTACTCAGTCAATGATATTAGTTGTGGAAGGAAAATAGTATGATTGAATTATGAGTGTAGCTTGTAATGCAGTAGTTTATTCATACGACTAATACACGGTTTTAAAGCAATAATATTTTGTAAGTGTAACCTACTAGTTATACCTCTAGCTGTACCTGCTACTGATTCAGGCTTGCCACACGTAATGTATTTCTCGCACATGTTGTAGCTGGCTCAATATTGTATGGTAAAGATGAAGTAGTGTTATCGATCGAAGGAAAACACAAACTCGGAGCTTGCGGCTAAAATATTATGATAACTTGCCAGAATCGTAAGCAATTTTCGTACCATATGAATGCAGTTGTACAGTCGCTTGGAAAAAATCGCAGACCTGCTATTTATTTCTTTATGCAAATGCAGCCATCCAGATTGTTGTGTGAGTGAAATTTGTTTTACATTACAGGACTGACGTGGTTTTATAATTAATCCATATACAATATAATAAAATGCATGCACAGAGGGCCTTGGAGTCGGACGGATCCTAAATTGAGTGGTCAATCCTGTAAGTCCTTCAGTAAACTGGCTCGGGTTGTTCCTTTTATAGGGAATAGGTCCGCTTGGGGGCATTCTATGTATGGCCACCCTCATTAAGGGGAGTAAGGCGTCCGGCAATAGATAGATAGATAGAAGTTGTCTTACCTACATTATTTGCATGATGAAAAGATATGTAGTTAATGAATAAATTGGAGTGACTGATCCATAATTACTTCCTCGAAACCATATAAGATGACATTCCAGGTAAAACACATGTTGTAAAATAGCTTTGGCTTGGTGGCAACATCGGTAAAGCTTCTGGCTGGGAGCCAACTCCGTGGAAGTGTTGCTGCTTGGAGCCTCCCTACTGTAGGAGCAGGGTCAACCACCTAACCCAGTACACCGGCCGGCTATAATACCCACCTTGCCTTGGTGGGCTATGACCCCTGTAGAAAATCATGGTGTGAAAGTAAATCATTTATTAAACTGAGACCGAGATGTCAACAGTGAGCAATCTTGTTCCAAGAAATGCTGTAGCATCAGAAAGAAATTAAGGCATCTTTTGATTACCACTAAATGATACGGGGTGAGTCACGTTAATGTATCATGAGAGCTTACTCTTTTACGAGGCAAACATATCTGGGTTCTAGATATGTTGTAATAGCAGGTCGCTGTGGTTGATGATTTAAGTAGGAAGTCAATGTTTTGAACTCGAACAATAATCAGACTTGTCTTTTTATTTTATTTGTCTATTAGCGACTACGATACAGTTGTCATATCAAGTTACATTTTGTATATACTTTCAGATACATAATTTCACATTTGCTTAAAGTATATAGAATGTCATTAATAGAAAATTGGCGACCCTCAAAAAAGGAGAGATCTCTTTGTGTAAAAGATTTGAGGCAAAAGAAGTAAACAACAAATATCTGCTACCTGTACGGTCCATCTCTCCAACCCGAAAATTATTAACAAATCTCAGTCTTTCTTCTAATCTACAAGTAAGCTCTGAAACTTTCTCCCTCAATCAATTTTTCCTTCATCCTGTTACTTAGAATGATTTAATCTTCGTGTGTCCAGGCATTTTGCCCCCAAAGTAGCTTGAATTTGGCTTTGGGGGAGATACTCGTTTCAGGCAGCCTGCCTTTTGTCTCCTTCATACACATAGGGAAAAAAATACTTATTCTGGTATCGCACAAGAACTTTTTCCCTTGATAATTATCCTAAACACGGTTTTGGCAGCTTATGACGGCAATCTAAGATCATCTATAATCACCTAAAATCATCTCTCTTCAGTTCAGTCTAGTTTTCTATACCATAGCATAACGATTATAGAAACATTGCCGGAAAAATGTTGACAATCGAAAGTTGACGACAAACACTCCTGTGTGATACCCTTTACGAATGTGGCAGTCCAGGCAGGCTGTACTTTGGGAATACCACTGGCTAGGCTCAGTCAACCACTGGTAGCCAAAGGAAGAGGACCCCATCTCTCCTGATACTGAGGTCATTCAATCATACATTTAGTACTTTCTGTGTATATATATATACAGTATATATATCTGTCTCTATCTATCGATCCATGCATATATCTATATATATATATATATATATATAGAGAGAGAGAGAGAGAGAGTATACAGTCGCAGTCATATTTTCTCCCACCTTCCTCTCCCTCTCCGGGCTCGGTCTTTTTGTTTCTATCCTACTAGTCACTAAGGGGTAGAGGGAGGTAAGGGTGTGAAGTGGTGGACCATGGGTGGAGAGTTGGGTGTGGGTGGAGGTGGAGGTGTGGGAGTTGTGGCCGGAATGTTTAGAGTGGTGAATGAATGTATATTAACTGTGAATTTGGATATTATATGCTAATAATTTGCTCAGTCAGTATCACCATTAACCCCTTCTGTACCGCAACGTCTTTTTAATTTTATTCTGACTACTATAAGACGATTATATTCAGTTTAATAAGGACTCCCCAGCAATCAACAGCATTTGAACTATCTCACGTAACCCTTTTTACCAAGGTCTATATACATACTGCATAATTATAGACCTTGCTTTTTACTACCACAGATCCCTCTCAAACTGCATAAAATCGTCTAATTACACCTAGAACATAATTAAAACGACGTCGCTGGTACATAAAGGGGTTAACAAATGCCGCTGTGGAATAGTATTCGGAATAATGTATTCCCTTTAGCTAGATAATAATACAGCTTGTTAGATAAACGACTGGCTTAACAACAACACAGAGCCAGATAATTATATGAGGATCTCGCTACAAGTAATACCGGGATCATAATTTAATGTAGCATCTGCGTTATTAACTTCAACTGTTTACAGTGGAATGAAATTGTTCATATAAAATATTTACAGTGTGTTCGAGAACCAGCCAATTGACAAGTTAGCAAGGGGAGGTGTGGTGGAGTGGTAATGCCACTGGATTGGTGATCCAATGGACCCGGGTTCATATCCCGATATGTCAATGGGAAGATATTATTGGGATTGAATTTGTGCTGTAGCTAGTATCAGTGCATTACCACAAAGCCCACCGAAATGCCAAAAAAATACCCTCATTGTTCCCTGATTATATAACACTGTATGAATATTCCCATATTCAAAATATGTTACAGGGGGACAATGCCTAGTGAGTTCACTGCTCAATAGGTGGCGTTCTGAGAGTGAGGGTCTGAGTCTGGAGGGTGAGACGGTGAAGCACTTGGGCGAAGCAACCAGCCGCTTCAGAGATGGAGCTGCTTCGAGCCATGATGGATGCTTCACATGTCTCACTCCCCAGACTGGAACAAGACCTCACGGGCTTCACCGTGTTGAGCGGGGGAATGTACAGGCTCTCAGCCTTTGCCCGAGAGGGAGTAGTTGGAATATAGAAGAAAAAAAAAAGGCAATGGTTAACTCGTTCCGTATAATGATGCTTATTTGGTTATTTTGGATATATGTGAATTATGTTTTCAGCTTAGGAAGGAAGAGTATGAGTCTAATGTACAAGAATATATTGAAGGATAACATTCGGCTAATTTTTACCAGAAGAAAATCTAAAAAGCGCTATGGTAATAAGAGGATTTAATCGCCTCATTCGTCTATTAGCATAACTTATTCTTAAATTGCGTCATTGTTGCACATCACAGGTTCATGTTATATTAGCATCAGGGCTCGCTGCTTACCTGTTAGCTTGTTTATAATGAAAATTAGATATTTCAACAATTATGATCCTTTTTATAAATTTTATCATACTGTTTACCATGTTACCAATTTAGTTTATGCTCACACAACTGCTGGGAATCATTGCACAACAATCTTGATGTCATAATAGCATATTTTGTGAACTTGCTAAACTGATCTATCTAGCTATTGCCAGACAGCCGTAATCCCGGAGAACAGGTGGACGCGAATGAATCCCCTTCCCATGCTTCTATAGGCCGAGGGAATTCATACGATTATCTAGCTTTTTTCGATTAATTTCACATTGAATGTGTAGCTTAATTATACAAATGTGATAATATCTTCAGTATATTCACATTGCTGAATATATACATAGTTGGTTATCGGTGTTTACTGTATATTACTGTGTTGACAGAGATTGACTTTGGCACAATAGTTGTGATGAAAATCGGTTGAGAAAAAGTGGTCATGAAACGAAATAACCATAAACCACACCAATCAACACTCATGCGCCTCTGTGTTTGACGATTTGGTAAATATTTACTTGTTTCATGAGTATTAAAAAGCTATGATTATTAATCTAGATAAGAAATAATTCCGCATCGGTTCGTCAGGCATAATAATGTCACTGTTTTGTTTCAGGTTTCCTTGTTATAATATTTAATAAGCACTGTTCCTAACTAGTCATTTATCCACATCGGCTAACTTGTCATGTACTCACAAACTAAATAAATCTAGGTATTACGTATAATCATAAATAGTTTGCAGTCTAATACAGATAGAAAAATGCTAACTGTTAATGATGGGGTTAATTGAGAAAAAAAAATATGTGGATGAGGGAGACAAAAGGCAAAACTGCCTGTGTTCACAGGCAGTGAGCATATACCGGCAATATATATTCAATTTGTATTACTTACATATTTACCCCATCACTACTTTCTTCACTCTACCTCCACACCCACCCACCTCTTCAGCCATCGGTCGCCACCTCCACCCCTTTTTTTTTTTTTTTTTGTTTTTTTTTTTCCAGACATTAAAAAAGAAAAAAAAAAAAAAAAAAAAAAGGTCCCACCCCTTTCCCATTCTTAAGTAAGCCATTTTAGATTTACAGAAGAGTGACCATTACTTGCATTACTGCATGTCCAAAACATTTCAGTAATGTAAGCATGTTTCCTTCTATTTTTTTTTCTTCCTTTTTTCTTTTTTTCTTTTTTTTTTTATTAAGGTGACAGTTACAAAGTGGTGTACAATCTATCTTATTCTAGTTACATTGTAGTTTATCTTATTGTACCAGTATTTCCCTACAATCAACCTAGTTGTTCCCCAATTCGTCCCTCCGCCACGACCATTTCAAAGTCCAAGTCTCTCACTCTTGTCCTCTGTAGCGGGGAGGACCTTGTACCCCTGAGACATAGGAGTGCAGACCTGGGAAGAGAGAAGAGAGCCGGCATCTCATCCAAGTTATGACTTGGCTTCTATGCTGGCGCTTTTTCTCCGATATTTGTTCAGCTAATCTGGCATAGAAGACACTTGCAGAAGGTCCCATACCTCCCGACGATGAGAAGACCAGAGGAGTAAAGCTTCCTTGATCCCTGTTCAAAATTCTTTCTTCATAAGCGCGTTTTTTCTCACTTTCGTTTCTCAAGTATGCCGCCTTGTGTCCTCGCTCACGATATGTTTTTGCTCTTGGGTTGAAGATTCTGATGTCGAAAAAAGCCTGTTGTCCCCTCGTCCAAAAACCTCGAGCACTTACGTCCACTCTTGCTTCATTTGAAGTATTTGCAGTATTGTGGGCCAAGCGCTGTCCGTCCATAGGCAGAAGTTCCAGTTCGATTCTGACATCATGGCACACCTCGTCCAGCATTTGTGCAGTGATGTCTCGTACTTCATCATGCCGGATACAGATGAATCCTCCTTTCTTACAAGTCATACAGTGGTCTGAGTTGTTTATTTCACCACATGCACATTTCAGCGGCAGGTTCGAAACTGGCCACCCATACCTCAAGGCTACGGCATCATTGAATTCTTGTTTATTTAAGCTGAAGCCTTTCTCCTTTATTGGTAATGATGTGAGCCAATTTGAAGCCCCCGTGTCTTGTGCCATCTCAATTCTCATTTTCAGTTCTTCCCTACATCTGGTCTTAATTTGTTCTAGGCTATGTTTCTGTCTCTCTTCTCTGCTCTTTGTAATTTCCTGTCTTGCATTTCGTTGTTCCTCTTCGTCCACCTCATCATTTTCATTTTGCTCCCGTATTTTTTCTGTCAGAGACGTAGTAAGTTTAAGGGAATTTTGGTTCTCATGTAGTGCCGCCTCCACTGGGTTTATGATCCCCATACCTCCGAACCTTGGCGGAAGAGCTAATAGATCTCTTAGCTCTTGCGTGACGCCTTCCATCTCTGTTAGGGCCGGTATGAATGTTCCTCTGATTGCTTCTTCTAGCGGTTGGAGCATCTGTCTAATGCCAGACACTGTTCTCATAAGAAAGGTCCATCTGTGCTTAACACCATATGTGAAGGCAGTATATGCAGCATGTGGTTCAGATTTCGCAATGTCTGCCAGGGTTTTCACTTCCTTTACCCACTCTGCTACCTTTTTTCGCACATAGTCTCTCTTGCAGTCGTCTGTGCCTATTACTGCTCCCAAATGGCATTGACCCTCCTTTGTAATCTTCACTCCTGTCCCATCAAAAGTCCGCACCACTTCTTCATACTTGTTTTCTTTCACTATTAGTACAGATTTACTAGCATTCGGATGGTACCCAATGACTTCGCCTACCGATTGTACTCTCCGCCACCATTCTTTGAGATCCCCTATTTTTCCTGCACCTGTGAGGTCATCTGCATACGCCACTTGTTTCACTCGGGTTACCTCATGTTTTATTTTCTGCTGCAGAATTGATAGTGCCAGAGCGTACATTGCCATTGCCACTGGATCTCCTTGCGTTGTTCCTTCATTTGATTTGAGAATTTTCATTTCTTCCTTCTTTGTGCTTCCAACTATATACAGGTTAGCTGGCTCCTTATAAGTATTTTCTATGTACTTTGCGATGCTCGGGCATTTGATCTTGATGTTGTGAATAGCTGCCTCCCTATTAATGGTGTTAAAGGCATTTGTTGCATCCACTAGCAGTACTGCTTCACAATCTTCCTCATGATACACCTTCCCCATTGCATGTATTGCTGCTTCTCCTCCGGCTTGCTGTCCTGCACATACTTGTAAGTTGCCCACTGCTCTTTGTACATCTTTTCCAAATACAGACATGATTGCTTTTCCTATAATCCTTCTAAGAACTTCCCCAACGCCTACTGGTCTAACTCCTGGATTCTTATTTAAAGGTATCAGGCGACATGCTGTCAGAGCTTCTATGTTCACGCATGGTGATGATGCAAGTTTCTTTGCCAGCATTGCTATTGCTTCACAAAGGTCACCCGCGGCTGAACCAAACTTGTTTTGACTTAGGAAGATCCTCCAAGTCTTAGCATCTACTCCTGATGGACCTGCTCCTCCCTGTGTTTTCAGCGCCTTTCTCCATATGAGGTCTCCAGTTATATTCTCATATATCACCGGGTCTGGAGGAACATATTCCCCGTATAGTTTGGCCGCATCACTTGCTGGTTTTGCTTCTGGGTGTTTCTCCTTCAGCTGGTCCAAGATGCGTCGATTCACTTCGTGTACCCAACTTGAGGCTTCCCCAGTGACCATTCTGACCATACACTAAAGTGAGACATTAATATAGGATTGTTTGTATTTAGTAAGTTTAACCTTTTATAGATTCGATAATCATTACCCTATTTTTTACAAATTGCGTTGTTCTAATAGTATATTACTTATTTTTAGGGAATGTTGTTCCTGATGATGGCTTAAGGTTAGCCGAAAATTTGAAAAATAAAGATGTTGCCTGGTGCCCTGTCAATTCTTTTCCTTTTTTTGTTTATATATATATATATATATATATATAATATATATATATATATATATATATATATATACATATATATATATATAATTTATATACCGGTATATACCTGTATATATATATATATATATATATATATATATATATATATTGCAAAGGCTTATCCCTCAATACTTCTGATCTATATACAGGGTGTCCCAGGAGGAAAGGGCATAACTTTGGGAAATGATAAAACCAAATATTCTAAGCCTAAAATGTTCTATAAGAGATATTACAAATCCTAACCATTAAAGAGATATTGCATGTTGAAAATGGCATTTTCTTAAGTATTTCCTCATAATGGTGGCCTAGCTGTCCTAGTACCTACCACACCTCCATCTAACTGCAGGTATTTTACCATGTTATTGTAAAGATATTATAATTCTGTAAGTTGTAGATATAATTATAGATATAATAGCTCACTTTGGACCAGTTGGAAACTATCTGAAATGGAAGAGTCCATTACAGTGAGGTGGGGGAGGAGACTATATAAAACCTTCAATATCTTTGTAACGTTGAGATTTGGACTTTTTGTTATAGAACATGTTAGGCTTAGAATACCTTGTTTTATCATTTCCCAAAGTTATGCCCTTCCCCCCTGGGACACCCTGTATATATATATATATATATATATATATATATATATATATATATATATATATATATATATATATATATATATATAACATTTTCTTGATAGTTCACACACAAACCAGAACAAATATTCAATCCAACTGAGGCTGTGACCCAGTACGTGTGTAGAATATATATCTAGCCAGGTGAATGCCAGTTATGAGTTAGCAGTGGCTGAGCTATCTATTGCTTCTTCTGTCAACTTTCTTTGTATAAGTTACTTACATATATGTGTTTTTCCCTGAATTACAGATACATTTATTATTTGCTTTCTATATTCCAACTACTCCCTCTAGGGCATAGGCTGAGAGCTGTACATTCAACAGTTCGTTCAACGGTGAAGCCTGTGAGGTCTCGTTCCAGTCTAGGGAATGAGACATGTGAAAGACTTTGAGCTACAACCAGCCCCCGCCATCTTGCCTTCGCAAGATGCACGGGGCACGGCTTGAAGCATCCCCATCTCTGGAGCTGCCTTGCCCCAGTGCTTCAATGTCTCACCCCCTAGACTCGGACTCGCACTCTCAGAACGCCACCTATTGAGCAATTTACTCACTAGGCATTGCCCCCCTGTAGCCTATTTTGAATATCAGAATATTCATACAGTGCTATTTAATCAGGGAACAATGAGGGTATTTTGTTGGACGTTTCGGTGAGCTTTGTGGTAAGGCACTGATACTAAGTACAGCACAATTTCCATCCCAATAATATTTTCCCATTGATACATCGGGATTCGAACCCGGGACCATTGGATTACCAGTCCAGCGGCATGAACACTCCACCACACCTACCCGAGGTGTTGAGGGGAATAGACAAGTTGGGGAGGTGAGATGCCTCTAAGAATTGGAGAGAAGTAAAGGATGACTGAAAGAGCAAAGTAGAAAAGTAAAGCTAAAGAAGGCTTGCTCCACTCCCTAAAGTTAAGTGAATGTTGAGGGGGGATAAACAGGTTGGAAGGTGAGAGGTCTGCAAGATTTAGAGAGAAGTAAAGGAAGAAAGAATTAACAAAGTAGAAAAGTAAAAAGTAGAGGGCTGTCCTCCTTGCGTTACTGTTTTCAGAGATTTTATAATTGCCTGCATGCGATTGATACGCTCATAGGTTAAATTTCAGGTAATATGTAATAGTTTTATCCTATTAATGATGTCCATAAATATCATAATATCATGTTTCACTCCAACTAAATGGTTTTTGTCCTATATTCCAGATTGTAGTTAAATACAAATCATCACTCTGATGTTCTTGTATTTTGCTTTGCTGTGTATCGTTATTGGTAATTACTAAGAATATATTAACCCTTGTCTAGCGAGGTGTTTTGGGCTCATTTGGGCATATTCAGGCCCTCCTGCATGATAAATCAAGCATCTGCATGAAAAAAAACTAGGCGCTAAAAGCTTCAAAATGAGACCAGAACGAGCTATGTAGCACTCGTCGTTCTCTTGCAGTGATGCCACGAACATGGGAGTTTAGCATATATCGGTATATTTTTCCCAGCTATGCTCACTACTGGCTACACTGCCGGCCTCTCGAGAACACAGGGAACATGAGTTAATGGGCGGCGGTAAGCCCTGAGAGTCGGCTGTCTGGCCCGCTGTGCTCCCGGCCATTTGCACTCGATTTTAACCCTTTAAAAGCCTTAATAATGCTCCTAACTTGCTGCAAATTGGTGCACGACTTAAGTCGAGCGCCGCCAATAAGGGGTTAAAGATAAAGTTACAGGGTGAGAATTGGACGCCACTCATATCAATTTCTTTCTGGACACTGGTGGGTATAAGGTGCCCAGCCTTGACAACAGTGTTTTTTGTTTTCTTTCTTTCTATATTCCAACTTACCCCAGTGAATCCCCCCAGATGGGACATCACAAATGTCCACTTATCTCAGATTCCTATACATTGCTAGTTGAACAAAGGCATCAAGTGTGAGGATATTTCCTTAACTCTCCGTTTTAGGTCGAATACATTAACCAGACTTAATACTGCTTGTATGTTTGTTCGAATTTAGTTATTTATGATTTACTCATAATTCACTATTGGTCATTCTATTAATTATTACAGTTTCATAATACTTTCTCCTATTTCCATACTTTTTTTTTATAATAACTTAATGTTCATCCACGTGTCATCCACACATGTATGTTTTTGATCTCCCTGTAGGTGTTGTGCTGGTGTTGGAAGTACAATGTTGAGGCGGTGGAGTTTTATTGGAGAGTGTGTTGTCGTGTTACTGGTTCGACATGTAGCATCATCGTCCTTGACCACAACATCACCACTTGTCGCTGTGAGTAGAAATCCTCGCTTTACTCAGTCTAGATATATATTTTCAATCGTGGACTGAACTCATCATTAGGTAATATAGTATTCCTGATCACGACTCCTCTACTATCAAACACAAACTAATTTTTCTAACCCTAGCCACAAAGTGAAACTGAATCAACCAAGGTTTAATCAATGAAGGCACTGCAGAATCTGTCGCCGGGGGATTACGTCATTAATTGTTGTAATCGGCATTCACCTTAAAAATGTGGATATATTGAGTTGCTATATGAATACAAAAATATTCATTCAAAACCATTAAACTTATTCTAGGTAACAACAATTATGATTAATTAAATATGATTTGATAATATATTAATATTACACGTAATACTTAAGAATAAATATAAAAGAATATTGATACTTCACTAATATAGGTTTAGGTAATATATTGCAGTGTAAATAACAATGTCACACGTAATTTGGCAAGCATCAATACAGCCCTCTCTGCCCAGAGGTTATATGAAAGTCAAAGCCGGATATAAATTCCCTTAGTAATATCCCTTTGTCAAATACTACCTCTCAGGTCACATGGAGTGGGAATTTCCTTTACAGATGGAAGTGCATTTATCTGGTTTAGACATCTCCCAGATACTGAGGTTTGGGGTGGTTGGTGGATAACCTGGACACTTAGGCGCCGGCTATCATGGTGCCAAGACAATCAGTCATAGCAGAGTTCTATTATTCCTAAAGGCATACTTAGGAGATAGACTACATAATATATACATAAACTTCGTTCCTGTATACATCGTTACTGTAATTCATATTGTTCCTGCATATCAAGACTATTCCTGAATAAATAGTGGCTGGTAAACATAATTATATTTTCTCATTACCTACTGTTATGCCAGGATTTTTACCGGGGTTTTATTGGACAATGGTAGGTTCTTACTTGACTGGAGGAGTTAAAGCCAAACTACAAATGCTCAAAAGTCTTAACGGGTAAATATAATACTAAGTACACACATGAATTTCCTTTTAATAATCACTTGAATGCACAATATAAATAATTCACCTTACACTGATACATAGAATAATTCACAATATAATAGTCCTAGCACGGACGAGGATCCACGACGGACCTATGGAATACACTTAGCCCTCTTATTCTTTCACTTGTGTTAATTAGAGAGATACACCTGGTTCGCACTGGTGTAAGAATTAATATAACTCCTGTGGCACTCCTATTCTAACACTGTGTAGATCTGAAGCTGCAGGCACAGGTGGATGAAGTGTGAGTTGCTGAGTATTTTTTTCTGGTTCTGTCGAGCGAGCCGCTTAGGTCGTCCTGCCGTGTGGTTAATGGGGGTAGGGATACAGATGGACTAGTTGGTATTGGGTCTTAAATGGTAGTTCCTCATGTCATGACATAGGGTGCATACCATCGGACAAACGCGAGCATGAACTAGGACATGTCTTAAGTTATGACTGCTCGTCAATCCTGACCTTTATACTAGTCGGTGATGAAGTTCCGTTTCGGTAATCTTGATGTAAGTTCTTTAATACAAAGTCGCCAGTGTCATGACAGAGCAACGAGGTATCGGGCTAACGTGAGGAATAATAAGATCATGAATTTACTAATTCGCTCAATCTGCCTCTGACCGTTGTAAGAGTGTTCAAAGAACCCAAGGGTCGGTTATCAATTCTTTTTACAGCATATGTCCTTGACCATGGTGGTGTACAGATGCAGTATGGACTTCTGTATGCTAAGTGCCGTTATTTAGATGGTATCTCACAAAGCCCGAACCATTAGAGTTGTCTTGCCATGGCAAAGACTTCTTTAATAGTTTTGTTGAGTGCGGGATTGATACTGGAAGTCTGTTTGTGGCATGCCCTTCGGTGCTACTTCCAATGTCAAAATTGCATCCTAAAAGAGATCCTAATGTTTTTACTATACCATGGCATGTAAGAACAAAAGTTCACTAATAGGGAAAAGAACTCTCAGACCATAAGGAATTTAGCCATGGCATAAATACTTCCTTGAATGAGAGGGTAATTCTCAGACTAAAAAATCTTACATGTAAGGAGTTTTTGAGCCGTTGAATTGCTGACTCTACCTGGTTCTCGTCGAGATGGTCATGACATTTACTGCTATGTCCCAGGGCTGGTACTTGGAGGTCAGAAGGTCATTGGTGCATGGGAGGGGGGGTGGGGGTGCGTTCAGGGTAATTAGGTAGACCCTCTAGAAATTCCCGTGCTGGTGGTAAGACAACTGCGCGGAAGATCGGCGCATCTGAAGAAGTGATATTTGCGTATGTTGTTCTTCTGCTGTTTGGCAGTATCGTATTTTCTTTCTCTGTTCTCCAGTATTGTTGATGGTGATGCTGATTGTTTTTCCTGGGGTGGGTGGTAGAGTGGGGTTGATGGTGGCAATTCTGGCTTCCCGGGTGCTGGTGCGTAGTGGGGCTAATTTTGATTTGGAGTGCCATATTGTTCTTCTTTTACCTTCGTCTTCTTGTTCATTCTGGGTGGTGGTATTTGTGATTTGTTCCTGTGTTGGGGCGAGTTTACTTTCTCCTGCTGTTGCTTCCTTTTCTTTTTCTCCTTTTCTCCTGCGTTTGTCCGGGGTGTGGTGGTTTGTGGCATTTTCGTATCTTTTCTTGGTTTTATGGTCTTCTCATGCTTTCTTTCCGTTTTCTTCAATGTTGCCTTTTCTCTGCTGTCCTTTCTTTTCTCCTTTGTTTCTCCTTCTGTTTCCAGGCTTCATTTTCTGTGTTGTTGTGGTATGGTGGTTATCTCAATCTCGGGTATTTTATATACGTTATGGGTGTGATAGACACGGCCCCGTGACTCAAGTTGGAAACAAAATATGTCTCCATGGCGGATGAAAGTGCTGAGGGTAGAGAGGTATTCCCACCATTTGAGGGATCTTTGGTCTGCCTGTTTAGAGGGGTCGGTGAATATGAAGAGGAATGATGGTTTTTCGCAAATTATGACTGCCGTCTGTGCCTCGTCAACGTAGTGGATTTTGTGGGAGTTGTGCTGATCCTCGCTCCATTTAACCTTGCGAAGTAGGGCGTCGTGGTGTTCATGGCGGTGGACACGTGGTGAGGCTGGCTTTGAGTAGATGTTGCTCGTGCTGAGGTGACAGGGCAAGTGATGACCTGGGTGGTGACCTGAGGGTTGTTATTGATCCGTGCAGACGCAAAAGTACCAGGGTAAGGTCGGTGTGAAGAAAAATGTTGGGTGGAGGTTGTGGTTGTGTTAGTTGTGCATGATATTCGCAATGTTGTAAGTGTATGTGTTGTTCGTGGTTTGTTTGAATAATGTGGGTTGTGTGGTGTAGGTGATTGTCGAGGGTTGTGGATGGAGATGGGTGAGAAACGGGATGGGGGTTGGGATCCTCCACCCCAAGATCCACCTCAAACCCCACCTCCACCCCAAGACCCACCTACACCAACGTCTGGCTCCCACGCCTGCAAACCACCCTTCTAACCACACCCAACCTACCCAGCAACAACCCTTACCTCAACTTCAGCCAGACTACCCCCTTCCACAACCAATGCTCAGCCTTCTAACCCCACCCAACCTACCCAGCAACAATCCCTACCCCAAGCTCAACCAGAAAAAACCCTTCCTTCGACTTCAACATCCAACCCCCATCCTAGCATCCAACCAACATATGCTAACATTCATCCCAACCTCCCCTCTCCCCTCCCCACCCACTGCCAACCCCCAATCTCATCACCAGGTTTTAGAACACAACCCCAAGCCAGCTCTGAGCACGCTCAAAATGCACAAAAACCCCCAGTACCCCAAAACCTCAGGCAACGAAACTTAACCACAACTATCATCACCCACCACCCCACCAAACCCACCTATCCAAACCCACATCAACCTCACCAACCCACCAGGAAGTCTCCTGGAAATACTCCAAACAAATACAACCACTCGCTCGGGCAGAATTTCTCCTCTGAATAGATTATGGATTAATTGTATTTATGCATCCGCAAGGGTCAACAAAATGATCACGGGTCGGTCAAAGGTCATCACTCACCTTTCAGCCGCCGCATCATAAACACCCTCACAGTCCTGCCGCACCGTCCCAGACATGTATGTCCAGTTTGTCTTGTGGACCTAAGCAGAGGGGAGGAAACGCCGCTTTATACACCCTGCACAATTAATCAGGGAACTGAAGGTGATGACAGAGACAACCCTGACGGTCGTCAAAAGAGAGGACAAGACCGGCAAGCACACAAAGCATTGGTACTATGACCTCCAGCAACCTGCAACCCATTTCCGTCACTGCCACAGAAAAGAAGTTCCGGCTCCAACCACGAGGTCGTGGCATTTTGAGAGGCGGGGGTGGTGTTATACCATGAAACGGGCCAGTTATCCCTGCAAGAGAACGGGCCCAGAATAACGCACCCCCGCCTAAAGGAGAAGATCACCCCACAGCCCAACCAGCTCCCCCAAAGGCCGCCCTCGCATCCAAAACACGACGTCTGCCATCGACGGAGCTGGCCGCAATTGCCATAATGTCACCAGCCCACCCCGACGCAGGATTGGCCAGGAGAAAAGGAACTCCCACTACTCACGCAGCAGTGATGTCACCAGCCAGCCGCCCCTCTGATTGGTCCTTGGAGGGCATCCGCCGGCGTATCAGGAGGGGTTTTCCACTACTCTCCTCCCTACTCCCCTCTCCGAGACTAGAGGGACCTATAGCACCTAATGAGATTACTTATAAACGTGCCCTTTTCCCCTGTAGCATTCCTAGGGCCGGTTCTAACTAAATTCCAGATAGGTAATCAGATGAGGCAAGGAAAGGTATCTCACCTCCCATCCTGATATCTGGCTTCAGGGTGCTAATCGGCCCTATAGCGTGTTGACCGACCTCTGGCAGTGTTGACCGACCTGCATACCTGCAACGGCTAATCTCGGCCAGGTAATATCCTAGACGGCCCTAGAATACCTGCAACAGCTGATCCTGACCAAGTAGAGACCCAGAGTGCTGACCGGCCTCTTGGTATCTGACCAGTGCATTCTGGACAGATATTATTGTATAAGAGATGCTTTGCTTAGTTGAGACCTGTCTTTCAGGCCCCATTTAACATATCTTATTTTGTATACCAGTTGCCTTTGAAAACCCTCACACGCTACCAGAAACTTACTATTCACTTATAAGTACACTGTCACACGTCTGTCTGAAGACTCAGTTACCAGATTGATGCGTACTTATATGTGAAGCACTCTGCCTTACAAGCAAATTACATTAAATTCCAGTTTATCTATTCCCCCACACACATTAAGCATATAAAGGAGTCATAGAAATCATCCTTATCGTTTCTATTTTTTTTTTTTTTTTTTTTTTTTTTTTTTTTCTATATTTCAACTTACTTCCTCTCGGGCATAGGCTGAGAGCCTTAACATTCACCGCTTTACAATGAACAGTGAAACCTGTGAGGTCTTGTTCCAGTCTAGGGAGTGAGACATGTGAAGCACGTAGAGTACAACGAGCACCTGCCATCTTGCCTTCACATGAGGCACGGTGCTCACTCATGGCCCGAAACGACCCCATCTCTGAAGCCACCTCGTTCCCGTGCTTCACTGTCTCAACCCCTACACTCGGACTCTCACACTTACACACACACAACGCCACCTGTTGAGCAGATAACTCACCAGGCATTGCACCCCTATAGCATATTTGGATATGGGAATATTCATAGTGCTATTTAATCAGGGAACAATGAGGGTATTTTATTGACGTTTCGGTGGGCTTGTGGTAATGCACTGATACTAGGTACAGCACAAATTCCATCCCAATAATATCTTCCCATTGATACATCGGGATTTGAACCCGGGACCTTTGGATTACCAGGCCAGTGGCAAGACCACTCCACCACACCTCCCCTAGTATGTACTATATTATTGTATGTTCTCTGTATATTGTACTTGTATTTTTGCTTTATGCCCTATTACTGTAACTATATATCCATGCTAATATTATGTTATATATATATATATATATATATAAACTACTATAAATGTGTACACCCACTATTGTATCTCTCAACACCTTACCCTCGGTACATCAGGATCCCGTAACACACGGTGTGTTTATGTATTTCAATAACGTAAAACAACCGACTTTGAGTGCAACTCTCGCATCTACTTCGTCTAGATTTAACAGTGGTAGTCATAGCCTAGCCGGTAACGATTTCGCTTTTAAATCCTTAAGCCTATTCGTAAGGGTTTGAGGCTCGATGATTGATTGTTTTTTTATGCGTGTATATTATATGTTTATAGTTATTTATTGATAATGTTAGTATGCCAATGATATATTATATGTTTATAGTTATTTATTGGTAATGTTAGTATGCCAATGATATATTATATGTTTATAGTTATTTATTGGTAATGTTAGTATGCCAATGATATATTATATGTTTATAGTTATTTATTGATAATGTTAGTATGCCAATGATATATTATATGTTTATAGTTATTTATTGGTAATGTTAGTATGCCAATGATATATTATATGTTTATAGTTATTTATTGGTAATGTTAGTATGCCAATGATATATTATATGTTTATAGTTATTATTGGTAATGTTAGTATGCCAATGATATATTATATGTTTATAGTTATTTATTGGTAATGTTAGTATGCCAATGATATATTATATGTTTATAGTTATTTATTGGTAATGTTAGTAAGCCAATGATATATTATATGTTTATAGTTATTTATTGGTAATGTTAGTATGCCAATGATATATTTTAACGGGTTATAACTAGCCGTATAGGTTTTTGAGCGCTTGTCTATGTTATTAATTATCATCATTCATTACTGTAATTAAAATTTCTTGAAAACTAAATCTGAGGCATGATTACATCAAAGTATGTTAGGTCAGTTGAGCTATGTCTACTATGGTACCCATGATATAGTTCAATTTGTTAATGTAATCTAATGCTTAACAAATATTAGTTATGAAGCTTCCATAAATGTATAAATATCCTATACACACACTTCGCCAGGAAAATAATATGTATATTCTATTTAATTCAGCCTACACATACATCGCCAAGAAAATAATATAAGTATATACTGTTCAATTCAGCCTCCACATATATATATATATATATATATATATATATATATATATATATATATATATATATATAGTTATAAATATATATATATGAGATGCCAGAGGATAAAGTTCTTCCAGAACCACCAACCCATTACCACCAATAACTCGCTTGCAAGACCAACCCCTCCGCGTTGCTAGCATAAGGACGTGCAACGACAACAACAAGAGCCGAGTAAACAAAACAACAAGGGAGAAGCCACCAGAGAAAACGCGATCCCAAGGGGAAACTATGATAGGCTTCCCAATCGACACTTGGCCGCACTGTACACTCATGACTCCAGCAACTCTATGCAAATTAACCATCAATCGCTACAATGTCCACCTATATACTATCAAACCCACAGTGAAGTGTACACAGAGATGCAAAGTGAATATCTAAGACCAGTGCTAACCTAGCACCATAGTGCATATAATGAAGAAATGAACAGGCCAGAAATAACAGAACAGCCTCACATGCCATATGCAAATATCCCTCAGATCTAGCACAAGCCAAATACCAAGTGAAACCAATGCATGCATCATCCTTACATATTCCCAAGTGCAAACAACCCCTAGTGCGACTGGCTCCCTGAAAGAACACAAAGCCAGAGTGTCATCCCGAAACCTGGCAACGAAAACGCTGACAAAAACGGAGTCACTGTGCGTGCTGAACAAAGTAGAATAAACCAATCAGCCTGCATGCTTAAAACAATCTTTGAGTTCTGTTCTTGAAGCTCCCAGGTTAGACGGGTGTAGGAATAGCATTGATTATAGCGAAGAAGGAAATTCTTTATTGCTTGGTTATACCAACCAAAGAAGGCCAAGGAATAGCTCAATCCGTATCAACACCAAATGTGGGATTAAGTTCGAGCCGCATAATCGAGTGCAAGGTAAGCCGCATGACTCTTTCTCTGACTTAACCGACCAAAGTGGGGATGAGATAGAGTCATTAGCTTCGCTAACTTTCCAAGACAGGTTCGTAATAGATGAACTAAGTACAACTAGTGCAAGTCTACCAAACCACCCTCAGCCTAGGCTTGCATCAACGTACTCTATCGAGATTCAGGACAGTGAAAATCTTAATTGTCCACCTACGCCCGGAAATGCTTTGTGTTTACCAAGTGCAGGGGATCCTTTAGTGTCATCCTCCAGGTTCAGCGTGAATAGTGATTAAGTGCGTCGTGCCAAGACGAGGGCGAGGGGAAATAGAGCAGAACGTAGACTGGAACTGTTTGGGCCCGAACCTAGCTGGGAAGTGTGAATATCCCAGGGTCCCTGTAGTCAAGAAACAAGACAACCGTGCCTCTACCAGTGTGCTCCAACCTCGTTCTCCCAGTGCTCTACTCTCTACGAAATCCTATTAGTGTTTTTCCTAGTTCGTAATGGTAACAATGATTACAGTGAGGGTTTAGACTTGGGTATGTCAAGGTTCACATATTAACACAAACTTTTCCCCTTCTTTATTTATTATCCGTTGCTCTGATTTGGGAGAACAGTACACATTCTATCGTGCGGAAAATATTTATATACTTCCTCGAATTCATGTTCCTGTATTCTTCGGCTTGGAAATACATATATATTTATCCGGTTATAAAGACATACACTTACACGTTAAACTTGAACGCTTAGTCAGACCTGAGTTTATGCGATACCTATCATCCAGGTACAGATCCAATAGTGAAAGTTCAGTCGCAGAGTAATTGCTTCCTCAGTCACGTAGAGTTGACTAATTTAATTATTATGCTTTTATGAAGTTATCTTTCATAATTATTACTTTTTGAGTTATTACAGTTTAATTACGTATTTAAGTTGCATTAACTTACTGTTCGCTTTGAAGTCAAATATTGTCCTATTGTCCATAATTATCAGTACTACGTTTTCAACATCACAGTAACTATTATTTACCTACATTCAAGCTATTTTTGAGAGCTTTGTATATTTATTTCAGGACTCTATTTATTGTGATTTGAAACTTATCCTCTCTGTGTGTTATTGTTCATTTGTTCATTTGTAACATTATTATCATTTATGTATGCATTCTATGTTTACTTTTCCAGAGACATATTGAGATTGTACCCTAGCTATTAAGGAATAAAACCTGTATATCCTTTACCTATGTGTTTTGTGTCCATTGCTTATTACTAGAGTGTTGATTAAAATAGTTGATCCCTACCCAGTAGAGAGGTACCTACTGTAAGTTGATGATTAGTGCTGATTCCTAAGTTGGAAATCGCAATCAGATTGTCTCACGTTATTTTAAAACGTGGCACAACACTGGCGGCAGCGGTGTCTCAACTCAGGGGGACGACCTTCGTTTCTCTATTTCACTCAGTATAATCAATACACAAACACCATGGCAGGGAAATGACTTAAAATTATTCCTTTCAAGCCAGAGGACCATGATATTAACACCTATCTCGAAGAGGTCAAGCCTGTGCTTGACATTGTGTTCAGGGAAGACGAAACTTCTCAAATTCACACGGTAGAAATGAAGTTGGGACGGCATATGTCTCTTGTTTCCGGTTATGTGTGTGACACCCCCAGTTTGACCTGGGTCACTTTGAAGCGTATACAAAAAGTACGATTAAGCCCGTCTCGCGGTAAAATAATTGCGAACCAGCAATTTCAGAGTGTTCAATTCACAGGAACTTTAGATGCTACGATTAGCCAGTTAAATCATCTAGTAGTTACAGCTTTTCCAAGTGAGACCGCGGCCGCTAGAAAAGAGAATGTGTTCAGTGCTTTGCTTCGTGTTTTACCAGGGTCTGTGAGGGATCATTTTGCTATTACATAACCTAAAGGTTATAACGAGGACTTATTAATCATCCGGAGATCCTGGCACCTCATAAAAGTCATGAACAGGACAAAATAGATGCGATTAGTCGAGCCACCACCCAACCTTATTCTGCCTCATCAACTGTTGCCACTTTTCATCGCTCCACGGACAAGATGGAAGACTGGGCCAGGGTCAGACCCTCAGACTGGAAACCCTGTATCCCAAATTGCCCATTGACATCCCTGAAGAAATCGTTCTCGGAAATAGTCAACCGTCGTCCTAAGCTCCCTCAGTTTTGGGGCCAGATTCCCTGGATCAAGCCACGACGGGTGGCAACCATAACCGAAGAAGGATCCGCAGGGATTGATGATGCAACTGACGAAGGAATACCAGAAGAAACCATGGTACTGGAGGAGTTTTCGAACATGCAAGATAAACCGGGTTTTTATACCGCCCCCGCCCACCTTATGTCAAACTGGCGGGGGCTCGTGATGGGACAATCTCAAATTCAGGAAAAAACCCTATTTATAATCACCTTACTATTCAAGGTGTTAAGTCAAGACTTTTGATTGACACGGGTGCCTCCCGTTTGTGTCGTTTCTCCTCTTACTTTAACAAAGACCGGGCCACCTTTGAGCCTCTCCAACCATCCCCCATTGTATTAATTGACACAAATGATGGCATAATCCCAAATCGAGGGCAAACAGCTCTTCTCTACATAGCTACCAACACCCCAAATCATGGTCAACATCATCCATTTATGATCTTTCCATCTACCGAAATCAATTATGATGGGTATTGACTTACTGACCACACTATGTACCACCATCGATTGTGTAAACAGAGTGTTAACTTTTGACCCCAAACCACTCAAAACCCCCTCATTCAGCGAACCTAAACTCATCCATCTTGTTCGCACAATCAAATCATCTCAGGCTATAATAACCAAGACTGTTATGCTACCACCTCACCATGAACAGTGGATTTCCATTTTGCCCACCTTATCGGGTGAATTAGTTTTAACCCCCAGCCTCCAGAGTCCCTTTGACAGGGATTGCCTCACCGCTCCCACTATCATGCCTGAGAATCTAAATCAAGTCAAAATAGCTAACATATCTGATCACCCCCTCACCTTGCCAAGAGGGTTAACAATAGGTGAACTAGAAACCCATAATGAAGACCTGTCGCTCTCAGATAATGAAGCCTCTGTTCCTCCCCCTAAATTTCCTTATATTCCCCCACAATTGACAAACCAACAAAAACAAGATCTACAGAGTTTAATTACTTCATTTCAAGACATTTTCGCCACATCAGCCAGGGACGTTGGGAAAACTCAAGTGCTAAACCACCCTATTCACACAGTAGGGCCTACCATTCGCCAGCCTATTCTACGAAAAAAAACATCCAACGCCAAGAAGAAAAGACACAAGTTCAAGATATGATGGACACAGGCGTTATTCACCCCTCTACCAGTCCATGGTCATCTCCGGTAGTGCTAGTGAAAAAAAAAGAGGGGTCAACAAGATTTTGCATTAACTACCACCAACTGAACGATGTCACCATCAAAGACGCCACCCCACTGCCTCGCATCGATGATTCCTTAGACTCCTTACTTGGAGCTAAATGGTTTACCACCCTCGACTTGCAGGCGGGATATTGGCAAATCCCCGTCATACCAGAACATCAAGAGAAAACGGATTTTTCCACCAGTCAGGGTAGACTCTACGAGTTTACCGTCGTACCCTTCGGGTTGTGGAATGGACCCGCTACTTTTTCCAGACTCATTGAATCAGTACTACAAGGACTAACCTGGGAAACTTGCCTTGCATATCTGGACGACATCATCGTGTTCGGTAATACTTAGTCTGAACATCTGCAATGCCTTCAACAATTCTTCCAAAGGATTTGTGACGCTCACCTAAAATTAAAACAATCCAAGTGCACCATGGCCCAAAAAGAAGTTAAGTTCCTTGGCCACATAGTCTCAGAAGCAGGAATATCACCAGACCCGTCAAAACTGCAAGCCATAAGCATCATTACGCCACCCAACAATGTAAAAGGAGTACTGGTGTTCTTAGGATTGTCATCGTACTACAGACAGTTTGTAAAGAACTTTGCCACGATAGCCAAACCTTTTCATGACCTCCCAAAGAAAAGAGGAACCTTTCATCTGGACCACTCAGAGATTACCGGTTTTCCAAACCGTGAAAGACTTATTGGTAGCTGCACCAGTTGTCTCCTTCCATGACTACACCAAACCTTTCCTTCTCTACACCGACGTATCCCAATTTGGAATAGGTGCAGTGCTAGCCCAAACCCGGGAAGGTAGGGAACACATAATTGCCTGTGCCAGCCGTACTCTGAATCCTGCTGAAGTTAATTATCCTGCCACAAAACGGGAATGTTTGATAATTATTTGGGCAGTCCAGCATTTTAAAGCATATCTTGCAGGGGTCAAAGTAACAATTATCACTGACCACCAAGCCTTACAGTGGCTAAGAAATCAGACACAAATAATGCCTTAACAGTCTGGTGGAAAGAATCACTCGAAGAATTTAATTTCGAAATCGCCTACCAACCTGGAAAACTCCACACTAATGCAGATGCACACTCCCGGGTTCCTCTTCAATCAACACCACCAACCGCAGCTGTTTGAGCAATTCATCATCAAGACTCTACCGATCAAAGAACAATAACATCTTCTCAAAGCATTCCAGAAGAAAGACAAATTCAACTGGATTCCAAATTTCGTTTTCGAACAACTCATAAGAAAGAGAGACAACCTATACACCATATATGGTAAGATTGTAGCAAGTTCCCACAACGCCAAGGACGTCATGCAATCTCTGCACTCCCATAATGGTATCCACCAAGGCCAGAAAAAACTCCTTGCCACTTTCTAAGAGATATATTTGACCCCAAGACCTTATGTAACAGCCAGACTGATCACCGAAGCTTGCCGAGCCTGTGCCTTAGGCAAAGACAAGACCAGGACACCCGGTCCATCTGGGAAATTGATTGCAACTAAGCCGTGGCAACTACTGGCTGTAGATCTCATGGGACCAATGAACGGAGTTAAAGGATATAAATACATCATAACCTTTGTCGACACATACTCCAAGTACGTCATTGCCTGCCCCGCAAGAGAACACTCAGCCTTTGCAGTTGCGGAATCATTATTGCAACATGTTTTCCCTTACTTTGGCCTTCCTCAAGCCATCCATTCGGACAATGCCCCAAATTCACAGGAAACGTCTGGACTCAAATATCCCAGATATTTGGCTATAAGATCAGCCATTCATCTCGTTACTGGCCCCAAGGAATTTCAGTATGCGAGCGTAGCCACAGAAATATCGCCAATCAGATAAGTACCAGATTACAGCAAATTAATACGACTGACTGGCTAAGACAAATCAGAGTCGTGCAATGAGGTATAAACGCCTGCCCTCGTGAGGATGGATTAACCCCTCACGAACGAATGTTTGGCGAACCCCCCTTACTTCTGCCCCTATGACACCTTAGTAGAGTCATTTTCAGAGCTTCCGTGACCGTGTTTAGGATACCAAAGTTTCTCAGTGAATTTAACAAGGGCAACTGATACTAAAAAAAATAAGCCCCCATACACCTCACCAAAATGACGGGAAAGTTGTTATTTTAGACGTTTTTCAAAATGGCCGCGGCCGTCATCTTAAAAAATTGATAAAGTTCTATTTCTTGAAGTGAATGGCCAAAAATGACAATTTTGGTGTCTATTCCCACTAATTTTGGTGTCAGAAGATCAATGGCATGGCACAATTAAAAAATAATTAATAAATCATTACCAAATAATTAAGTAAATAAGAAAATAATTAAGAAAATCAATGGGATGGCATAATTCATGATTTAGAGTCCCATTAACCTCAACATCTAAGACAAATATGATGTTGTTAAATCCACTGAGAAACTTTGGTATCCTAAATTAATAAAACATGAGACCTACTGCATTAAGATGCACTATCACTGCAGGACAAATATGATGCACAACTGTCAGAATCACTTCCGCTGTCATCATCGCTGCTCTCCATTTGTGGATGACTTGGAGTTTTTAGAAGATCCAGGAATGATGGAAGTGCAGGTTGGGTATAGCGTACTGGGAGGTATAAGCCATTTACAAGGTGCCATCCATGGCCAATTGGTGATGGATGATTCTGAAGCTGGAAATTCTTCTGCAGATATGTGAGGTAATTGGTGCGCTCTAAGTGTGGTCGTAGACTGTCAGAATCAGGTACCAGTCTGATGATCTTCTTTTTCTTGAGTACTGACCACTTTGCTGCTCTCACCTCTGCTAGGGTCTTGTGTTTGGTGTCACAATAGATGTACCGGATAACAAATTTCTGTAAGTCATTGATGATTTCCTGTGTGACTGGGATGATTGTGCCACAACTTTTAAGGAGGTTGCGAGCTTCTGATGATTTTTCTACACGGTCAACAATAGTTTTCTTGCCTATTCCATAAAAGCCGGAGTTATGGTCGCATCCGGTAAGAACATAGAGTGGGATCAAAGACTCCGCCATTGCCTCACTACACAAACACCGAGCATTTATCAGCTGAGATTTGCGTTTCAAGCACAAGAGTCCTGATATTTGCCGAGCCACATAGGCTGCCTGAACGTAGTTATCAGTATCTTCAGTGTCTATGACAACTGCTTCTGTATACCCTTCTGACCGCAGCTTACCATAAAGAGTGAACAGAGCTGTGTCTGCTTCTGCATGGGCGTATGTGAGATTCTGCAAAACTTTATCTGTGGTGAGATTCCTTGCTGGTTTGCCAACAACACAGTGCATGAGCTGAATAGTGGTTGTAGATGCCTTTCTTTTGAAAGCAGCCTTGATAAATGCTTGAAGGCGAACTTTATTCTCTGGCTTACCAAGAAGAGCATGACAGTCTCTATTAGAAGGAAATTTGTCCTCTGACTTCATAAACACATTGCAAATGGACTGATTTTTTTGACGGTGTTGTCGTTCACTATCTTTGATGGAGAAGTCTTGCTCGTACGAGTCATTAACCAAGATAAAACATTCTGCATTCGAATGTCTATCCAGGACAAAGTTCACAAGTTTCTCACCATAGTCTCCCAACGTTAACTTGGTTCCACGCTGCTTTTTCTCTGGTTCAGTCGTTGTGTAGTCCCATGTCTACTATTGATGTGTAAATATCAGGGTATGATGTCATTGTGTTTTTTTCCTGTTCTACTCCTCTGCGTTTTGCGCATAGTACCTTTTGCATTGAACAAAAAGGGCATCTGTTACTCGATGCTGCATTCAAAGTGTCACTTTTGAAGTCATCGTTGTCGACTATACATATTGCCGGTGTTCCTTCAGAAAGTTCAAAAGGACACTCAGTTGATTGCTTCAGGTCAGTAACTGCCCAGAAATCTCTAAGCAAAAGCACATCATTGTAACTGATTCCCAGGCCATCCTTATGTAATATGTCTACCATTTCTCTGCTCTTTGTCATACCATGTAGCAGTACACCGAGGTTTGTCTCAAATGCAGTACGTCTTCCAGTGATGTAGCTGGTCAAAATAGATGCAATTGATCTGACTTGGGGCTTGTCATCGACTTCAGACTTTGTGGGGTGCTTTAACCAAGTGATGAGCTTCAAGAGGAGATCATTCAGGTCTTCATATTCTTCTAGCTCATGTATGTATGGAGGCCAAGGAACAGTTTTTGTTTTGATGATCTGATCTCCGAGTCGCCCAGCTACATTCTTCACCAGCTGATCGTCACTTACACCTAGAGAGGATATTGCAGCCTCAAGATATGAACCTGCAGCTCTTGCATCATATACCAGTTCACTCACATTCTTCTGACCTCGTTCATGAAATGCTATGTCATCTCCAAATTCCTTGATCAGAATTTCCTTCACGAAACTGGACTTTGCTGTGGAATAGTAGCCATAATTTGAAGTAATGCCTTTGTAATCCTTTACAAGACCTTGCAGTGTACGGATTTCATGATCTTCAAAGATAACTTGACGGACATGATAAAAGAAGATATTTTGGGCCTCTCGAAGATTAACATGTTGCAGATGCTCTGTTTTTTCATCAGGAAAAGACTCCTTCAGAGGGTTGCTGACATAATTGCGCCAACATTCACGATGATAACGAATTTCCAATCCAAACGCCGTTCGACTGTCTGGGATAGATGCAAGTAGGGTATTCAAACTTTCTCTTATAGGCTCATCTGACAGACAAACTGTATGCAACTTAAACCGGTTCCATGCGTCTACTGTTGATAGCACCAAAAGTTTGGACTTGCCAGGATTACTGTTTTTTTGTGGTTCTTTCATACACCACACACAGAGATTCTTATCATGAACCACTCCAGTACTAGAACGATGCTTTTTAAGCACATTTCCTGGGAGTTGTTGACTTGAAGTTGATGCTTGAACTTCTTCCTGTTCAGATTTCCGTTTACGATTCTGTGCTTGCTGAATATAGCGATTACTACTGATCTGGGTGTAACATTTACTATGCATGTACAGGCCTTTAGGCCCCTTGTCCCACTCCACTGCTGCATAGGCATGCTGAAATTTATCAAGTTCCTTCCACCGAAAACACTTGCTCCTTAGATTCTCCCACTTTGTATCAGATGTCTTGTCCGTACTATCATCAGCTATACAGGGATGTTGACATAATATGCATTTTAATCCAGGTCCTGGGTCAGGCACATCACTAACTCCTCTACGTTCCATGCTTATGATTCTTCACGCTAAATTCGATGCAACAAACCTGAAAAAGAAGGAATTGATCAGTCAACATTCTTGGTTTACATTTTAAATTATATATTATATTATTTGAGTAAGTTTCAGAGGATCCGTGACCGTGTTTAGGATACCAAAGTTTCTCAGTGGATTTAACAACATCATATTTGTCTTAGATGTTGAGGTTAATGGGATTCTAAATCATGAATTATGCCATCCCATTGATTTTCTTAATTATTTTCTTATTTTCTTAATTATTTGGTAATTAGTTTTTAATTATTTTTTAATTATCCCATCCCATTGGTTTTCTGACACCAAAATTAGTGGGAATAGACACCAAAATTTTCATTTTTGGCCATTCACTTCAAGAAATAGAACTTTATCAATTTTTTAAGATGACGGCGGTGGCCATTTTGAAAAACGTCTAAAATAACAACTTTCCTGTAATTTTGGTGAGGTGTATGGGGGCTTATTTTTTTTAGCATCAGTTGCCCTTGTTAAATTCCCTAAAAAACTTTGGTATCCTAAACACGGTCACGGAAGCTCTGAAAATGACTCTACTACCTGTCCGTTCCATCCGAGCCCTCGCTTGACCTCAACCAGTCACTTGTCCACCTGCGAAACAGATTACGTCAACTCCAGTACCTGCAAGACCTGAAACAGATGTAACCCCCAAGATCAGCCCACACCACGTCGGCGACCTTGTGATGGTGGCTCAACTTTCCGTGCCTTCCAAATTGAAACCGCGGTTTAAAGGTCCCTTTGAAATTTTGACCGTTCTAAATTGTTATCAAGTCACGGTCAACTATTATGGGGAATCACGCACATATCGAAACCGTAATGTACGCCGCTTCCAGCCCCTCGATAGCAATATCACTATGTTGGCTGGCCCCGATGATAATGTTGCATGCCCTACTACTAATCTCGACCCTTTACCAACTCAAAAACAGAACCTACCACCTTCCCTCACCCCAACCTTACCCCCTCTCCCCATTCCTAAACCTAAATACCCCCTTCCTATCCCTCGCCCTATCCCAACCCACTACCTCCCTTCCCTAACGACCCTACATCCCTACCCCCAACCACTCGAGCTCTCTCAGCTCCTCCTGGTTTCGCCCCTCTTCCTTCCACCCTATCCCCTTCCTCATCCCACTATCCAAACCATCCCAAACCTAACCAAACCTATCCTACCCATTCCCCATCCATCTCCCACCTCCTCTTCCTCTGCCGCAACCAAAATCCGTACCTTTACTCCATCTCCTCCACTCCAACCATCAACCCCTCTATATCTTTTCTAACCCATCAACCCCTCCACACCATCCTTCCTCACACGACACCCTTCCTATTCCCCTTCCCATTCCTACCACCTCCTATCCTAAACCCAAACCTAAACCCCAACGCCCTTTCCACTCCAAACCCAGAAAACTCTGTTTCCTCACATCCCCACCATTAACCCCTTCACCACCTCCTCTCTCACAGCCTGTGTATTCCCGGTATGGCCGCCGCATCACCAAACCAAAGAAGTGGGAATCAGCGGTATCCAAAAGAGAACACCCTCCACTCCAACCCCGCCAACCCCACCTGATCAGACAGCCACCAGGCACACGGACACCACTCCTACCTCGTCATCTCCACCTGACCAGGCAGCCCTAACAGCGTCCGACCCACCTCGTCCCTCAACAAACAAAACACCCCCAGACATCGCATTAGCTACCAAACCTTCACCTCTTTGCCTATAAACACCACCACCCCTAAATCACACAATACTAAGAACCTCCCCCTTCCTCCAAACCTAACAAGTAACCCTCCTCCTCAACCGAACATCAGTCCTTCCCCTGACACAGCTTCGACAATAACCCCAGCCATAACATTAGTGAAGCTTACCCTCCACATTAATAATGAAGACAAACTTATCAGTTCCCCAGACAACTCCTCAACATAATCTTACATTCAGATGTTCCTATTCCCCTCACCATAATAAGAGACACGAATGGCCAGAATAACATTACTACCAGATTGTGGTGCTCCTTCCTCCATCATCTCCAACCCTACATTCGCACCGATTCCTACAAGAAATACATGCTCCAGCCCCGAGGTCGGAGCTTTTTTTATGGAAGGCAATGGTGAGATGCTGGAGGATAAAGTTGTTCAAGAACCAGACACCAACCCATTACCACCAATAACTCGCTTGCAAGACCAACCAATCCGCATTGCTAGCATAAGGACGTACAACGACAACAAAAAGAGCCGAGCAAACAAAAACAACAAGGGAGAAGCCACCAGAAAAAACGCGATCCAAAGGGGAAACTATGATAGCCTTCCCGATCAACACGTGGCCGCACTGTACACTCATGACTCAAGCAACTCTATGCAAATTAACCATCAACTGGTACAATGTGTACCTATAGACTATCAAACCCACAGTGAAGTGTACACAGAGATGCAAAGTGAATATCTAAAACCAGTTCTTAGCTAGCACCATAGTGCATATAATGAAGAAATGAACAGGCCAGAAATAACAGAACAGCCTCACATGCCATATGCAAATATTCCTCAGATCCAGCACAAGCCAAATACCAAAGTGAAACCAATGCATGCATCATCCTTACATAATTCCCAAGTGCAAACAACCCCTAGTGCGACTGGCTCCCTGAAAGAACACAAAGCCAGAGTGTCACCCATGCCCCTCTTGCCCCGAAACTGGGCAACAAAACCGCCGACAAAAACGGAGTCACTATGCGCGCTGAACAAAGTAGAATCAACCAATCAGCTTGCTGGCTTAAAACAATCACTGAGTTCTGGTTTCGAAGCTCCCAGGTTAGACGGGAGTAGGAATAGCATTGATTAAAGCGAAGAAGAAAATTATTGCTTGGTTATACCATCCAAAGCAGTCCAAGGAATAGCTCAATCCGTAGCTACACCAAATGTGGGATTAAAATCGAGCCGCATAATCGAACGCAAGGTAGGCCTCTTGACTCTTTCTCTGACTTAACCGACCAAAGTGGGGATGAGATAGAGTCATCAGCTTCGCTAACTTTCCAAGACAAGTTCGTAATAGATGAACTAAGTACAACTAGTGCAAGTCTGCCAAACCACCCTCAACCTAGGCTTGCATTAATGTACTCTATCGAGATTCAGGACAGTGAAAATCTTAATTGTCCACCTACGCCCGAAAATACTTTGTGTTTACCGAGTGCAGGGGATCCTTTAGTGTCATTCTCCAGGTTCAGCGTGAACAGTGATTAAGTGCGTTGTGCTAAGACGAGGGGCGAGGAGAAGTAGAGCAGAGCGTACAGTATACTGGGACTGTTTGGGCCCGAACCTAGCTGGGAAGTGTGAATATCCCAGGGTCCCTGTAGTCAAGAAACAAGACAACCGTGCCTCTACCAGTGTGCTCCAACCTCGTTCTCCCAGTGCTTTACTCTCTACGAAATCCTATAAGTGTTTTCTCTAGTTCGTAATGGTAACGATGATTACAGTGAGGGGTTAGATTTAGGTATGTCAAGGTGCACAATGAATATTAATGTAAATTTGGAAGATTTTCCATTCTTCCCTTCTTTATTTTTTATCCGTTGCTCTGATTCGGGAGAACAGTACACATTCTATCATGCGGAAAATATTTATATACTTCCTCGAATTCATGTTCCTGTATTCTTCGGCTTGGAAATATATATACAGGTATATTTATCCGGTTATAAAGACATACACTTATACGTAAAACTTGAACGCTTAGTCAGACCTGAGTTTATGCGCTACCTATCATCCGGGTACAGTACAGATCCAATAGTGAAAGTTCAGTCGCAGGGTAATTGCTTCCTCAATCACGTTAAGTTGACTAATATAATTGTTATGCTTTTATGAAGTTATCTTTCATACTTATTACTCTTTGAATTATCACAATTTAATTACTTATTTAAGTTTCATTAACTTATTGTTCGTTTTGAAGTCAAATATTGTCCTATTGTCCGTAATTATCAGTACTACATTTCCAACATCGCGGTAACTATTATTTACCTACATTCAAGTTATATTTGAGAGCTTTTTATATATACTTCAGGACTCAATTTATTGTGATTTGAGACTTATCTTCTCTGTGTGTTATTATTCATATATTCATTTGTAACATTATTATAATTTATATATGAATTTTATGTTTACTTTTCCAGAGACATATTGAGATTGTACCCTAGCTATTAAGGAATAAAACCTGTATATCCTTTACCTATGTGTTTTGTGTCCATTGCTTATTACTAGAGTGTTGATAAAGAGTGTTTAAGTTGAAATCCTACCCAGTAGAGAGGTACCTATGATGATGATTAGCGCTGATTCCTAAGTTGGAAATCGCAATCAGATCGGCTCACATTATTTGAAAACGTGGCATAACAATATATATACAGTATATATATATATATATATATATATATAAATATATATATATATATATATATATAAGAAATATATAGATATATCTATATATATATATATAATATATATATATACTGTATATATATTGTTATGCCACGTATATATGCCACGTATATATGCCACATATATATATATATATATATATATATATATATATATATATATATATATATATACACACATATATATATATATATATATATATATATATATATATATACAGTATATATATATATATATATATATATATATATATATATACTGTACATATAAACATAATATGCTATTTAATTTAGTCTAACAATGAAATGTTTGAAACTTACACGCGGAATAAAAGCTACCTTTTCCAGATAATAACTTTGTAAAAATGTCCTGATGAAAATTAAAATTTTATTATGAGATTATAAATGCCTGCTGGTACAAGGATGCTGACTGTAGCTCACCGCGTGACTACCTTAGCCAATTACCTATATTGATGGATTTTATTGATTGAAATTAATTGACCGAAAAAGCAATGTGAGAGGGCCTGAAACCTTTGTGGACATAGCCGATTATTTGATTAATTTCAAGCTCACAGCCTCAGACAAATAAGCGACGAGAAACAATATTTGGCTATCATGTTGCGCACCCTACTCAATTATAAACATGATTTCTCAAACAGAAACATCATTGCTTTGATAGGGTGTACTCGACGCACCCCAGGAGCCAGCTTCTTCCTCCACAATGTGTTCTGCTTCTCTATTCATCGGGCAACCCTGTGCAGAACCTCCTTCAACAATTATTTAAGCATTCTCATAAAGTTCCTAAATGTTTCCACATCCTCCAGAGCCAATTCTCTCATGAGATTCTCATAATGCTGATGCATTGGTCCCCTGAGCAGCCTCGGCTTCACCCAGAATGCCCTTTTCCTTTGCCGTTTCTTCTTCTTTTCCCGAATCCTTTTCATTAAACCAAACAGGTACTTTATCTCCAGTTCCTCTACATCCAACGCCAACGACAGCTTCAGCCTCACTATAACTTTGGGGTACGGCAGCAAGCTCAATATGAATGCTTAGGAGAGAGAGCTTGTGTGTGGTAGGGACATTATTGGATGAGAATGATACAAACAGATCCTTGGGATTCCTATTTATACCCACCTGGCCTCCCTAGCTGATCCTTTCTCTGCCTCATCAATATTGAGGGCAACCCAAGCCTGCCCTCCAAAACATCTTCTCCTCCTATCAATACATTATGCTACACACACATAACATACTACACTACCTTTTTACAAAATGATGACGCAATCATGACCCGCCACGGAATCCCCAGGGGAGGGGGACCAGAAATGCCCCCATTGGTCCGACCCCTGGCAACGACTCGTCAAAATGCTCTGGACCACTACCTTCTACTCCAACTATTAACTTCTGCAACATTCGTGGCATTTCCTCTAACTTTCTCTCTTATCTGTAGAACACGTCCTCCCCTCTGCCAACTCGGATCTTCTCTTTCTCACCGAAACCCAATTGAATGGGACTACTGACAGCAAACCCTTCACTGTGTCCTCCTACTATCTCTATCCTCAGTTTCAAGATGTTGCGTATATGTACGCAACAATCTTGCTTTTTCTTATGTTCCCAACTTTGATTTTTCTGAATTCTAAACTCTCTGGCTAAAGCTTTCTTGTCACTCTCAAACCAAAATATTTCTGCGCTGTTTACCTCTCCCCTAATTCTACTGACTATCCAAAATTCTTTGACTATCTAACTTCTAAAAGTGGAACACATTCTATCCATCACTCCTTTCACAGAAATCTCCATCCTAGGAGATTTCAATGATCACCACCGCCAATAGCTATCCTTCTTTTCCAATGACCAACCTAGTAAACAAGCCTACATCTTTTCTATCCTAAATTACCTAGAGCAGTTAGTCCAGCAACCCACCCGTATCCCGGATTACCTCGGAGATCGGCCCAACATTCTTGACATATTTCTAACCTCTAACCCATCTGCTTATACTGTAAATCTTTTCTCTCCTTTGGGCTCCTCCGACCATAAACTTAAATCTTTCACCTGTTCTATCTCTCCGGTACGGCCACCCGATCCTCCTAGCCGGCACCGCATGTGGCACTTTGGCGCTGATGACTGGGAGGCTCGATGGCAGTACTTTTTTTATTATCCATGGAATGACTTCTGCTTCCATGGCCGGGGACCCTCGGAGAGTGCTGAACGCATTACCGAGGTAATCCTCTCGGGCATGGAAGCATATATTCCAATTTCTTTCTCTTAGTCTAACGCAATTTTTTTTTGGTTTACTCACGCTTGTTCTACTGCTGTCCGCAAAAAGGAGGAAGCATTCAAACGGTATCGTCACCTTCAAACTCAAGAATCTCATACTTCCTACATTTCTGCCAGGAATCAAGCCAAATCTGTTCTTCAAGTAGCCAAAAATTATTTCATCAATAATAAATGCACCGGACTATCCAAATCTAGTTCTTTCCAAGCCTTCTGGCATCTAGCCAACAATATTTCTTCTTCGTCTTTCCGTCCTCTTTTCCACTCTACTACCGCCACTTTTTCCTCTGACAATGCTGAACGCTTCACTAACACTTTTGCTATAAACTCCACTTTGGATGATTCCGGTACAATTACTCCTTCTCCATCCCCGTCTCTCTTACTTATGTCTAACATCATAATCTCTTCCAAGGATGTACTTTCCACCCTCTCTGGGCTTAATTCTAAGAAGGCGTACGGACCGGATGGTGTTACTCCTGTTGTACTAAAAAATCTGCTTCCGTGCTGACTCCCTGCCTATACAAACTCTTCCGTCTCTGCCTCTCCTCTAACTACTTCCCTTCTTGCTGGAAGTTCGCCGTTATTCAACCTGTCCCAAAGAAGGGTGACCGCTCTCAACCCTCAAACTATCATCCAATGGGAAGTGTGGTGGACTGGTAATCCAATGGACCCGGGTTCGAATCCCGATATGTCAATGGGAAGTTATTATTGGGATGGAATATGCTGTACCTAGGGATCAGCGTATTACCACAAAGCCCACCGAAATGCCAAAAAAATACCCTCATTGTTCCCTGATTAAATAGTACTGTATTAATATTCCCATATTCAAAATATGCTACAAGTGAGCAATGCCTAGTGAATTAATTGCTCAATAGGTGGCGTTTTGAGAGTGAGGATCTGATTCTAGGGGGTGCGATGGTAGAGCGCGAAGGGCGAGGCAGCTTCAGAAATGGGGCTGCTTCGGGCCGTGAGTGGGTGCTTCGCATGTCTCACTCCCTAGGCTGGAACAAGACCTCGCGGGCTTTACCGTGTTTAGCGGTGGAATGTACAGGCTCTCAGCCTGTGCCCGAGAGGGAATAGTTGGAATATAGAAACAAAAAAAAATATCTCATTTCTTGTATCTCTAAAGTTTGTTTTAACTATTCTTACCTCAACATTTCTTAACCCCTACTGAAACATAAGATACTAGCATAAATGTACCCCCAGTCCCAAGCAATGGGGCCAAAATGGCTTCAGAGGCAAGATATAACAACCTCCCACCTCAAAAGATGGAGGAATACTGCCTCTCCCAGCATGTGGGGGTTTGGATATAAGCTGAGAAATGTTGCCAAGGTCTTAGAGCAGTGCTCAAACATTGTGGCACCAGGTACTATCTGATACTGGCATTTACAAGGATCGTATATTACTGATGACTGGCAGCCATCGCTGGGACTGGGGAGTGATTTATCTACTGACGGCTCTCTGCCGTCGCTGGTACTGAACAGGTTAAGCATTTATCATCCCATAACATACTTCAGACCGCCAGTATGGCTTCCTTAAGAGCCGCTCTACTGGTGATTTTTTTCTTATCTTACTAACTCTTGGTCATCCTCCATTGGGGACTTCGGTGAGACTTTTTCTGTTGCACTAGACATATCGAAGGCCTTCAATAGAGTTTGGCACAAATCCCTCATTTCCAAACTACCCTCCTTCTGTTTCTATCCCTCCATCCATGCCTTTGTCTTTAATTTCCTTTCCGGTCGTTCCATAGCTACGGTTGTGGTTGGCCACCGTTCACTTCCTCAATCTATCAACTCCGGTGTTGCTCAGGGTTCTGTCCTATCTCCAATTATCTTCCTATTATTCATTAACGACCTTCTCAACTGCACCTCCAGCCCCACTCACTCATATGCTGCCGATTCTACATTACACTATTCAACTAGCTTTCCACAATATCACTCTAAGCAGGAACTCCAAAACTCACGTAAGGAGACTATAAAGCACCTATTTGTTTATCTCTCTACTATCTCAAATTTGGGCAGAGAAAAGCTTGTTACTTTCATTGCTTCCAAAACTCAATTTCTCCACCTGTCTACTCGTCGCCCCCTTCCAGAAAACTATGACTTAATCTTCAACAACATACAAATTAACCTTTCATCTTCTTTTAATATTCTTGGTGTCTTTTTTTCTTCTGATCTCTCTTGGAAAGATTATATTACCACTCTTGCTAAAGCAGCTTCCCAGAAGCTGGGTGTGCTCAACCACCTCCAGGGATTCTTTACCCCTGCGTAGCTTCTTGCTCTGTACAGGGGCACAGTGCGTCCATGTATTGAGTATTGTTCACACGTGTGGGAAGGATCCTCTCACACAGCACTTCTAGAATAAGTAGACTATAAGAACATAACATAAGAAAATGGGAGTCTGCAGAAAGCCGATTGGCCTAAGCAAGGCAGATCCCTGTCCCACACAACCCCAAATCAATTACAAAGCCCAATTATAGGCTCAACACTCTAATACCCTGAGGATCATCTTACCAAAACGGTTAGAGATTAACGCAGGATTATGGGGGTCTGCAGAGCGCTGATTGGCCCAACCCGGCTGATCCCCCTTCACACCCAACCCTTAACCCGGCAAGCGCGATAGGCCTCACGGAAGGCTTCCTATAGGGAACGCGATAGGCCTCACGGAAGCAAGACCATAAAAAAAGCCTTCCATAAAAAAAAGGGCCTATCAAAACAAAGGAATTTGTCTCTAGGTGAGATAATTCCCCTCCATTACTCATCCATGTAAATCTCACCCATCCACCTCCTCTCCTTCCCCACCTTATTCCCCCCTCCCTCCCCTCCTAGTCTATAGTCTACTTATTCTAGAAGTGCTGTGTGAGAGGATCCTTCCCACACGTGTGAACAATACTCAATACATGGACGCACTGTGCCCCTGTACAGAGCAAGAAGCTACGCAGGGGTAAAGAATCCCTGGAGGTGGTTGAGCACACCCAGCTTCTGGGAAGCTGCTTTAGCAAGAGTGGTAATATAATCTTTCCAAGAGAGATCAGAAGAAAAAAAGACACCAAGAATATTAAAAGAAGATGAAAGGTTAATTTGTATGTTGTTGAAGATTAAGTCATAGTTTTAGTTGTTGCTTGCACGATCTTGTAATAACCTCTGACTGATACACTTTTTTATCTAAAAAGAGTAGGCTACTGCTTTACTAGGCTTCAGTGACACCAGGGTCATCTGTTGACACAGTATATTAACCCCTTGTGTGCAGTCACACTTTATTTTTATATAATCTCTATTTGGTGAATTGTATATTTAGTTACATATTCTGTTATACATATATTTGTTTAAGGTTAGGTTATCACACCTGGTAGCCTATTTCTGCGAATTTCAATTTTATTATATTCGGTTAGGCTATTCAACGCTGGTAGCCTATTATTGCGTATTTCAATTTAAAAAAAAAAACTTTTGGTTAGGCTATCGCCCCTGGAAGCCTAATTCTGCGTATCTCAACATTTTTGTTTTCGGTTAGGCTATCACCCCTGATATCCTATTTCTGCGTATTTCAGCATATTTGTTTTCGGTTGAAGTGATTGAAGTGTTTTTAAAGTGAGTGAAGTGTTGTAAAGTGAGTGAATTGTTTTTTAAGTGAGTGAAGTGATCTGAAGAAAGTGACTGTCACCATGCCTCGCGCTTGTGCGAACTGCGCCGGTAGGTTTGGTGAGTCCATGTTTGCTACTATCGATCTTCAAGTCTGCCGGCTCTGCCAGCAACGAGAAAATTTTACAGTGAAATTAGATGAAGCCTACAACAAGATCAACGTCCTCACCATGAAGCTGGAATCACTCCAAGAGTTTGTAACACTCAACGTTGGAGTGCCACAAACTTCAATTGTCACCGCAACTCCAGCAGCCACCAACGCCCCATCGTCAACTGCCAACAATTCAACGCCTACAGTAGCCATTTCAGCTGATGTTTCCGATACTCAAGATACAAATAGCGACTCTCTTCCCCCTCAAGACAACTTCCGTGTCGTGAGGAACAACGTTTGCCCCAAGACCAGGAAACACATACCGATTACCGAGTGTCAAAACCGTTTCCAGATATTCGCAGACTCAGATGACGAAGAGGAAATAGAAGAAGTCCGGCTCGTGGGAGACTCGATGATACGTGGTCAGCTCACAGAGTTTTGCGCCAGGGCACCTAAGACCAGGAAGCGTTTTTGTATCCCTGGTGGTGGTGTGGATGACGTAGTTGCAGCAGTTGACGAAGTATCAAAGCTGGCCCCTGCAAATACAATGTACGTCATCCACGTTGGATCCAACGATATACAGCGAACCCGGTCGGAAGATTTGCTTTTAAAGTACCAGCAGCTGATCAAGTCGTTTAAGGAGAAGTCATCAAGGATCATCGTCTCAGGAATCGTCCCCCGGCTCGGTGTAGAGAGCCGATTTTACAACATAGCCACCAGCACAAATCGTTGTCTAGCAAACCTCTGCAGGAAGGAGAACGTGGGATTCGTCGACACCTGGGACAATTTCTACTACGATGACTATTTGTTTTCGGATGATGGAGTTCATCTGAACCAGGTGGGAGCAGCGCGTTTTGGGCGTCTTCTCAACGATGCGGTGAAGGATTTTCGGAGAAGAAATCGACTCAGCACAGGACAACCAGGAAGGAGGACCGAAGACAGCGAGGACGGCAATCTACAAAGGAATTAAATACTAATCCGTCAAGAACCGCGAATTTGGATAAAGCTCCACCAACACGACCCAAATTCAAAACCGTCAGGGATAACGACCGAGGACCGAGGACAGCCATGAATGTAAATGTAGATCCGACCAGAACCAAAAATTCGATGAAAGAACGATCTGCGAGTTCTAAAACCGCAACTTTAAAGGTTTTCTATGCAAACGCTCGTAGCATACGCAATAAATTTTCAGATTTAGAGGAACTAGTGTTTACAGAAAATTATGATGTGATTGGCATAACAGAATCTTGGCTCAATACACAAGATAGAGACTTTTTAGCAGAGTATTCACTTCCCGGTTATGTAATGTTTGAGAACAGCCGAATAAATAAAAATGGAGGTGGCGTTTTATTTTATATCAAAGAAAGTCTTAACCCGACCCTCGTGTCAAAACCTCAAATTGTGAACGTCGACACATCTTTTGTGCTAATAAAGAATAATAAAGGTACAAAAATAATACTTGCGTTAATATACAGACCTCCAGCTCAATCAGTGCAAACTGACCGAGAAATTTACGAACAAATTGCAGATGTAAGTAACTCACAAGATACCGTAATTTTTGGCGACTTTAATTTACCTGTGACCAAGTGGGGCGATACTCTTACTTCACACTCCGGACATGACTTGTATACGAACTTGCAAGAGAGTTCGCTTTATCAATTTGTTCGAATGCCGACCCGTGGTAATAACGTTCTTGACATTGTACTTGCAACAAAAGAAGAATTGATAGAGAATTTGAATGTTGGTGATGAATTCAGTAACAGCGACCATCGTACGATAACTTTCACTTTAAAGTTTACTAGTAACGAACCAAATAGTAGCATCGAAAAAGTCCCTAATTTCAAGAAAGCAAACTTCCATAAACTTAGAGCTATGTTTAAAGAAACTGACTGGAGCTTTTTAATTAACAATAACGACATAAATACATCTTGGAAGTTATTCGAAACCACTTACCTAAAAGCAGTGCAAGACTGCATACCATCGAAAATACGGCGTCCAGGCCATAATAATAAGCCCAAATGGTGGAATAAAGATATTTCAAACTGCCTGCTTGCTAAAAAATGTGCTAATGATAGATTAAAATCCTCACAAAATGACGAAGAACGGGTGAAATTTGTAGAGCTACGACGCAAAGCAAAAAAGTTAATTAAGCAAAGTAAAAAGACCTTAGAGTTACATATTGCGAATCAAAGTAAAACAAACCCGAAAGAATTCTATAGTTATATCAGAAAGAAAAAAGTAGTTACTTCAACTGTTGGACCGTTAGTCGATGAAAAAGGAGAATACACCAAAGACGAAGTACAAATGAGTAATGCCCTCAATACCTTCTTTGCATCAGTTTTTACAACAGAAGACCTCAGTGATATCCCTACACCATCGCCGATTCAGATTGATAATTCAGATGTTCTAAGCAATATCACCGTTACAGAGAGAGAAGTATTGAATTGTTTAGATAAACTCAAGGTAAATAAAACGCCAGGACCTGATACAATCTCGCCTAGAGTTCTAAAGGAAGCTAAGAATGAGCTCTCCAAACCACTGACATTACTATTCAATAAATCCTTGCAGTCTGGAACTATGCCTGATCAGTGGAAGCTAGCCAACGTAACACCGATATTCAAAAAAGGCAGCAAATCCCTACCCAGTAACTATCGTCCAATTAGCTTAACCTCAGTTGTATGTAAAATGCTAGAAACGGTCATACGAGACAGACTCGTAAATCACTTGGAGGAAAATAACATACTTAAAGATACTCAACACGGCTTTCGTAAAAAACGTTCCTGTTTAACAAACCTCTTAGACTTCTTCCACGATATCCTCAACCTCTACGATGAGAGTAAAGCTGTAGATATTATATACCTTGATTTTCAAAAGGCCTTTGACAAAGTTCCCCACAAACGTTTACTGCTAAAACTAAAAGCGCATGGAATACAAGACGGTGTGTTGAAATGGATAGAAAATTGGCTCAGCAACAGAAAGCAAAGGGTAGTCATAAACGGTAAGGCATCTAAATGGACCAATGTAAGTAGCGGGGTACCCCAGGGATCGGTACTAGGACCAATTCTCTTTCTAATTTACATCAACGACATAGATGAGGGTCTCACCTGCACAATCTCAAAATTTGCTGACGATACAAAAATTGCAAATAGCGTACTCTCAAAAGAACAAGTTGACGATATGCAACACAATCTAGATAAATTGTCATGTTGGGCCCAAATTTGGCAAATGAGTTTCAATGCGGATAAATGTAAAGTACTACATGTCGGATACCTAAATGAGAAAGCAAACTATTCGATGAATGGCACTCAGCTTAAGAATGTAAACAGAGAAACTGATCTGGGAGTAACAATATCGAGTAACCTAAAACCGAGTCAACAATGTTCAGAAGTTGTTAAGAAGGCAAACAAAATAATTGGCTTTATAGGCAGGTCATTTGAGCATAAATCCAAAGAAGTTATCCTAACCCTTTACAATTCCTTAGTCCGCCCTCTTCTGGAATACTGCGTTCAATCCTGGTGCCCTTATTACCAAAAAGATATAAACAAGATAGAACGAGTTCAACGTAGAGTTACCAAAATGATACCTAGCCTAAAGAACAAACCATACGAAGAGCGTCTTAGAGAATTAAATCTATTTCCTTTAACCCAGCGCAGATTAAGAGGCGACTTAATTCAAGTGTTCAAAATCATCAAAGGCATCGACAATATGAACTGTAGTAAGTACTTCACTATCGACCAATCTAATTACACGCGGGGAAACGGTTGCAAAATTATTGGTAAATCTTTTAACTCGCACGAATCTAAGAATTTCTTCTTCAATCGAGTTGTCAACTTGTGGAATGGGCTTCCCCGAGACGTTATAGACTGCAGCACCGTTGATTCATTTAAATTCCGCCTAGACAAATATCTCGCATCAAACCCGCGACTGACTGCGTTTGTAAATGAATAACTTTATCCTCCCCTCAGTTACTAACCCATATGTCCCCTACTAACTTCCTAGTCCTGCCACGTTAGTGGCAGGGCAGTAGTTCCCTTTCCAATGTTCCCTTACCCACTCTAAACCACTGTTTGGACACTTGATCCTCAGTGTTTTGGAGGACAAGCAACCTAGAAGGGTCACTAGATCTGTTGTTGCTTGATTTCCTTTGTACTCCTTTGTACTCCTCAATTATCACCTATTTTTCCTCTTATTATCATCATTTATCGGTTATTTTTCTCTCCCGCGATAATGTAGCACAAGTGGGTTGCAGAAAAGATCGTTATGCAACACCCAGACACTGGCCCACACCGCCCTGCTCGTCTCAGTTACCTCACAGACAGCGAGAGAGGAGGGTTGCCTGTGGCTCTCTCTCGCCTGAGATTATGACCGGGTGGCCAATATCTTCGTTTTTCACCACCCAAATGCTTTTCCCACTTATTTTAGCACTCTTGAAGGTTCATATATACATCATATATGTAAAATAAAAGCATACCGAAAACAAATAATGCTCTATATTGTAAATATAACGAATTCTGTCAGAATCCAAGGCTAGAAATGCACAAATAACTACCCTAGCCCCTAGGTCTATTTAGCGCTTGTCAGGTTAAGAACATAAGAACATAAGAAAATGGGAGTCTGCAGAAAGCCGATTGGCCTAAGCAAGGCAGATCCCTGTCCCACACAACCCCAAATCAATTACAAAGCCCAATTATAGGCTCAACACTCTAATACCCTGAGGATCATCTTACCAAAACGGTTAGAGATTAACGCAGGATTATGGGGGTCTGCAGAGCGCTGATTGGCCCAACCCGGCTGATCCCCCTTCACACCCAACCCTTCTCGTCCATATGCTTATCCAATTTTATCTTAAAGCTCCCTACAGTTTTAGATCCCACTATAGCACTTGGTAGTCCATTCCACCCATCTACAACTCTGTTACCAAACCAATACTTGCCTATATCTTTTCTGAAACGAAATTTATCTAATTTGAAACCATTGGTACGAGTTCTTTCGCTATCACTGAGCTTTAGTACATTTGTCATGTCCCCTTTGTTAATCCCACTAACCCACTTGAACTATCCTTCCGTCTCATTAACTCACGTCCACTCACCAATTATCTGCAGTCTCTCTCTCTCTTCGCCGCAATGTTACATCACTCTCACTATTCTACTGCTATTACAACAATAAGTGTTCCTCAGAGCTCGCTCAGTGTATAGCACTCCCTGTAGGTAGAGTACTGCATACCTGTCTTGCAACACAATCCCACCCCTACTCTTTAGGCCTACAACTCTCCAACACAGAAGTGAAACGTTATTCCCAATCTTTCTTCTATTCTGGAACTCTCTCCCAGAATCAGCTTTTTTCTCATCCTATGATTTAAATTGTTTCAAACTCTGTGTGCCCAGGCATTTTGGCTGTAACGTCTCTTGATTTTGGCCCTGTCTCTTTTAAATCTGGGAGATGCACTAGCCACAGGCAGTTCTGCCTGTTGTCTCCCTCACTCACATATAAAAAAAAATATAAAATAAAATAAAAAACCTGACCCCTTCTTCAGCCTATTCGTGCCTGGGAATAGACAAAATCTAATATTCTATCATAGCCCCATGTTCAACTCATTTGCCTACGTCCATGCCACACAAATTCGAAATACCATGTGACGTTAACCACTCCGTTAGAACCGCATGGCTTGTCCTACAGTGACTCGCTAGGATCGCCAGGGCAGTGGATGGGGCTACAGTTTGTGTATTAGAGTGTGCTTTATTTCATATGAAAGCTTGTGTCATGGGCAGTCCAGAAAGACTCTTTGTTTTCGCCCATGTCAAGGCTTTATATATTTAATTGTAAAGTATATGTTTTATCATTAACTAGTAATGATAGGATCTGGGAGAGAGAGAGGGAGTAGAACAGAGTGAGAGGGGGCGCGCAGTGTTTTTTGTCCCGCTCGATGACGTCACGGCTGGCTGCCTCGCGGGGGTTGGTGGAGTGAGGCCCTTACCATGCTGTAAGCTTTGCTAGTGGTTAGATGACGTGTAACCGCTGTTTTCCCACGCGGCTCGAGCTAGTGCGAGTATATATACAGTTCCTCGCCACTCTCTCCCTCAGATCTGGTTTCTAGAACACACCCATCTTTTTTCCCTTGCTATCTGTCCCCGCTCCGTACCTGAGAATCTTTTCCTCTGCCTATCTCTCTCATTTTCCATATCCTTCACCACCTTTTATTAATATTATACCCCCTCTGGTTAACTCTGCAAAATCAGCTTCATGCTGGCCAGTTGTATTGTGTGTTAAGGTCTGATATAGCCTATGTATGTTAGTTGTTAAGATAAGTGGATCACGAAGCATTGGTTGGCATTTATATTGTTTAGTACTGCTTCCTTTAGTTATTAGTGTTCTGCTGGATTAGATAATGCTAGACTAGGAGTCTGATATTATAGGTATTGTTTCCTATGAGTGGCACGACAGTTAAAAGCGGCACGACATACCTGAGAACTGGAGTTGATTGAGTAAATTCTAGTCTGTGTGCCATTGAGAGTAGAGCATGCACGAATGAGGGTTTTTTGCCTATACCATTCTGCACTGTTCTAGTCTCGATTGTTTGTCTTTGAGGTACGCCAGGAGAATGCTTAATACTTCGGTATTAAGGTTTCTCAAGAGAGCTACCCTTCATTATAACGTAATATTTGACGCACAGACTTGAGATTTGCACTAGGCTATGCAGCATGCCATGCGCACCAGTATCTCGTATCATTGACTCTAGCTAGACTTTATCAGTCACAGTAGACATTAAGTATATTAACCTAATTACTCTTTTTATGCATACCCGTTTATGATTACACAAGCATTTCGCAGCCTAGTTTGATGTATTGAGACACAAACGACTTAGGCTCTTTTTGATGATAGGAATACTGCATTGTCGTGGCGATTATTATTATTGTTGTTGTGTTTAGGATATTCTTGGCTCCGACGGCATTATATATTCTGCCTTTTTGTGTGCATAGCCTGCACGAGCATTGTTCCGCTGCCTGCCTTTTTGGGTTCCATTTCCGATACGAGCATCTTTATAGCATCTAACATTTAAAGAAGATTCCTTGTTAGTGTTGAAGGACTTTAGTGCACTTTCTTTCATGCAGGAGTGCCTGACATTTATTGATTAAAGTAACGTAAGCTGTAACTTCTCTTACCACCTTACTTTGCATACCATAACCAAGCACCTTCGGTTATAGGTAGTAATAGGCTGTTTTCACATAACATTAAGCCTAGAGTAGACGCACATTTATTGAGAGTTTGATAGCCTATTATTGCATATAGAACTCTGTAGAGTATTTGTGTTCTTTGTTCACTGGGAATATACTTCAGAGGTTGGAGCTAGCGCTTTCCGTTGTAACATTTATGCCATTACTAGTCCAATGAATAAGAGCCCTGATATATTTGAACCCCAGTCGTAACAAATGGCGACCTTACCTAGGATTTGGTGAACCTACATTTATTAGCAGGGAACATTTGTTGTTTTTGGAGAATATTTTGCGGGGATCAGCAAGAATAATTTTTTTTTTGCAACATAGTATAGCCCTTGAGTATTTCCGAGAATTTTTGTGTGTATATTGAGGTATAAGAGTTTGGGGTACTTCTTTTCTGAATATTGTGGTGAGAAATTTTTGTGAGCATCATGTCTTATACCGGGTCAGAGGAGAATGGAGACACAGTACGTAATGTCGAAACTGAGGAACAGCAGCATGATGAAAGGGTTAATCGGGTGAACTGTGAGGAGGATGCTAGGATATTTTTGCAATGGCCTGTTACTGCCGAGCGGTTGGAGGGTATGGATCGGTACGGTCTTCAATGCCTGGCCACAGCTATCGGTCATGCGGTTACTAGCAGCATGACCAAGGATAACTTGATAACGTGTGTACTGGGCAGGGTGACTGGTGAGCGAGATGGGTTGAGTGCTCAGAGCCCTTCGGCCATGCTTCCCCTACACTCGACTCCCAGCCATCCCAGTAGTTTGCCGACCCCGGGTACGCTTCCGCAGTTGGGTGGTGACTGGCAGGATGGGTTGCCCCTGGGGGGACCACCGGTAATTTCAAACATTGTAGCACCTTCACCTCCTCAAGGGTTAACTCCAGAATTATTGCTTCAGCTCGAATTAGCTAAGATCGAAGAGAGAAAGGCTATCAGGGTATCTGAGCTTCAGCTTCAGCAGCAATTAGAATTAGCCAAGATAGAAGAGAGAAAAACTATCAGTCAAGCAAAAATCCAAGCTGAGTCGACTAGGTACTGTGCCGACATGGATGTAGAGAAGTCACGAGTAGAGACAACGGGACAGCGACTTGGGGCTGGTAACCATGTTCATGAGCAGTCTCTCTCGCACTTATTGAAACTGGTTCCGGTGTTTGATGAGAGTGGTGTAACAAAAATTTTCACACGCTTTGAGAAGAAGTGCCAGGAACACCAGTGGCCAGAGAATAAATGGGCAGCACTTGTATCCTCTAGATTAATAGGCAAGGGTCTTAAAGCCTACGATGCATTACCTTTGGAGTTATGTATTGTGTACGAGGATCTCAAGGAGGCTGTCCTGAGGGCTTACGAACTGCAACCAGAAACGTACCGTTTGAAGTTCCGGGGTGTAACTAAGGGAAGAGATAGCACCTTTTTGGAACACGCCCGGGACTTGTCCGATGCTATGGGGAACTGGCTCCGATCTGAGAAGGTAACAACGTTTGATGGAGTTAAGCAGTTAATGATGTTGGAGCAGTTCTTTAAGAGCACGGACGGTGATCTAACTTTGAATTTAAAGGAGAAAAACCCAAGAACTCTAGTAGAAGCAGCAGAAATGGCTGATCTACGGCTGTCGTTGATTCGGGGTTGCGGGTCCTCACAGAAGTACGATGCAAGTGCTAGGGACCGTTATCCTCCCCCTCCCTGTAGCAACGACACATTTAAACAAAAGAGCAATGAAACTAAAACTGAAGCCAAACCTACCAACACACCATATGTGAAAAGTCAGGGGCCTTTTACATCACAGTATAAGCCGAAACCGAAATTTATGTGTTTTAGGTGCCACCAGGAGGGTCATAAGGCAAATGAGTGCCCTAGTCGACCTCCTCCGGCAGCCGTGTCTTTTGCTCACGGCATTGGAGTGTTCAAGAGGACATCGGAGTTTGTTAGAGGCATTTCTTCTGAGGTAAATACACTGCCAGTGCAGAAGGATCCGGAAGGCTTATTCCCTGTCCGTGATGCCTTTAGTGACCACAGGGGACTCGGTTGTGTGGAGTGCGGGGGTAGAAGACATGAGGTGAGAATTTTGCGTGACACTGGGGCATCGCAAACACTGTTGAGAAATTTCACTGGTAAACCTGTCAATACGGCGCGGGTGGTTGTGGTTCAGGGAGTTAATGCGACAAGGTCATACCCGCTTGTAAGAATGAAGGTGGAAGTTGATGGTGTGACTCGTGACCTGGATGTAGGAATTGTGGAGAAGTTACCTGTTGGGGGCGTCGACCTACTTCTTGGCAACGACTTTGCGGGGCCTACTTCTGAGGCTCCACCCTTAGTCGTTGTCGAGAAGCCGGCCGACATGAGTAGGGAGGAGCAGGAGTGGGTTGGGAAGTGTCCGGGGCAGCCTATGGAGTGTGTTGTCACCGGAGATTCTGCATCCAGGGAGTCACATTCTGGTCAACAATCTTTAGATCAGCGGAGGAAGGGTACCGAGAAGGGGTTGGAAGTTGATGCGGTTGAGAGTTTAGTGTCAACGGACCTTCTCGGGGACTCATTATTAGGACCACATTTCGAGTCTGGAGAAGACCCAGTAACTGTTCCTGAAGGGGCAGAGGATGGGCTTAAAAAGACGAAAGAGTTATAAGGAGGACAGTGATGCACAGTCGGGAGATGTAGCAACAAGGTACCCTGACGCGTACCCTATGAGAAATGGGTCGGCGAAAACGGTGGTCCGAAGCTTGCTAGTGTATTTTTCCTGGTATGGTTACCCGCAGGGGATTCAGTCAGTCCGGGGACCCAACTTCACTTCTAGCCTCTTTGTACAAGCAATGCCGCAGCATGGGATTGTTGGGGTTGTGTCATCTGCATATCATCCGGAGAGCCAGGGTGTGTTAGAGCGATGGCACTCAGCCTTGAAATCTGTACTTCGTTGTTGTTGCTTTGAGAGTGGGAGGGATTGGGATCTTGGCCTGCCATGTGTTTTGTTTGCTGTGTGGGAGGTACCTGGGGAGAGTTTGGGATTCAGCCCTAATGAGCTCGTCTTTGGACACCGTGTCAGAGGGCCTCTCCATATGGTTGAAGAAGTATGGGAGGGCGCAGAAAAACCTTGTTCTATGCTCAAGTGTGTCCTCAACAGTCGAGAACAGATGTTGCGCAGTCTGGAGTTGGCTGGCCGTAATTTGACTAGCTCTCAGGTCCTCAGGAAGGACAGGTACGACCTCAAGGTTGAACTCAGGGAGTTTCACGTGGGTCAGGAGGTGTTGATTCTACTGCCCCTTGTAGGTCACCCCTTATCCGCGAAGTACGCTGGTCCTTATAGGGTGGTGGAGGAGCTATCGGACCTGGTTTACTTGGTAGCCACTCCAGACAGACGGAAGCGCAATCAGTTATGTCATGATAATCCCGTGAAGGAGTATGGGAGGCACCCCCCTGAGCCTCTCACTGTGCCTGTGATGACGTTTAGCAGTCAAGGTGGAGAAGGAGAACGGGACAGTCAAGCTCAGGTGGAGGATAACTGGAAGGATAAGAAGTTCAAATGGGCGCCTGAGTGTGAGAAGGTGTTTAGGGAAGTAAAACACCTGTTGTGCACTCACCCGATCCTCAGGGCCCCTGACTTTAGCCTACCTTTCCAACTAGCAACGGAGGCTAGTGGTGTGGGGGCTGGTGCCGTCCTTGTGGAAAAGGACGATGATGGGCTGGAGCATCCTGTTAGTTTCTGCTCGGAGAAGTACAATTCGGCCCAGGGGGGCTGCTCTGTTGTCAAGGAGGAGCTGCTGGCGGTTGTACTTGCTCTGAGGCATTTCGAGGTCTGTGTTCCAGCCTATGGTCCGGTCGTTGTAGTTTACCCAGATCATCACCCTCTCAAGTTCTTGGACCAGTTTCACAATCGGAATATGAGGCTGACCAGGTGGTCACTAAGGTTATTGGTATATAACCTGGACATACGCCATATTGCCGGTTGTGACTACGTGGTTGCAGATGGTCGTTCAAGGGTATATGATCCTGGGTAGATTGACACACGGGTAGCCTCCTGCTTTAGTTTGAATAGTATTTTGCGCTTGGTGCTTGTTGGCTCGCGGTTGTAGCCCAGCGTATTGGGTCGTAAAGCAGGAGTTGAGCGTTTGGTATAGAAGAAAAAACTAGGCTTGCCCCTATAGTGCAGCCGAAATAAACAAATTATAAACATAAAAATCAAACAAAAACTCTTTCTTTGATAGTTGATTTTTTTTTAGTATGTTATAGCAGTAATTCTGAGTTGCACTCCTCTCAGAATGCTGGGCTAGAGAAGCTCGCTCTTGAGGAGCATAACTACATATAATTTACCCTATGGTGTTGGGGAGGGTTATAATTTTGAAAAATGTTTTGTTGAAGAACTGTGCCAGATATTTTACTGCCGCTGGGTGATGGGAAGTGGAGATATAGCATGGGTTCTAACCATCAGATTTTTGTGAGCCTTGGGGCCTCTGAGAAAAATCTTGGGGGGGGTGTGACGTTAACAACTCCGTTAGAACCGCATGGCTTGTCCTACAGTGACTCGCTAGGATCGCCAGGGCAGTGGATGGGGCTACAGTTTGTGTATTAGAGTGTGCTTTATTTCATATGAAAGCTTGTGTCATGGGCAGTCCAGAAAGACTCTTTGTTTTCGCCCATGTCAAGGCTTTATATATTTAATTGTAAAGTATATGTTTTATCATTAACTAGTAATGATAGGATCTGGGAGAGAGAGAGGGGGCGCGCAGTGTTTTTTGTCCCGCTCGATGACGTCACGGCTGGCTGCCTCGCGGGGGTTGGTGGAGAGAGGCCCTTACCATGCTGTAAGCTTTGCTAGTGGTTAGATGACTTGTAACCGCTGTTTTCCCACGCGGCTCGAGCTAGTGCGAGTATATATACAGTTCCTCGCCACTCTCTCCCTCAGATCTGGTTTCTAGAACACACCCATCTTTTTTCCCTTGCTATCTGTCCCCGCTCCGTACCTGAGAATCTTTTCCTCTGCCTATCTCTCTCATTTTCCATATCCTTCACCACCTTTTATTAATATTATAACCCCCTCTGGTTAACTCTGCAAAATCAGCTTCATGCTGGCCAGTTGTATTGTGTGTTAAGGTCTGATATAGCCTATGTATGTTAGTTGTTAAGATAAGTGGATCACGAAGCATTGGTTGGCATTTATATTGTTTAGTACTGCTTCCTTTAGTTATTAGTGTTCTGCTGGATTAGATAATGCTAGACTAGGAGTCTGATATTATAGGTATTGTTTCCTATGAGTGGCACGACAGTTAAAAGCGGCACGACATACCTGAGAACTGGAGTTGATTGAGTAAATTCTAGTCTGTGTGCCATTGAGAGTAGAGCATGCACGAATGAGGGTTTTTTGCCTATACCATTCTGCACTGTTCTAGTCTCGATTGTTTGTCTTTGAGGTACGCCAGGAGAACGCTTAATACTTCGGTATTAAGGTTTCTCAAGAGAGCTACCCTTCATTATAACGTAATATTTGACGCACAGACTTGAGATTTGCACTAGGCTATGCAGCATGCCATGCGCACCAGTATCTCGTATCATTGACTCTAGCTAGACTTTATCAGTCACAGTAGACATTAAGTATATTAACCTAATTACTCTTTTTATGCATACCCGTTTATGATTACACAAGCATTTCGCAGCCTAGTTTGATGTATTGAGACACAAACGACTTAGGCTCTTTTTGTTGATAGGAATACTGCATTGTCGTGGCGATTATTATTATTGTTGTTGTGTTTAGGATATTCTTGGCTCCGACGGCATTATATATTCTGCCTTTTTGTGTGCATAGCCTGCACAAGCATTGTTCCGCTGGCTGCCTTTTTGGGTTCCATTTCCGATACGAGCATCTTTATAGCATCTAACATTTAAAGAATATTCCTTGTTAGTGTTGAAGGACTTTAGTGCACTTTCTTTCATGCAGGAGTGCCTGACATTTATTGATTAAAGTAACGTAAGCTGTAACTTCTCTTACCACCTTACTTTGCATACCATAACCAAGCACCTTCGGTTATAGGTAGTAATAGGCTGTTTTCACATAACATTAAGCCTAGAGTAGACGCACATTTATTGAGAGTTTGATAGCCTATTATTGCATATAGAACTCTGTAGAGTATTTGTGTTCTTTGTTCACTGGGAATATACTTCAGAGGTTGGAGCTAGCGCTTTCCGTTGTAACATTTATGCCATTACTAGTCCAATGAATAAGAGCCCTGATATATTTGAACCCCAGTCGTAACAACCATCACAGAGCATAATTATGTACAAATTTCGCAGTCATTTGCCGAGGCACGTTAATATTCGCGCATATTTGCATGAACTCTATTGCCGTGGGTTGCAATATTCGCAATAATTTTGGATGTTTTTCGTAGTATTGTCGCATGGACTTTGTGTGGATCTCCATCAAAAAGGCTTGTTACCAAAAAATCAGGTGAATGTTGCCGGCGAACAATTTGCAGGGTTCGCCATCCAAGTTCGCCAATGTGGGACAAAGCAAATGCTAAAAATAAGTGAGTGCTAGTGGAGAAGCAAGAGGAATTTTAGAGATTGAGAGAGCATTTTAATGAATTGTTGAATGTAGAAAATAAAAGAGATGCATTCTTGAAGAAGAAGACAAGCAAGGGAGGAGGAGGAGGGGTTCAGGAGGTCAGAAGTATGCGAGGCTTTGAAGAAGGTGAAGGTGGGTAAAGCATCAAGGATAGACGGAGAGATGCTGAAGTATGGAGGTGGGGTAGTGAGTAAATGGGTATGGAAACTGTGTATGCTAATATGAAAAAGGGGAGTATGCCTGCAAAATCAAGCATTATGGTGCCCTTTATAAGTGGAAAGAGGAGTGTGTGGCAATCACATGAGGATATATATGTCTCCTTAGCATAGTAGGGAAGATGTACTGTATGATAATAACCGAGAGAGTGATAACTATAACAGTGCAATGGGTAGTTGAGGAACTGGGTGGGATTAGGAAAGGAAGAGGATGTGGAGACCAGATATTTTCCTTGAGAACTGTTGCGGAGAATTATTTACTAAAGGGACGACAGTTGTATGCTTCCTTCATGGCCTTGGGGTAAACCTTTGACAGCGTTCATAATTAGAAGGATTGTGGAAAATACTGAGGATATTCAGAGTAACTGGTTAGTTGCTGGAAGCATTGAAGAACATGTTCATTGGTGCAAGGGCAGCAGTGTGTGTAGAGGATGAACATAGCAAGTTATATTATCTAAATGTTGGGTAGAAGCAAGGGTGTATTATGTCCCCATGGTTGTTCAGTATAATACAGTATCCTATATGGATGGACGGTGGTAGCTTTCCCATTGTTGTGGGTCTGATGGTGCTTTCTGTCTCCCCTTGGTGCTGGGGTGTGTTGCCTGTTGCCCAGGTGGTGGCACTCTTTTTTTTGTTTTCTTCTCAGTTTCAATACTTTTTGTGTTTACTTTAACTCCATTTTCTATGGTTTATCTTTTTGTTTGGTGATTTATCTCCACTTTTCTGCCTTTTATCTTGTTTCGCATTTTGCCTCCGCTTTTCTGAGTTTTAGTTTGTCTTTTACTTTCGGCAGCAATGACCTTTGATGTTGCGCTGCCATGTGGAGTTTCTCCCATACATTCATTCATTCAGTATATGGATGCATCCATGTAAGAAATGCAAGGATGAGCAGTGGTTGTTGGAATACTCCTGGCAAGGGAAGGGAGTGATTGGAAGTTGACTGTACAACTGTTTACTGAGGATGCAGCTCTGAAGAGTGACAATACAATGAGAGGGAATTGCAGAGTCATATACATATGTTCGGAACTGTGTGTTAGCAATGGAACCTGAAGGTCAATATAGAGAAAAATACGTCTTTGAGAGGGATGCAGTCACAGAGTGTGAGGTGAGGTTAAATGGTTAGGCAATGCAGAATGTCAACTCATTTAAGTATGAGTAAAGATGCAAGTACAGAGGATAAACTGCGAGAGAAGGGACAACAGAGAAAGAGGGTTGTATAGTCATCCTCCTATGAAATGAGCTACAAGGTGGTGTCCCTCGTCCTGTGCGGTGTTGTCAAATATTCAAAGCTTTAACAACAAATGTTAGTTTTTCAGGCTATTAACAAATTAATTTTAGCTTTTATGACTATATATATTACTATATATATTACAATTTATAAAGGTTATGTGGTGTTAAGAAACATATCATTTTAAGGATATATAAAAGGAATTTATACAACATACGGCACGCTATTTAGAACATGTTGCCATTTTACTGGGGACAGCTATAAATAGATCGAAGGAGTGGTATGATATGCGACGGTGCCAAGTAATGTCAATGCGGTTCTGTTGGCTACGCACGCACTCACACACACCCCTACAGATACACACACAAACACACACATACATACACAATCTCCAAAATGCAATATAGCACAATGTAATCCCATCAAAAGAGAGAGAGCGAGAGAGCTGGATACGAGTAATGGCAAGGCTTTAAAGGGTCTCAAACAACGACAACAACATCACCCAGGTAAGACGGTCACTAACCCTCATTCATAGCGCGACCACCATGGAAGGAAATACTCGCAAAAGTTACTCTCATCTTCATAGCCAGGCAAGGGAGATGCTGTACAATGTAAATAGGTATTTTCAACGAGAGAAGGGAAACAGAGGACCTATGGTAGATCCCTCAAAAGCTGTTGTTCGTACAGCCCAAGCTACCAACGTGAGTGAATCAACAGTGAAGCGAATTTTCTCCAAATTAAACAAAATTGGTGATACTGAGAATGAACCTGAGAAGCCCATATTCTCCTCACCAACAAAAAATCGTCCTCAAACAGTAACAAATTTTGATGATTTCGATATATGTGTGTTAAGGAGTACAAAGGAGTACAAAGGAAATCAAGCAACAACAGATCTAGTGACCCTTCTAGGTTGCTTGTCCTCCAAAACACTGAGGATCAAGTGTCCAAACAGTGGTTTAGAGTGGTTAAGGGAACATTGGAAAGGGAATTACTGCCCTGGAACTAATGTCCGTGGCAGGATTAGGAAGTTAGTAGGGGACAGATGGGTTAGTAACTGAGGGGGGGATAAAATAAAGTTATTCATTTACAAACGCAGTCAGTTGCGGGTTTGAAGCGAGATATTTGTCTAGGCGGAGTTTAAATGAATCAACGGTGATGCAGTCTATAACGTTTCGGGGAAGCCCATTCCACAAGTTGACAACTCGATTGAAGAAGAAATTCTTAGATTCGTGTGAGTTAAAAGATTTACCAATAATTTTGCAACCGTTTCCCCGCGTGTAATTAGATTGGTCGATAGTGAAGTACTTACTACAGTTCATATTGTCGATGCCTTTGATGATTTTGAACACTTGAATTAAGTCACCTCTTAATCTGCGCTGGGTTAAAGGAAATAGATTTAATTCTCTAAGACGCTCTTCGTATGGTTTGTTCTTTAGGCTAGGTATCATTTTGGTAACTCTACGTTGAACTCGTTCTAGCTTGTTTATATCTTTTTGGTAATAAGGGCACCAGGATTGAACGCAGTATTCCAGAAGAGGGCGGACTAAGGAATTGTAAAGGGTTAGGATAACTTCTTTGGATTTATGCTCAAATGACCTGCCTATAAAGCGAATTATTTTGTTTGCCTTCTTAACAACTTCTGAACATTGTTGACTCGGTTTTAGGTTACTCGATATTGTTACTCCCAGATCGGTTTCTCTGTTTACATTCTTAAGCTGAGTGCCATTCATCGAATAGTTTGCTTTCTCATTTAGGTATCCGATATGTAGTACTTTACATTTATCCGCATTGAAACTCATTTGCCAAATTTGGGCCCAACATGACAATTTATCTAGATTGTGTTGCATATCGTCAACTTGTTCTTTTGAGAGTACGCTATTTGCAATTTTTGTATCGTCAGCAAATTTTGAGATTGTACAGGTGAGGCCCTCATCTATGTCGTTGATGTAAATTAGAAAGAGAATTGGTCCTAGTACCGATCCCTGGGGTACCCCGCTACTTACATTGGTCCATTTAGATGCCTTACCGTTTATGACTACTCATTGCTTTCTGTCGCTGAGCCAATTTTCTATCCATTTCAACACACCGTCTTGTATTCCATGCGCTTTTAGTTTTAGCAGTAAACGTTTGTGGGGAACTTTGTCAAAGGCCTTTTGAAAATCAAGGTATATAATATCTACAGCTTTACTCTCATCGTAGAGGTTGAGGATATCGTGGAAGAAGTCTAAGAGGTTTGTTAAACAGGAACGTTTTTTACGAAAGCCGTGTTGAGTATCTTTAAGTATGTTATTTTCCTCTAAGTGATTTACGAGTCTGTCTCTTATGACCGTTTCTAGCATTTTACATACAACTGAGGTTAAGCTAATTGGACGATAGTTACGGGGTAGGGATTTGCTGCCTTTTTTTAATATCGGTGTTACGTTGGCTAGCTTCCACTGATCAGGCATAGTTCCAGACTGCAAGGATTTATTGAATAGTAATGTCAGTGGTTTGGAGAGCTCATCCTTAGCTTCCTTCAGAACTCTAGGCGAGATTGTATCAGGTCCAGGCGTTTTATTTACCTTGAGTTTATCTAAACAATTCAATACTTCTCTCTCTGTAACGGTGATATTGCTTAGAACATCTGAATTATCAATCTGAATCGGCGATGGTGTAGGGATATCACTGAGGTCTTCTGTTGTAAAAACTGATGCAAAGAAGGTATTGAGGGCATTACTCATTTGTACTTCGTCTTTGGTGTATTCTCCATTTTCATCGACTAACGGTCCAACAGTTGAAGTAACTACTTTTTTCTTTCTGATATAACTATAGAATTCTTTCGGGTTTGTTTTACTTTGATTCGCAATATGTAACTCTAGGGTCTTTGTACTTTGCTTAATTAACTTTTTGGCTTTGCGTCGTAGCTCTACAAATTTCACCCGTTCCTCCATTTCGATTTATTCGGCTTTTCTCAAACATTACATAACCGGGAAGTGAATACTCTGCTAAAAAGTCTCTATCTTCTGTATTGAGCCAAGATTCTGTTATGCCAATCACATCATAATTTTCTGTAAACACTAGCTCCTCTAAATCTGAAAATTTATTGCGTATGCTACGAGCGTTTAGGAGAACAATCTTGGAATTCTACGAGAGGAATGAAATCCCTACAATATACAAAATCATGGAAGAGAAGGGGTTATGGAAAGTCTATTCATGTAATTATATAAAAAGTCTACTTATGTAATTATATACAAATATAGCCTACCTATTATTTCGTTTCTGTAACTTTTATACAAGAATACCAATAACCCTTCCAGACATAAAAACGTCTTTTATATTTATTTCAAGTTTCCCTTCTAAATGTGATAGAAGAGAACGTTGCTTGGTTTCCCATTTTCTAATAGGTTTGTTTTGGTAAAAATGTGGCACCACCGCACAGGGCGACCTTGACCTCCTTGGAGCTCATTTCAGTTGAGGTTGACTATAGGAATGTTGGTAGCAGTGACAAAGAATAGGGTAGTGAACATGGTTGTAAAGGAGTCACTGCAAGATATTGTGGCATATTATTCTGAAAATGGCATACAGGACTTTGGCATAGATGTTGTTGGAGATACGTAAATAAAGAGTGAGAGGTTGGAAATTTGTTAAATAAGAAGTGATTGTGAAGTCACATGGAGAGATAAATAGACAATTGAAGTAGTATGTGAGAGTTGTGGTGTGGATATAGATGTGCTAGAGAGTGTGAAGAGGAACATCTTGAGATGTTTCGGTCGTGGTGAAGCGTATGGTGAGTGAACAAATAACTAAAAGAGTGCATAACAGTGATTTGGGAGGGAAGAGAGGGAGAGGCAGATTGAGAGCGAGGTAGAGGGAAGGAGTTGAGAGGTATATGAGTAAAGGGGGTATCACACTGGGCCAATTTTCGCCATTCTACCGCAAAAAACGGAACAAATATCGCCGTTTGAAGGAGCTAGGATGCAGCCCGCAATGGGTGGGAAGCATCGTCTTTTGACGGAGGTAAATCGTCAGCCTCTTTACAGCTCGCATTTAATCTCAATGATATCTCAAGTATATGACGTTGAAATATATATTTTGCTACAAAATTGTGTGTTTTGATTGTGAAAAGGGCTGCGGATAGACATAAACTAAGTTCATTAATGCTAAAATAGCTACACCACTTCCTATCTACGCCACGGCGATTGGTATGAATCAAAAACATTCTAAGACCTCCGAAAAGTTCAAAATATTTCCTCATATATGCTCCAAATAAAAAAAAATAATAACGCAAACTTGTAGATAGAGTCGTATTGAAATATAACTGTCGATATACATGCATATTACTCTAAATTATAGGTGAAACAGCACATTATAACGATCGTTTAGTGCCGCGGTAACGACAGGGGCGCCGTCAGGCTGTATATATTGTGAAAAACTTCATCGTAGCTACTTATATAAGCTTCAAACGCAAAACATAGCAGCATTAGCGTATAGATTGGGTCCTATTACACTAAATGTGTTAATATCAATCCATATTATTCTACAGTTTAGGTGAAACACCACACTATAACGATCGCTTAACCGTGGTAAAGCCAGTGGGTAAAGCCTATACATGTGTTTTTTTTTTCTTTTTTCTATATTCCAACTACTCCCTCTCGGGCATAGGCTGAGAGCCTTTACACTACACCGCTGAACACGGTAAGGCCCGTGAGGTCTTGTTCCAGTCCAGGAAGTGAGACATGCGAAGCACCCCGGCTCGAAGCAACTCCATCGCTGAAGCCCCTTCGCCTCTGCGCTTCACCGTCTCATCCCCCACACTCGGACCCTCACTCTCAGAACGCCACCTATTGAGCAATTAAATCGCTAGGCATTGCCCCCCTGTAACATATTTTGAATATGGGAATATTCATACAATGTTATTTAATCAGGGAACAATGAGGGTATTTGTTTGGCATTTCGGTGTGCTGTGGCAATGCACTGAAACTAGGTACGGCACAAATTCCATCCCAATAATATCTTCCCATTGACATATTGGGATTCGAACCCGGGTCCATTGGATTACCAGTCCAGTGGCAAGACCACTCTACCACACCTCTCCTATAGTGTGATAGGAGTTGCCTGCTCTACTGGCTGAAAACGGAGATCGGAGATCGGACAAGGGCGAGAATTTGCCCTAGTGTGATACCCGCTTATGCTCCTTTCCCACTGATGCGATTTCATACGATTTTCGTCGCCTAGGACGTAGTCTTGTCAATTCGCAACGAATTTGTGTGACGTCAACGATTTTGACCGTTAAAAACCGTTGACAAGTTTACACTCGGCGACGATGTCGCCGATGGGTAAGACGAATTGGCGACATTATCGGCAAATCGGCAAATTGGGCGATGGTTCGCCCATGACCTCGGCGAGAACTGTCACATTTGAATAAAATAATGCGAAGGATGAACGAATCCTCGGCGTATGTTCTGCGACGTCTTCGGCGAATTAAGCGATGGTTCGTTTGGCGAATACCTCGGCGAGATTATCCGAAAACTTTTTGCATATATTTCATGGCACAAACATAAGAACATAAGAAAACGGGAGTCTGCAGAAAGCCGATCGGCCCACACAAGGCAGATCCCTGTCACACCCAACCCCAATGACAAGGCCTAATTATAGACCCAACTCACTATTGCCTTGAGGACTGACCTTACCAAAACTCGACGCCTAAATGACACAAAAGTCATAATATTGACAACGAAATGAGGTGAAATGTCTTAAAATTGACTAACTAATGGGCCGAACATCATAAAATATGAAAACTAATGGGGTTAACCATGAGGAAGAAAGGGGACCAGAAAAACGACTCATCTCCCCTTAATTCGGAGATTGGCAATTTCCGGCTTCGCCGGAGAATTTTTTTCCATCGAAAAATGTACAAATTTAGCGTGCTCTCAAAAACAAAAATATATACTGAATATGTTGGCTCGCTACCGCTCACCAGGAAAATATTGAAACCTGGATGGGGGTAAACGTCTTAAAACAGTAGGCTGAACGGGGCCGAACGGATACAAGGCAAAGAGAGAGGAAAAGAAAGAGAAAACAAAAAAAACGAGGAGAGAGCAAGAGAAAGAGAAAAAAAAACCAGCGAGGTAGGCTCAATGTTTGCGTTACGGCTTAATTGAGCCCACCTCGCCTTTTTTTGTTTTCTCTTTCTCTCCCTCTCTCTTTGCCTTGTATCCGTTCGGCCCCGTTCAGCCTACTGTTTTACGACGTTTACCCCCATCCAGGTTTCAATATTTTCCTGGTGAGCGATAGGGAGCCAACATATATATATTTTTGTTTTGAGAGCAAGCTAAATTTGTACATTTTTCGATAGAAAAATTTCTCCGGCGAAGCCGGATTTCTCCATATAATGCTGGTTCGCTATCGCTTGCCAGGAAGATATCATACTTGGATGGGGATAAACGTCTTAAAACAGTTGGCTGAATCGGGCTGAATGGATACAAACAAGAGAAAGAGAGAAAAGGAGAGAAAGATAAAAAAAACAGGTGAACCCCCCAAGAGAGGTGCATAGAAAAAAGGGTTGACAGGTTCACTATAGGCCTAATCATTTTTTTTTACCCACCTCGCCGAAGGTGCTCTTTGGCATCGTCGATGTTCTCAGAACATCTGAGAGCATCGGCGAGCAGAACATCTGAGAGCATCGGCGAGCCGCCGTGCAGCGGTGCAAAGTTTTTTTTGTGCGAAACCCTCCGCGATGTCTCGCTGATGTCGCCGATGATCTCAGAGGGCCTCGCAGATCCCTCTGCGATGTTCGACGATGCTTGCGAGGGCTTCGAACCCTCGTGAGTCCTCATCCAAAATTTTGAACAGTCCGAACATTTGCGATGACCCGCGAGGGCCCTTGCGAGGCCTTGCGAGTCAAACAATTATCATGCGAGGGTTTAAGATTTTATTGCGACATGTCACGAATGTGCCAATTTATTGGTGTCGGCGATGAAAATCGTGAGAAGTCGCATCAGTGGGAAAGGGGCATTATGCCCCTTTCCCACTGATGCGATTTCATACGATTTTCGTCGCCGAATTCGCAGCGAATGTGTGCGACGTCAACGATTTTGACCATTAAAAACCGTTGACACCGTTAACCGGCGCCGATGTCGCCAATAAGTAAGACGTAATAGGCGACATTATGCGACTTCATCGGCAAATTGAGCGATGGTTCGTCGATGACCTCGGCGAGAACTGTCACATTTGAATAAAATATTGCGAAATAATGCGAAGGATGAACGAATCCTCGGAGTATGTTCTGCGACGTCTTCGGCGAATTAAGCGATGGTTCGGCGAATACCTCGGCTAGATTATCCGAAAACCTTTTGCATATATTTCATGGCACAAACATAAAAACATAAGAAAACGGGAGTCTGCAGAAAGCCGATCGGCCCACACAAGGCAGATCCCTGTCACACCCAACCTCAATTACAAGGCCTAATTATAGACCCAACTCACTAATGCCTTGAGGACTGACCTCACCAAAACGGTCAGAGATCGACACAAGATTACGGGGTCTGCAGAGCGCCGATTGGCACACACCAAGCAGATCCCCCCTCATACCCAACCCAACTCGTCGAAAATGTACAAATTTATCTTAAAATCGCCAAACTAATGGGCCGAACGTCATAAAATATGATAACTAATGGGGTTAACCATGAGGAAGAATGGGGACCAGAAAAACGACCCATCTCCCCTTAATTCGGAGATTGGCAATGTCCGGCTTCACCGGAGAAATTGTTCTATCAAATAATGTACAAATTTAGCTTGCTCTCATAACAAAAAATATATATGTTGGCTCGCTACCGCTCACCAGGAAAATATTGAAACCTGGATGGGGGTAAACGTCTTAAAACAGTAGACAGAACGGGGCCGAACGGATACAAGGCAAAGAGAGAGGGAGAGAAATAGAAAAAAAAGAGGAGAGAGGGAAAGAAAGAGAAAACAAAAAACAGCGAGGTGGGCTCAATCTTTGCGTTACGGCTTAAAAATTGAGCCCACCTCGCCTGTTTTGTTTTCTCTTTCTCTCCCTCTCTCCTGTGTTTTGTTTGTTTTCTATTTCTCTCCCTCTCTCTTTGCCTTGTATCCGTTCGGCCCCGTTCAGCCTACTGTTTTAAGACGTTTACCACCCATCCAGGTTTCAATATTTTCCTGGTGAGCAGTATCAAGCCAACATATATATATTTTTGTTTTGAGAGCAAGCTAAATTTGTAAATTTTTCGATAGAAAAATTTCTCCGGCGAAGCCGGATTTCTCCATATAATGCTGGTTCGCTATCGCTTGCCAGGAAGATATCGATACTTGGATGGGGATAAACGTCTTAAAACAGTTGGCTGAATATGGCTGAATGGATACAAACCAGAGAAAGAAAGAAAAGGAGAGAAAGATAAAAAAAAAACAGGTAAACCCCCCACGAGAGGTGCATAGAAAAAAGGGTTGACAGGTTCACTATAGGCCTAATCATTTTTTTTTACCCACCCCGCCACCCCGCCCAAGGTGCTCTTTGGCCTCGGCAGGTGTGTCTTGAGCATTCCGCGACGTCGCAAGGCCCTTCGCATGCCTCGTGCGGAGCATACCCCTGGCGGGTATATTCTCGGCGAGTACTCGTGCGCACGTCGACGACTAATCGACGAGGAAATCGCCGATGACTCTTGTGCATCGTCGATCTTCTCAGAACATCTGAGAGCATCGGCGAGCTGCCGTGCAGCGTTGCAAACATTTTTTTTTGTGCGAAGTGTCTCGCCGATGTCGCCGATGATCTCCGAGGGCCTCGCAGATCCCTCTGCGATGTTCGACAATGCTTGCGAGGGCTATGAACCCTCGTGAGTCCTCGTCCAAAATTTTGAACAATCCGAAAATTTGCGAGGGCCGTTGGGAGGCCTTGCGAGTCAAACGATTATCATGCGAGAGTTTAGGATTTTGTTGCGACATGTTACGAATGTGCCAATTTATTGGTGTCGGCGATGAAAATCGTGAGAAATCGCATCAGTGGGAAAGTGGCATTAAGAGTAGTATTGGGTGGGAGGAGGGGCACTGGCTTACAGATAACAGAGGTGCATGGTGGCGATTCATTCGGAGATCAGGGTGTCTGGTAATATATATATATATATAATTTATACATATATATATATATATATATATATATATATATATATATATATATATACTGTATATATATATATATATATATATATATATATATATATAAATATATATATATATATATATATATATATATATATATATATATATATATATATCTATATATATATTATATATATATATATATATATATATATATATATATATTATTAATTTTATTTATATATTTTTGTTTTGTAATTATTAGAATGGCTATTGTTATATATATATATATATATATATATATATACTGTATATATATATATATATATATATATATATATATATATATGCGGTATATATATATATATATATATATATATGGATGGGACTCGTTAGCCTTGGTCGGCAACTCATCTAGGGGAGACAACCTTATACAAATCCGGGTGGATGGGACTCGTCAGCCTTGGTTGGCAACCTGTCTAGGGGAGTAAACCTGATACAAATCCATACTGCCTTACCTAAGGGTAAGGCAGGTTAGTGGATGGATTAGCCGAACACCACTGTAGAACAATAGTGCTAACAAGATACACAGAGGGCCACGGAGTTGGACGGATCCTTAATTGAGTGGTCAATCCTGTAAGTCCTTCACTAAACTGGCTCGGGTTGTCCCTCTCACAGGGAATAGGTCCGCTTGGGGGCATTCTGTGTATGGCCACCCTCGTAAGGGGAGTAAGGCGTCCGGCAATAGATAGATAGATATATATATATATATATATATATATATATATATATATATATATATATATATATATTATTAAGTTTATTTATTATATATTTTTGTTTTGTAATTATTAGAATGGCTATTGTTATGCTAAATTTGACATGACTTGGAGGCATCGTGGAGGTTCTAAATATACTGTGCAGTATGTTCCTTTGTTCAAATCCTGCATCCTGCAACCTGAGTGTATGTTCAAGAGGAGCTTCACAAGAATAATACTAATAGTTTCAAGTTGTTTCAGGAACAACCTGGTATAGTGCGACTACCCAAGAGCCTGAAGCCTCAGCATTATGAAGTTCGCCTGCAGCCATTCCTGGGTGGTAATTTTAGCGTGGCCGGTGAGGTGAAGATAGACATGACGGCTCTGGCCAACACACATCATGTCATCATGCACATCGCTGATATCATCACTAATAACAGCACTGCTAAGGTATTACACCTACCTGTTTACTATGTTAATTAAGGGTTCCCCCTTGTAGAATTTGCAGAACTAAATAGGACAACATTAAATTATGTACAAGTTTTCTCAAAATGTATTTAGCAAGAAAGAGATATGCCGGTACAGTAGAAAAGCCTTAAAGGAATGTACCAAATTAGAGTTAAATTTATCACCATTAAGACAACAGAAACTACAAAAGATGTTACAGTATTATACAATGAAAATATTCAAAGTGATCATAATAACGGTGTGTGTTAACTACGGTTAGGGCATAGGATAGAGAAACAATCTAGTGAGAAGAATCAAACCAAACTTATGCATATTGAGAGAAAGGACAGGAGTTCGCTAAGATAGTCTTTGTATAATATATATAATGGTAGACGGAACTAGAGGTGATTGTTAATAAATTATTGAATGCTTTACCAGAGCCATAACATAATATTTTCTCAGTGTGAGTGAAAGAGCAGATAAGAGTATACTGTATGTGTTAGATTTCAGTTGAAACAAAGCATCGTCCTCTAAAGATCATAACAAAGAAAATACACTCAAATTTGAAGCAAATTAAAACAATTAAGAAATTATACTGTAGAAGTATGATTGTATCAAAACAATGACTTGGCACCGGGAACAGTCAACAATTCTATGAAACTCATGTGAAGTGGTAAATATAAACAGAGATTACTTTAAGCACAGAATGGTTCCATGCGAATGTATACTAGAAGTTTCTATTGAGAGTAGCACTCAGGCCAAATTGGATGCCAGGTCAAGGCCTAAATCCAACCACAAGTCTTGAAACAGAGAAAATAGAAATTTATATGTTGATACATTTATTTTCAAGTACTGTTGGATGGGGAAGTCAAGGATAGACCACCTAAATACTGCTGTGTATATTTCATCATGCTTCTGTCATAATTGTTGTTGTTTTCACTATGTTGAGTTTGTCTTCAATGTCCTTAGCCAATACCAAAATTGCTTATTGACATGTTTTCAGCTACAATGTGAAAGGTAAATCAAGAATAGTAGAAAACAAAAATAAAATGCATATCAAAGAATGAACTCTCATACGTAGGCCTACACTAATTTTAACCTTTCTCTCGACTGCATTCGGTAGTAGTAGATCAATTTGACCTCCACCTAAGCATGTTTGAGGTACATACATCATTTTATGCACTGACTGGTCCCCTGCGAAACTATGCCATAAAACTCTCATACCTTTAACCGTCCTGGTGGTGTAATGGTTAAGGTGGCAACAATCTGTGTGTGATAATCCAGGTTCGAATCCCGGTGGATCATATATACTTTAATTAATTTCATTAGGGGGTGTTTGGTGTTGTGGTGAAATTAATAAAAATAAAGATTATTAGTAGGTTCAGGGATATTTCGTCGAGAGGCCGGTCTATATGATCTGTGCCCCATGAATATTCTGTCCTCTCACTTAAACAGTAGGCTACCATAGCGCGGTTGGGAATATGAACATGATTAGATTAATATCTAGTATTCGAGAATAGATAATAAGTCGTAGGCGTGTGCATAAACCTTTAACCGTCCTGGTGGTGTAATGGTTAAGGTGGCAAAAATCTGTGTGTGATAACCCAGGTTCGAATCCCGGTGGATCATATATGCTTTAATTAATTTCATTTGGGGTGCTTGGTGTTGTGGTGAAATTAATAAAAATAAAGATTCACGCTCGGGCTCAACAGGATGCCAGGCCAAAACTGTGGTGGTGAGTTGGCTTAGGCCTTGGACTGCCATCTTCTTGGGTCTAGGTTTGAATCACAAGAGAGTGTTATAGTATATTTTCGTTGCCTTGGAAAAGGGAGCTCTGTTCAGCCACCTTGTGGGTGGAGCTCTAGAGGGCAGAGTTCTGTAAGGTTGCTGGCCATTTTGTATTCAGAGTTCGGTGTTCCGTCTTCTTTAATAGTTCGCCTAGTAGTCATAATACAGTCCAGTAGAAGGTCACTCATGTTGTGTACTTAACCTAGAAAAGTTAATTAGTACAAGGTGATAATATTGATTCATGATCTAAATGTGTATTAAGGATAATTCAGCTTAGTTGCCACCTTAGGAACCTTAGGCAATTTTTGTAATTAGGATAATTAACTCATTAATATCTAAAAGGGGGTTAAATGTCGATTTTAATCAAGAAAGGTAAAATCACGAGTAATATCACTTCTCTAGGGTATTTGGTGGCAAAAGATTGATTTTTGGCACTAATTTGCATACATCACCATTGTTCAAATTGTAACAAAACCTAGAATCTCATGCAAGCACTTTTCTGGGTTGTATTAACCCCTTGAGATGCAGAGCCACGAATCGAATGGTTTGGAGTTTTTATTTCTCCTAAAGCGTACAACCACGCTAATTGAATTCCCAAGCCAGGGCAAGCTTTCAGAAATTCGGTGGCAAAACACACACAACTCGATCCCATGATATATTTGCTACGAAGAGCGATTAATGTGACGAAAATAGGCAAGCTATTGGCAATGTTGTGTGACAATACATCACAGAGTGAGCAAATCAAAACAGGCTTGAGAGCCCAGTGAACCTTTAGCAGTCGGTCGGGAATGTGCGGTCCTCATACAGCACGTCCTGGAAATTAACTACTTCATACCTGCCAAAGCAGAACTCGCTTCTGGTGCTTTTGTTTGCAGGCATCGGACTGGAGTATGGAACTCTGTCTCCTCTGATCAATTTGGGGAGCAAACTGTGGTAAGCATAGCTAAAGATGGACTGAAAGGAGTCACTCTCTCCACGGAAGAAGTCAAAGAGTGGATCGACTTATTTCCCATTACAACATATGTGTCAGACACGTTGGAACACATCAACCCTGGAAAAAAGAGAAAAGAAAGGATGATGATCAAAGTGGACCAAAGCACAAGGAAGAGAGCTATTCCAAGAGCAAAGCTGATGAAGAAGAACGAGAAGGCATAAAGAAGGAGCTTGCCAAGTGCTAAAAAAACTTACCACATGTTCGAAGGCATAGTCCTCCACGAGACTATTACCTGGTACTTCAAATAAGAACTAAGGTTGCTTTCCATTTATCCGCTCATAGCCGAGTGGTTATGGTGCCCGACTCTCCCAAATATACCTGGAGTGAGTGGGTTCGAATCCTGGCCAGGCTACCTTTCTCCCAACCACTTCTATTAACTCAATGACCACAGCAACTGCCTGTACAACATCATATCAGGGCAAATTGACTCAGACAAAATCAGTGTGGCAGGAAGCCCACAGCAATGGAAAACAAATGAAGGCCAAATTCATCTCAAATCTGCCTGGGCACTTTCATACAAGTGTGAGCAATCCTGTGAAGACAATGGAGACTATGAAGACGGGCACTAAAGTCAGGTCCTCTGTGATCTACTATACAGAGACAATCTTCCTGCGGCTATTCACCATTAGACCAAACACGACAATTTCTGCTCCCTCTAATATTTGAATTGAGTTATGTGCTGTTCACCCATATTTGATTGACGAGAATGGATGCCTACAGAAGGGAATGAGGTCAACTCTGGTTCACATACTAGGTGTGACACAGAAGCAGCCGCCAGCTGAAATGTTGCTAATCGACGCTAAACAACTAATCTATCATGTTGTGTAACCAGATGGAGGTGACGTTTTAGTTCTCGCGGCCTCGATGAAGAGGAGACTAGGCAAGTACACTGATTCTCAAAAAGTTCTTGTATTTGACAAATATCAGGAGCTGTCCCCCAAGGACTATGAAATAATTAGTGCTGATGTGGGGCCCACAGACTGCAACCTCAACCTCCGGACAGAACTACCTCGTCAAGAAACCATCATGAAGAGCAAGAGCAAGATGAACACAGGCCCAGCCTTGGGGTCCCTGGGAGGGGGGGGGGGGGGGGGACCATAAATGCCCCCACACCTGCCCGACCTTCCCCTGACGACCCCTCTAAATGCTCTGGACCATGGCCTGTCACTGTTACTTCCGGGAACATCGACGATGCCAAAGAGCACCTTCGGCCGATGTTCTCAGATGTTCCGGGAACATCGACGATGCCAAAGAGCACCTTCGGCAGGTGGGTAATTTTTTTGATTAGGCCTATAGGGAGATATCTTTCACATACGGTGAAATTCCACATATTGTTATTTTTGTTGTTGTTGTTGATGAAATCTTATAGAATAACATTTCCTCTTGCCGTTCATGAAAACAAAACAATATAAAAAACAATTATTATGGGTGAAAACCGACTGAGAGTTAGGGCAAATACGGGCGGACTGATGATATGCGTTCACCTACGGTGAAATTCCACATATTGTTATTTTTGTTGTTGTTGTTGATGAAATCTTATAGAATAACCTTGTCTCTTGCCGTTCATGAAAACAAAACAATATAAAAGCAGTTATTATTGGTGAAAACAGACAGAGTTAATATTTTGCTGCGGAATGGATTCTATAAGAGCGAAAAACTATCGTTATAGATTTCTATAAAATCCAATAATGATGATAGAATAATCTAAACACCGCCATCATATTCAGCGGACATATATATATATATTTGTTTTGAGAGTAAGCTAAATTTGTATATTTTTCGATAGAAAAATTTCTCCGGCGAAGCCGGATTTCTCCATACAACGCTGGTTCCCTATCGCTCGCCAGGAAGAAATCGACACCTGGATGGGGATAAACGTCTTAAAACAGTAGGCTGAACGGGGCCGAACGGATACAAGGCAAAGAGAGAGGGAGAGAAATAGAAAACAAATAAAAACACGAGGAGAGGGAGAGAAAGAGAAAACAACAAACAGCAGGTGGGCTCAATGTTTGTGTTACGGCTTAACAATTGAGCCCACCTCGCTTTTTTTAGTTTACTCTTTCTCTCTCTCTCTTTCCTTGTTTTTTTGTTTTTTCTATTTCTCTCCCTCTCTCTTTGCCTTGTATCCGTTCGGCCCCGTGCAGCCTACTGTTTTAAGACTTTTACCCCATCCAGATTTCAATATTTTCCTGGTGAGCGGTAGCGAGCCAACATATATATTTTTTGTTTTGAGAGCAAGCTAAATTTGTACATTATTTGATAGAAAGATTTCTCCGGCGAAGCATTGCCAACCTCCGAATTAAGGGGAGATGGGTCGTTTTTCTGGTCCCCTTTCTTCCTCATGGTTAACCCCATTAGTTTTCATATTTTATGACGTTCGGCCCATTAGTTTGGGTGATATGCTAATTCCACTCTGCAATAAGCACATTCACGTTACATTCGCTCAGCTGCTCACACCTCGCCGATCTCGCCGACGTATGTACGATGCCAACGCAGATTATAGACGATGAATCACAAGAATTTGTGCCTTAAAATACTCTTATCACCTCGCCAAAGTAAACGCCGAACCATCGCTTGGATCGCCGAAGACTCGCAGAACATACGGCGAGTATTCTTTCATCCTCGCATGATCTCGCAAGAGATTTTTGAAAATGTGACATGCCTCGCAGAGGTGCATCGGCGAAACATCGCTTACTTCCCCGATAACATCGCCGATGTCGGCGATTGCGTCGTGGACATCGGCGACATCTTCGCCCAGTATAATTTGTCATCTGTTTGTAACGGTCGAAATCGTGAAGGTCGCATGTATTCTTACGAATTTGACAAAACGAAGACATCGGCGACGAAAATCGTGACTTGTCTCACCAGTGGGAAAGGGGCAATAAGGGTCGCTCTACTGGTGATATTCTTTCATATCTTACTAACTCATGGTCATCCTTCTTTCGGGACTTTAGTGAGATTTTTTCTGTTGCACTAGACAAATCGAAGGCCTTCAATAAAGTCTGGCACAAATCTTTAATTTCTAAACTACCCTCCTTCGGTTTCTATCCCTCCATCTGTGCCTTTGTCTCTAATTTCCTTTCCGGCCGTTGTTACGCTGGCCAGCTTGCCAGAATGTGCTCGTACTCGCTAGCGCTCGCCAGGGCAGTGAAATGGGCTATAATAATCATAGAACGATGTTCTTTCTTTCCTAGTATTCATGTTGTCACAGACAGATCAGTGGTGGTCTTTATTCTTGTCTGTGACACTTGGAAGTATTTTATATCAGTGATAGAGTATAAGATGTGTAGTGTGAAGTTAAGTAGAGAGAGAGCGAAGGAGGCAGCGTGGTGGTATTATGTGCCTGTGTATGTACGTGTGCCTTCCTCGCTCGGGCGGGGGTTCCCACGCTCTTCATTGGCCGGCGGGCCTGGCTGCGTCATAGGACGCTTGCTCTTCATGACGTAGTGGTCTGTGATTGGGTGCCGCCGTCCTAGTGTTGGTGCTGGGGGGCTCCTGCCCGCGTGTCTCCTTCAGAGCTTGGCATGGTGTGCTTGGTCCTAGACGTCCCTTGCAATCTGTCCCCAATCTAACCCCCTGTACTACTGTTTCTCTCTCTGAACTTCTTCTTTTCCATTACTTCTCATCTTTATTCAATTACTTATCCCTTCTGGTTCTGCATACGACTTCCATAGTCGGCCAGTCGTATTACGAGCACCAGCTCTCACATTTATGTTTTGCACTAGCTTCAGGGATTATTAGTCATAGTCACATGAGTCATATTATCATTGGGTGCTTCTAATTATTGAGTTGTTCTTTGTTACTATTTAATGCTAGACAGTGGAAGGTATCTTTGGTCATTGTCTGAGTTATGTATATGGCGAGTCAAAGCCAGTACGACTTCGACGGAGCTAGGTGCCTGTAACCCTTGTGCATATTTTTCCTATGCGAGTGTAGCAGTATACGAGCGAAGGGCTTTTGCCTACTCTTGCTCGTATGCTCGCTACCTCTTTGTGTTGACCTTTGTGGAGTGCCAGGGCAAGACCAGATACTTGAGATCTGGACTTACCAAGAGAGCCTCCTAGTCACTTAACGTAACATAAGGGAAATCTGTTCAAGGGGAGACAGTAGGCTACGAGCATGCTTGCGCTCTGCCTAGCCTCCTGGTACCTTTTATGCCGCTGCTAGACTTTATTAGTAATAAAGACAGCATTGTGTTTATTAACTTTAACTGTGTATGCTTTAGGAATTATTCACATATTATTTTAGCCTTGGTTGATGCTTGGTGCACAACCCAGTATTGCTGTTACTTTGGCTAAGGAAGTACTGTTTTGAGTGGTTATTATTAGTGCTGTCACAGAGTTGTTTCACTCCCTTGTTTTATATATATATGTATCCTACTTATTGGTGTATTTAAGATACACGCTTTGGTGTCCTGCCCCTGCATTATTTCTGTTCTATATTTGACGAGCATCTTAGAGCTTCAGATGTTATCAGAAGATTCCATATCTGTTTGCTGTAGGACTAGACTTCCAGTGTTTTCATAGAGCATTGAAGAGTTTAGTGTTGAGTACAGACTCACACTAAAGTTAATGTAAGCATATACTCCTTTATTAAATCTTGTTATAGTTTATTTAAGCATTGTTATTACTTAAGACCATTTTATTAACGTAAAGTACTCCTGTTGTGAGTAGGCTTTGCCGTCACCGGAAAGTCTTCGTAGAAGTGCACTAAAACCCAGTTAATTGATACCCCGTTATCCAGTAGATTAACTCTGGAGGGTTTAAGTGTTTTGTTCACCGGCGTAATAGTTCGAGGGTTTGGAATTAGCGTACCGTTGTGGCAGATATAGCCTATCATCTAGTCCATTATTAAGTGCCCTTGTTTATTTCGTAGTGCCGGTGGTCGTAACAAATGGCGACCTAGGCCAGTTAACAAATGGCGATCTTAGACCAGTATATAGTGAACTGAATATTGCAGTTTTTTTTTTTGGAGAAATCTTATTGCCATTTGGGGTTGAATTAATTCCTTGCAGTGTTGGCAGTGGACATTGTTTTGAGGATATATAGAACTTGTTGGAGTTTATTGGTGACCTAGTATTGCACTCAAGAACATCTTCGAATATTTTTTGTGAATAAAGCTACGCGAGAATTTGGCTACTTTTGTCTTGACTTGAGAATTTTGTTGTTGACTCCATCATGTCACTGGACGGGTCTGAAAATAGTGAGGGCACAGTGCGAGAGACAGGCGAGGAGGTGGAGAAGGTGGAGTTGTCTAACGGCGTTCGGGTGGTGAACAATGAGGAGGATGCTCGGATTTTTTTGGAGGAGCCTGTGTCGGTGGACCGGGTGTCGGGACTGGACCGGTACGGACTGCAGTGTGTATCCACGGTCTTTGGGTTTTCCGGTACTAGCGGTTTGTCGAGAGGTGAGCTGGTTACCTGGGTGCTCGGTGGGGTGCATGGGGCTTCGGGTGGAGCGGAAGCTGGGGCACCTTCGGCCCAGCCCCCATTCCACTCGACTCCTATCATGGCGCCCCCTCGGGCTCCGGAGCCAAGTACGTTCCCGCAGGCCGATGCCCGCTGGCGGTTGGGTATGCCTCGTAAATCACTTAGAGGAAAATAACATACTTAAAGATACTCAACACGGCTTTCGTAAAAAACGTTCCTGTTTAACAAACCTCTTAGACTTCTTCCACGATATCCTCAACCTCTACGATGAGAGTAAAGCTGTAGATATTATATACCTTGATTTTCAAAAGGCCTTTGACAAAGTTCCCCACAAACGTTTACTGCTAAAACTAAAAGCGCATGGAATACAAGACGGTGTGTTGAAATGGATAGAAAATTGGCTCAGCAACAGAAAGCAAAGGGTAGTCATAAACGGTAAGGCATCTAAATGGACCAATGTAAGTAGCGGGGTACCCCAGGGATCGGTACTAGGACCAATTCTCTTTCTAATTTACATCAACGACATAGATGAGGGTCTCACCTGCACAATCTCAAAATTTGCTGACGATACAAAAATTGCAAATAGCGTACTCTCAAAAGAACAAGTTGACGATATGCAACACAATCTAGATAAATTGTCATGTTGGGCCCAAATTTGGCAAATGAGTTTCAATGCGGATAAATGTAAAGTACTACATGTCGGATACCTAAATGAGAAAGCAAACTATTCGATGAATGGCACTCAGCTTAAGAATGTAAACAGAGAAACTGATCTGGGAGTAACAATATCGAGTAACCTAAAACCGAGTCAACAATGTTCAGAAGTTGTTAAGAAGGCAAACAAAATAATTGGCTTTATAGGCAGGTCATTTGAGCATAAATCCAAAGAAGTTATCCTAACCCTTTACAATTCCTTAGTCCGCCCTCTTCTGGAATACTGCGTTCAATCCTGGTGCCCTTATTACCAAAATATATAAACAAGCTAGAACGAGTTCAACGTAGAGTTACCAAAATGATACCTAGCCTAAAGAACAAACCATACGAAGAGCGTCTTAGAGAATTAAATCTATTTCCTTTAACCCAGCGCAGATTAAGAGGCGACTTAATTCAAGTGTTCAAAATCATCAAAGGCATCGACAATATGAACTGTAGTAAGTACTTCACTATCGACCAATCTAATTACACGCGGGGAAACGGTTGCAAAATTATTGGTAAATCTTTTAACTCGCACGAATCTAAGAATTTCTTCTTCAATCGAGTTGTCAACTTGTGGAATGGGCTTCCCCGAGACGTTATAGACTGCAGCACCGTTGATTCATTTAAATTCCGCCTAGACAAATATCTCGCATCAAACCCGCGACTGACTGCGTTTGTAAATTAATAACTTTATCCTCCCCTCAGTTACTAACCCCTATGTCCCCTACTAACTTCCTAGTCCTGCCACGTTAGTGGCAGGGCAGTAGTTCCCTTTCCAATGTTCCCTTACCCACTCTAAACCACTGTTTGGACACTTGATCCTCAGTGTTTTGGAGGACAAGCAACCTAGAAGGGTCACTAGACCTGTTGTTGCTTGATTTCCTTTGTACTCCTTTGTACTCTAGGTGATTCACGGGGTGTGTCCCCAATAGTAGCACCCCCTCCTCAGGGTTTGTCTTCCGAGATTTTGTTTCTGCTCGAACTCGCCAAACTTCAGCAGCAGGAGCGACAGGCTAAGCATGTGGCTGAGCTCGAGCAGCGAAAGTATGAGGCTGAGCTCAGGCAGCGAGAGGCTGAACTCGAGCAGCGAAAGCATGAGGCTGAACTCAGGCAGCAGCAGCAGCAGCAAGAGGCTGAGCTTAAGTTTGAGTTTGAGTTTTGAGTCTGAAAGGTATTGTGCCGATGTTGATCTAGAGAAAACTCGTGTAGAGGTGACAAGGAACCGGGTCGTCCAGGGGGGTCGTGCCCATGACCAGTCCCTGTCGCATCTACTTAAGTTGGTTCCAGTGTTTGATGAGTTAGGAGTTACCGAATTCTTTCTCCGGTTTGAGAAAAAGTGCCAGGAGCACCAATGGCCCGAGGAGAAGTGGGCAGCCCTTGTTTCGTCACGATTGACGGGGAAGGCACTCAAGGCGTATGATGCTTTGCCCCTAGATTCCTGTGTGAATTATGAGGCGTTGAAAGAGGCTGTCCTGAGGGCGTATGAGTTGCAGCCAGAGACCTATAGGCTGAAATTTAGGGCTGTTCCCAAGAGAAAGGAGATTACTTTCCAGGAACACGCTAGTGAGCTGTCAGATGCATTTGAGAATTGGTTAAGGTCGGAGAAGGCAACTACTTTTGATGCAGTAAAGCAATTAGTGTTGTTAGAGCAATTTTTTAAATGTACTGGCAGTGACTTGACTCTTAACCTGAAAAAAAATCAACCTAAAACTCTGCAGGAGGCAGCTAAGCTGGCTGACCTCAGGTTGTCATTGATTCGTGGGTGCGGGTCTGCACAGAGAGCTGAGGCAGGTAACAAGGGGCGTACCACTCCACCCCCCGAATTAATGACACAACTAATTATCCATTTAAGAGTACTGTTGCCAATTATGATCCCAAGTCGAAACCCTTCCCGTTAAAGAAAGGCCAGGGCCCTTTCCCACCTCAGGGGAAGTCCAAGAGTGAAGTGAAATGTTTCAAGTGTCATAAGAAGGGGCATATTGCGCGCTCATGTCCGAGCACACCGCCTACAGCAGTGGTGTCACTAGTGAGCAACATCGGCGTGTCTTTGAGGTCTTCTGCGTTTGCCCGGGGTAAACAGTCGGTTGCGAAGTCACCATCGGTGCAGAAGCAGCAGGAGGGCTCATCACCCGTCCGTGATGTTTTTTGTGGTCATAGGGGGCACGGCACTGTGAGGTAGGCTGGTGTGGAGCATAGGCTTGAGTTGTTGCGTGATACGGGCGCTTCCCAGACACTTGTTAAGAATTTCACTGGCAAGCCTATTAACGCGGCTCGGCTTGTGGTGGTTCAAGGCATCAATGCTAGGTTAGATTGGAGCTTGATTTGGACGGTGTGACACGAGAATTGGATGTGGGTGTTGTGGAGAAGTTGCCAGTTGAGGGGGTCGACCTCCTTCTCGGTAACGACTTTGCGGTGCTCACTTCCGAGGTTCCACCCTTAGTCGTTGTCGAGAGGGCGGCCGACACGAGTAGGGAGGGGCAAGAGGGGCTCGAGAGATCTCAGTCCGCTCAGGTGTCACAGCCTAGTACCCAAGTTTCAGACCAGCGGAGGAAGGGTCGGAAGAAGAAAGTCGAGGCAGGTGGTCGAGTTGAGAGTTTGGACCCAGCGACACTCCTTGGTGACTCGGTACTTGCACCAAAGTTGAGCTCCGGAGTGGCCCCAGAACCTATCCCCCCTAGTGACATGGTAGGGCGTGATGGCACTCCGTGACAGAGTTGTTCCCAGGTACAGCTAGAAGATCTTAGTCTTGAGAGTTGTGGGAACGGGGCTATAGAACTCGACGAGGATGGGGATGCAAAGCCAGGAGATATTTTTCATGTTGGGGGAATCCTGTACCGCCGTGTTTTGGATCCCAGACGTAGATGGGATGGTGGGGCAAGAGTGGTTGACCAGTTGGTGGTCCCTGAGAAGTGTTGTGATAGCCTGTTGCGGTTGGCGCATGATGTTCCGTTGGCAGGTCACTTGGGTGTGAGTAAAACGTTGGCCTCGTTATCTAAGATGTTCTGGTGGCCAGGTATTAAAGCCCAAGTTTCGGCCTGGGTGGCAATGTGTGGTGCCTGCCAGAGGGTGGGAAAGCCGAACCAGAGCATACCTAAGGCTCCGTTGCACCCAGTGCCTGCTATTGGTCCGCCCTTCAGCAAGGTTGTCATCGATATGGTAGGCCCTCTGCCTCCCACTAGTGCCGGGAACAGATTTTTGCTAACCCTCATGGACGTCTCCACTCGCTACCCTGATGCATACCCTATGAGAAATGGCAAGTCTAAAACTGTTGTGCGAAACTTGCTGTTGTATTGCTCGAGATACGGGTACCCGCAAGAAATTCAGTCGGACCAAGGGTCAAATTTCACGTCCTCTCTCTTTAAACAGACCATGCAGCAGCATGGGATCAATACGGTTGTCTCTTCAGCTTATCACCCAGAGAGTCAAGGGGTGTTGGAAAGATGGCACTCTACTTTGAAAAACATGTTGCGGTGCTACTGTACGGAGAATGGCAAGGATTGGGACCTGGGGCTACCGTACGTTTTGTTTGCGGCAAGAGAGGTACCTGGGGAGAGCCTTGGGTTTAGTCCCAACGAGTTAGTTTTCGGGCATCAGGTTAGAGGTCCTTTGAGCATGGTGAGAGAGATCTGGGAAGGGACTGTGCCGCCATGTTCTCTAATTAAGTATGTCCTCGAGAGTATAGACAGGATGCTGAAAAACCTGGAGTTGGCAGGTAGAAATTTGGTGGGTAATCAGGCCTTGATGAAGGATCGGTATGACAAAAAATCAAAGCTCCGGGAGTTTGTGGTAGGACAGGAGGTTTGGTCTTATTGCCCTTAGTTGGCCATCCTCTGTCTGCCAAGTTTGTCGGTCCTTACAAGGTCGTGAGGAAGTTATCGGACCTGGATTACCTTGTGGCTACTCCGGATAGGCGAAAGAAAAATCAGCTCTGTCATGTGAACCTGTTAAAAGAGTTTGTGAGGCGCCCACCTAAGCAGCCTACTGCCCCTGTGTTGGTCTGTAGCGGCCAAGGTGGAGAAGGAGAGGGGGGCAGTGAGGCCCAGGTGGAGGAAAGTTGGGATTGTCATGTCTCGGCGGATCAGTGAGCGGGGAACACGAACCAGGTGGCTGTGGAAGCGCTTGAGCACCTGCCTGAGTAACAGCGTGCAGCGATCCCGCACCTGTTCTGTTTATACCCCACTATTTTTGCCGAGCACCCAGGCCTCACAACTCATGCGGTGCACGAGGTAGACGTTGGAGACCACCCCCCTTTTAAATCAATGCCCTATCGTGTACCTCCCATTAAACTTCCGGCTCTCCGAGCGGAATTAGGCTACATGTTGGAGAAGGGGCTGATAGAAAAAGGGGCGGTTAGGTGGACATCTCTCGTCACTCTGCAGCCTAAACCAGACGGGAAGGTCAGGTTTTGCATTGACTTCAGGCGGTTGAATGGCTTAACCCCCACCAATGCTTACCCTCTTCCCCGCGTAGATGACAGTGTTGACAAGATCGGGTGTGCACGTTACCTCACCAAGGTGGATCTTGTCAAAGGTTTGAGCGGGCGAAGCAGGTGTGCGGTTTTGTGGTGGATGGGAACACTTACCGTTGCAACGTTATGCCGTATGGGCTGAAGAATACACCTGCAACTTTCCAATGCCTGATGAACGAGTTAGTGGCGGAGATCCCTAACTGCACCGTTTATCTAGATGATGTAATAATCTACGATAATGACTTTGAAAGCCATTGCGAGCACATCGGGGCATTGTTCAGGAAGCTGAGTGAGGCTCATTTGGTGGTCAATCTGGGCAAATGTGACTTTGTTCGGGCAACTGTGCAGTATTTAGGGTTTGTGGTAGGGTTAGGCCAGGTGTGCCCCCCCCCAAACCAAAATACAGGCTATTAACCAGTTCCCCAGGCCGACCACCAAAAGACAAATCATGAGGTTCTTGGGCGTGATTGGGTATTACCGCAGATTCATCCGCGGATACTCCTCGGTGTTGGCTCCTCTGACTGATTTACTTGCTAAGACGAAAAAGTTTGGGTGGGCACCTGAGTGTGAGAAAGCATTCTCACTGGTGAAGCATCTTTTGTGCACTCACCCCATACTCAGGGCCCCAGACTTCTCAAGACCTTTTCAGCTAGCGACAGATGCTAGCAGTGTAGGGGCTGGTGCCGTTTGTTGCAAACAGACACAGAAGGTGTGGAACACCCAGTAAGTTTCTTTTCCAAGAAGTTCAACTCAGCACAAAATAACTATTTGGTGGTAGAGAAGGAGCTTTTGGCCATTGTGCTGGCGCTCAGGCACTTTGAGATGTATGTTCCCGCTTTTGGCCCAGTCGTGGTGATTTACACTGACCACCACCCTTTGAAGTTTTTGAATCAGTTCCATAACCGGAATATGAGGCTAACCAGGTGGTCCTTAATGTTGCATGAGTATAACCTGGACATTCGCCATATTGCCAGTTGTGACAATGTGATAGCTGACTGTTTGTCCAGGGTGGACGACCCAGGGTAGATCACCACAGGTGTGTCGGGTTGAGCGGAGATAAATTAGGCTTGCCCCTGTAGTGCAAAGCCGCCTAAAACACTATTAAAAATAATACAAAAACCTCACATAAAAACTCTTTCTTTTGATAGTATATAAGTGCAGTATGTTACAGCAAGAATCTAAGACATTCTGAGTTTCTGTCTTAGTAGGCTAGGCTTGTTGAAGCTTGCTCGTTGAGCGTAATATTGTTAAGTGATACTATTCTTTTGGGGAAGTGTTGTGTAGATTTATTTTATATAATGAAGTGTTTTATGTTGTGATTGTGCCTTGTTTTCACAACTTGGGGGAGTAGCTGGGTGAGGCGGGGTTTATGAGCATTCTGTCTGGTCAGATGTGGCGTTTACCTGAGGTTAAAACGTCCCACATCTTGGGCGGGGTGTTACGCTGGCCAGCTTGCCAGAATGTGCTCGTACTCGCTAGCGCTTGCCAGGGCAGTGAAATGGGCTATAATAATCGTAGAACGATGTTCTTTCTTTCCTAGTATTCATGTTGTCACAGACAGATCAGTGGTGGTCTTTATTCTTGTCTGTGACACTTGGAAGTATTTTATATCAGTGATAGAGTATAAGATGTGTAGTGTGAAGTTAAGGAGAGAGAGAGCGAAGGAGGCAGCGTGGTGGTACTATGTGCGTGTGTATGTACGTGTGCCTTCCTCGCTCGGGCGGGGGTTCCCACGCTCTTGATTGGCCGGCGGGCCTGGCTGCGTCATAGGACGCTTGCTCTTCATGACGTAGTGGTCTGTGATTGGGTGCCGCCGTCCTAGTGTTGGTGCTGGGGGGCTCCTGCCCGCGTGTCTCCTTCAGAGCTTGGCATGGTGTGCTTGGTCCTAGACGTCCCTTGCAATCTGTCCCCAATCTAACCCCCTGTACTACTGTTTCTCTCTCTGAACTTCTTCTTTTCCATTACTTCTCATCTTTATTCAATTACTTATCCCTTCTGGTTCTGCATACGACTTCCATAGTCGGCCAGTCGTATTACCAGCACCAGCTCTCACATTTATGTTTTGCACTAGCTTTAGGGATTATTAGTCATAGTCACATGAGTCATATTATCATTGGGTGCTTCTAATTATTGAGTTGTTCTTTGTTACTATTTAATGCTAGACAGTGGAAGGTATCTTTGGTCGTTGTCTGAGTTATGTATATGGCGAGTCAAAGCCTGTACGACTTCGACGGAGCTAGGTGCCTGTAACCCTTGTGCATATTTTTCCTTTGCGAGTGTAGCAGTATACGAGCGAAGGGCTTTTGCCTATTCTTGCTCGTATGCTCGCTACCTCTTTGTGTTGACCTTTGTGGAGCGCCAGGGCAAGACCAGATACTTGAGATCTGGACTTACCAAGAGAGCCTCCTAGTCACTTAACGTAACATAAGGGAAATCTGTTCAAGGGGAGACAGTAGGCTACGAGCATGCTTGCGCTCTGCCTAGCCTCCTGGTACCTTTTATGCCGCTGCTAGACTTTATTAGTAATAAAGACAGCATTGTGTTTATTAACTTTAACTGTGTATGCTTTAGGATTTATTCACGTATTATTTTAGCCTAGGTTGATGCTTGGTGCACAACCCAGTATGGCTGTTACTTTGGCTGAGGAAGTACTGTTTTGAGTGGTTATTATTAGTGCTGTCACAGAGGACCTTCTCAGGTCTGCACTCCTATGTCTCAGGGGTACAAGGTCCTCCCCGCTACAGAGGACAAGAGTGAGAGACTTGGACTTCGAAATGGTCGTGGCGGAGGGACGAATTGGGGAACAACTAGGTTGATTGTAGGGAGGTACTGGTACAATAAGATAAACTACAGTGTAACTAGAATAAGATAGATTGTACACCACTTTGTAACTGTCACCTTAAAAAAAAAAAAAAAAAAAAAAAAAATGCTAGACCTAACACGAATGGTAGCCCAAAAAACTCTCTAGCTATGCGAGGACGAGACAGAGGAAAAAGGCAAGGAGGGAAAGGGCAGATGAAGATGAAGAGACTGAGGGAGATGGAAGAGCACATAGAACACCTCGAGCACCTCCTGGCCTCCCAAGAGTGGCCAATACATCCCGAAGACTATTAGGTACACATAGTACTCCAAACAATCCCTCCCCAATCTTGTTTGCAAATATCCAAGGCCTAAAAAATAGAACCACGAACAAAGTACCATTTATTAGGGGCCTGCTAGAAGAAGGAAACGCTATATTTGCGGCTCTCACAGAAACTCACATTAAAGATCAGGAAGATAGTGAGGTATGGATTCCTGGTTACAACCTACATAGGGCGGACAGAACGCATAGATCACATGGAGGTGTAGCCTTGTACATACATGACTCACTGATATGTACTGAATTCCTAAATAACAGTAATGAAGTGGTGGAAATACTTGGAGTTAAAATAGAATCCCTAAATTTAGCAGTTATTGTTACATACAGGCCTCCAGACTCATCCCGAGAAGAATTCAAAACCCAGCTCAACAAAATAAAATCAGAAGTGGAAACCCTGGGGAACCCAACACCAAATATTATATGGCTAGGAGACTTTAACCTACCAAACATTAAATGGAGACAACTAGAAAACCAGTTAGTGGCAAATAACACCGGAGAAGCAAATACTAATACGAGAGAGCTTTTTGAACTTTGTGATTTTTTTAGTCTTACCCAACATATTGCTGAACCCACACGGGAAAAAAATATCTTAGACCTGGTCTTCACTAACAACGACTCTCTAGTACACAGCATTAACATATCGGACACAACATACTCAGATCATAAATTAATTGAGATCAAAACAACCTTAGAAAGTGTACAAACAACCTCAGAATCGAGAACAAAAACCGGCCTCTTCAGTAAATTTAACTTCAATAACAAAAACATTAGGTGGGAAGAGGTAAATCAAGAAATGGAGGAAATAGACTGGGAAGATTTAATGGATAACCTGACACCAGCAGAATGTCTAGTCTTAATAACAGAAACCATGACCCAAATCTGTAGCCACCATATACCTGCAAGACAAACAAAACGAAGAAGCAAACAAGATCGGGAAAGGAGGAGGCTGTACAGAAGAAGAAAATTACTCACACAAAGACGCACACATCAAAATCTACAGGATAGGCAAAAGGTCGAAATAGATAGAGAAATTGTGGAAATTGAACAAAGGCTAAGAATATCATATGAACTACAACATATGGAAGAGGAGAGGAAAGCTATTGCAGGTATAAAGGAAAATTCCAAATACTTCTTTTCATACACCAAACAAAAGGCTAAAACAACATCAAACATCGGCCCACTGAGCAAAGGGGACGGCTCTTTCACAGGGGACAAAAAGGAAATGAGCGAACTCTTAAGCAGGCAGTATGAAATGGCATTCAGTGAGCCTGATGAAACAAAAGTCATCAGAGACCAAAATATATTTTTCATGGAAACCTCCCCCACGGAAACCCCTCAGATGCTGGATATTGATTTCGGTCCAAAAGACATAAAAGAGGTCATTTCCAACATGCCATCCCACTCGGCACCAGGCCCGGACTCATGGAATTCGATCCTAATGAAGAAATGTAAGGAAAACCTCTCAAAACCCCTGGCTACAATGTGGAGAAGGAGTCTAGACACTGGTGACATACCAGATAGCTTGAAAAACGCAATAATTGCCCCACTGCATAAAGGAGGGAGTAAAGCACTACCAAAAAACTACCGCCCGGTAGCTCTAACCTCTCACATCATTAAAGTTTTCGAGCGAGTCCTGCGAAGCAAAATTTCAACATTCATGGAGACAAATGAACTACACAACACTGGTCAACATGGGTTCAGAGAGGGAAGATCATGTCTCTCACAACTTTTGGAACACTATGACAAAATTCTTAAAGCGCTAGAAGAAAAGAAAAACGTGGATGTCATTTACACCGATTTTGCTAAGGCATTTGATAAATGTGACCATGGTATAATAGCCCACAAACTGAAAGCAAAAGGTATAACTGGGAAAATCGGACGGTGGATATACAATTTCCTCGTAAACCGAAAACAATCGGTAGCAGTAAACCAAGTCACTTCTGAGCCTTCGGATGTCAAAAGCTCAGTGCCCCAAGGAACAGTGCTAGCGCCCCTTCTGTTCCTCATACTAATTTGCGACATAGATACCAACACCAGACACAGTACGGTGTCATCTTTTGCTGATGACACAAAATTAAGCAAGATAGTAAACACACAAGAGGACACGGGCCGACTGCAGGAAGACATGAATGTAGTGTTCCAGTGGACCAGGGAAAACAACATGCAATTCAATGAGGAAAAATTCCAATTAATACGGTACGGAGATAATAATGGTGTTAAAGAAATTACAAATTACTTAACAGAATCTAACCACATAATAGAACGGAAAGACAGTGTGAAAGACCTTGGGGTATTAATGTCTGAAAATATGGGTTTCAAAGTACATAACCATGTCAAAGTGGTGGCTGCGAAACGTCTAACGGGTTGGATTCTGCATACTTTTAAAACGCGCGGTGAACTGCCTATGATAACGCTCTTCAAATCTCTAGTGCTACCGCGGCTTGAATACTGTAGCGTATTAACATCCCCATACAAAGCAGGTGAAATAAATGACGTAGAGAGTGTACAAAGAAATTTCACTTCGCATATAAGTTCGATAAAACATCTACACTATTGGGAGCGTTTAAGAGCACTGAATCTGTACTCACTGGAACGTAGAAGAGAACGTTACCTAATAATATACACGTGGAAAATCGCAGAGGGTTTAGTACCAAAGCTACATACTCTGATAGTCATGAAATTCAGTGATAGGAGAGGCTGGGAATGCGAAATCCCCCGGATGAATAACAGGGGTGCTATGGGCTCTCTGCGAGAGGGCTGGTTATCACACAGAGGCCCACGTCTCTTCAACAAACTCCCACGGCGAGTAAGAGACATGAGGGACATCTCGTTAGACAACTTCAAGAGAGCCCTAGATGTCGAACTGCAAAAAGTGCCAGACGAGCCCATCCTCGCAAGGGAGCGAGCTGTCGCTTCAAACAGTCTACTGCACCAAATCACCACCCATAACGAGGGGCGTCGCGCTCCTTGGTGCCGCTAGAAGAGTGGCGAACACATCAAAAGAAGTCAAAAGAAGAAAGAAGAGTTGTTGCACTCCCTTGTTTTATATATATGTATCCTACTTATTGGTGTATTTAAGATACACACTTTGGTGTCCTGCCCCTGCATTATTTCTGTTCTATATTTGATGAGCATCTTAGAGCATCAGACGTTTTCAGAAGATTCCATATCTGTTTGCTGTAGGACTAGACTTCCAGTGTTTTCATAGAGCATTGAAGAGTTTAGTGTTGAGTACAGACTTACACTAAAGTTAACGTAAGCATATACCCCTTTATTAAATCTTGTTATAGTTTATTTAAGCATTGTTATTACTTAAGAGCATTTTATTAACGTAAAGTACTCCTGTTGTGAGTAGGCTTTGCCATCACCGGAAAGCCTTTGTAGAAGTGCACTAAAACCCAATTAATTGATACCCCGTTATCCAGTAGATTAACTCTGGAGGGTTTAAGTGTTTTGTTCACCGGCGTAATAGTTCGAGGGTTTGGAATTAGCGTACCGTTGTTGCAGATATAGCCTATCATCTAGTCCATTATTAAGTGCCCTTGTTTATTTCGTAGTGCCGGTTGTAACACCGTTCCATAGCTTCGGTTGTGGATGGCCATCGCTCACTTCCTCATCCTATCAACTCCGGTGTTCCTCAGGGTTCTGTCCTATCTCCTATTCTCTTTCTAATTTTCATAAATGATCTTCTCAACTGTATATCCAGTCCCATCCATTCATATGCAGACGACTCTACCTTACACTACTCAATCAGTTTACCAGTTCGCCCCAGCCAGCAATCCCTCAAAGGCAAAGTTAATGAAGCCATAGAACACTTATCTTCTGATCTAGCTACTATTTCCAATTGGGGAGAGAAAACCTTGTTGCATATAATGCTTCCAAGACCCAATTTATCTATCTTACTACCCGTCGGGAACCTCCAGAGGACTATCCCTTATTCTTCAACAATACAAAAATCAATCCTTCATCTACTCTCAATACTCTCGGTGTCTCTTTTTCTTCTTCTCTCACTTGGAAGGACCATATTACCAGTCTTGCTAAGGCAGCCTCCCAGAAGCTGGGTGTGCTCAACCGCCTCAAGGGGTTCTTTACCCCTGCACAGCTACTTGCTCTGTACAGGGGCACAGTGCATCCTTGTATTGAGTATTGTTCACATGTGTGGGGAGGATCCTCTCACACCGCACTCCTAGACAAAGTAGAAGGAAGCCTCTCGTATCATTAACTCCCGTCCACTCACCAACTCTCTGCAATCTCTCTCTCTTCGCCGCAATGTTGCATCTCTCTCGCTATTCTATCGCTACTACAATAATCAGTGTTCCTCGGAGCTCTCCCAGTGTATACCATCTCCTCTACGTAGGGTGCGTAGTACCCGTCTTGCAACACAATCCCACCCCTACTCTGTGCAACTCTCCAACCCAAGAGTGAAACACTATTCTCAGACTTTCTTCTATTCAACTGCTGAGCTCTGGAACCCTCTCCCAGAATCAGTCTTTCCCTCTTCCTATGACTTAAATTGCTTCAAACTCTGTGTGTTCAGGCATTTTAGCTCGAACGTCTCTTGATTTTGGCCCTGTCACTCTTTCAACTCTGGGGGAGACACTCGCTGCAGGCAGTTATGCCTTTTGTCTCCCTCATTCACATAGAAAAAAAAGAAAAGTAGAATGTCTCCTTTCCACCACTTCCTGTCTTCCCCTTACATGTGTCTCACCTGCACCCCCTCCCTCTCCTCCCCCCTTCTCCTTCAACTTTCCCCCTCCTTTATTCTACTTTTTCCAGACTCTTTCTCTCCCTACTTCCTCTATCTCACCTCAAATACGTCCAGTCACCCTCCTCTACACTCCCCCTACTCTCCTTCTCCCTCATACTTGCACGAAAGACGACTAGACTCATCAGTGTCTCGAGAGACTTCTGAGAGAGTAGACCTATGTCGCACTCCCTCGTATGCATTCGTCACCTCTCCCATCACAATTATAGTTTTTTTCATTGGATATTTACTATTTACACCTATTCTCTGGTTCTTCAATGGGGAGGTGTGGTGGAGTGGTCTTGCCACTGGACTGGTAATCTAATGGACCTGGGTTCGAATGCCGATGTATCAATGGGAAGATATTATTGGGATGGAATTTGGCTGTACCTAGTATCAGTGCATTACCACAAAGCCCACCGAAATGCCAACAAAAAACCTGTATTGTTCCCTGATTAAATATCACTGTATGAATATTCCCATATTCAAAATTTGCTACAGCGGGCCAATGCCTAGCGAGTAAATTGCTCAATAGGTGGCGTTCTGAGAGTGAGGGTCCGAGTCTTGGGGGTGATACAGTGAAGCGCGAAGGTGAAGCAGCTCCAGAGATGGGGCTGCTTCAAGCCATGAGTGGGCAACCAAGCTCTTAGTGCTTCACGTGTCTCACTCCTAAAACTGGAATAACACCTCACAGGCTTCACCATGTTTAACGGTGGAATGTACAGGCTCTCAGCCTATGCCCAAGAGGGAGTAAGTTGGAATACAGACAAAAATAAAATAAATACAAATTAGCATGTTTATTATACAGGTAAAATATGCACATATGATTCAGTAATATCACTAAATATGGAAAACATAGCAAACTTTGTCCGAATTGACCTTTAACTCATAAACTGCGTAGCCATAGTAGTTCAAACCCTCCCGCCAAGCGAAGATATTTGGTTCTATTCTGACGAAAATCGTCATGTGTAGCATATATATAATTATTACTTATCCATATGCGCCTATTTTGCTTTTAATATGAACATACTGTATGAACATTTAAGAGCAATAAAAGAAGTGGGAATAGTATGTGGGGGGTGAAAAAATTATGTATTATTGCCAACCAGTCCATTCATGAGGCAAGAGCAGGGGGAGCGTACATCCACCCTCTCCCAACTCCGAAGCGACACTGAGGCCTTACACTAGAAGTCACTGTGTTCAAAGGATCTCTAGATGACTCAACCATGTTAAAGAGACCAGGAGGGGGAAATTTGTGCCAAAAATCATCCGATAAAAGGGGAAATAAGAGGACAAATAGATGATAATTGAGGAGGGGGTAAAGGGAGGGGGGGGGATATATATGTAAGAGTGGTAGCAAGTAATGGAGGGGAATTATCTCACCTAATCACAAATTCCTTTGTTTTGAGTACCACTGGGGTGTTTTCTAATTTTTTTTTATGCTCTGGATCTATTGAGGACGGTCACAGTGCACCAGAAAAACCTCTATTGAGGACGGTCGCCGTTTATGGGCTAAAGGTCCCACATTGGTGGACGTTTCAAAAACATGTCTGTCGCAATTTACGAGTTAAGGGGGGTAGGCTTTTAGCATAGGGAGCCATAAAATGAGATTCAGCATTAGACCCCAGTAAGACTTACCCTTGATGACAGGTTCTTGGATGGCATAAATTGTGTTATATTCCTTATGACCCTTGACACCGCGTCAGTCTAAAGGTCACTGGGGGAAATGGCAGGTGTTTGTGAGAGAGCGAAACGTTAAGACAGTTTCTGTAATTACTATAGCAGATTTGCTTACTAAGAGTTTGAGGATCGGTCCTCAGTGGATCTATTAGATGCATAGTAGATACCCTTATTAGCTATATAATATCTTACTGTGTGATAAGGTTTTTGCCAGAGAATGGTATGATCGGGTAAATGGTGAGGACTGGTTGGTCTGGAAGGTTCTGGGGTTATTACAATCTTTGGTTTGTTATACTTTCCCAACGAAATGTAGTCCAGTGGCAGAACCCTATTTTCAGGCCAAACCTTGCAATCAGTGCTGGTAATCGTTTTATTGCTTTTTTTATAGTACTTGGTCTTTACTTCAAATTCTGGGTGGGTGTGACTTTCACACCCACTTGGCTTTTTTAGAAATCAAGATGGCCGCTGAAAAGGGTGGATTTACAAAATCCTCCATAATTTATGTTCTGAGCACACAAATACGATGTTTTTTGTAGATTATAGGTATGTTTTCCGGTGCGAAGTATTTGATTCTGGCATTGTTTTATCTTGTTCAGGCCATTTATAGACAACATTTTAAAATAGTGGCCAAAGATTAAGATAAAATTTGATTTTCCGCATATTTTTAGGATAAAATGTTGATTCATGCTCTCTTAAGCATGCTTTCTTGATGGGAAACATTCTGGTTCTGTACCAGCAAGCTCTGGTAGATACACTTGGAGCCTTGGAGAAGAAACACATAATTGGTCATCGACTGAAGTAGAAGCTCAATGTTCTGACAATGGAGGCAATAGGCACTCAAGAGGAACCTTGGTGAAGAATGTCAATGAACACTCTGGAATACCTGATCCCATGTTATTCTAGATCTACCCCAATGCGCAGCTCCACCCACGTTCACAGTCCGGCATTTCCTCACCCAGTTCTGATCATCCATTTTCGCCACATGTCCAAACCAACCAAGTCGCTTCGTGCACATCACTTCACTGACACTCCTAATGCCCAGACGCCTTTTTAATTCCTCGCTAGATACCCCGTCCCTGAGATTAGCCCCACACATCCATCTCACCATTCTCTTCACATTCCCTTCTATTCTATCGATATCCTCTGCTTTAACAGGCCACGTCTCCGAGCTATTGGTCATCGCACTCTTAACACACGAGGTATATACCTTCCCTTTAAGGTGCGGTGGGAGCCCTCTCATGGTCAGGAGTGGCAGCAGCTCTCTAAACTTTCCCCAGCCACTTCTAACTCTAGTAATGGAGCCAGCTTCAGCACCACCTCCGGCGGAAACTGTATCACCCAGGTAGCAGAACTTATTCACACATTCCAGCGTTACACTGACAAAATCAACACTAACAGGTGGGTCATTTAACACAAGATCTCTCCTGCACACTGCACATTCAAAACCTATGATTCTTGTCAAAGGTCCTCTAGCTCCACTACATCTCTTATGTACCAAATCACTACAGACGCAACATTGGATTGAGTTACTTGCCACACCCTTCCCACATACTGTGCATGGATAGTCGCCGCTTCTTTCCATAGTTCCACACCCTACTCCACTAATCATGACCTTTGTTTTATCTATGTTAACTCTTCGGTCCTTATTTTCCATACCCTCTCTTCATCTTTTGAACTTTTCCTCTGCTTTCTGCGCACTATCTGCGATAAGGACTAGATCGTCTGCGTATAACAGCTCCCATGAGAGTTCTGTCCTAAAGTGCCTTGACAGAGCCTCCAGGCCTATTTTTCTCTAAGAACCTCTCTTGCAGTTGCCTAAGAATGAAGATAGCATCAGTTGTGCCTGTCCTGGCATAAATCCAAACTGCATGTCGCTGATGGCAACACTTTCCCTGATCATGCATTCAAAGACCCCTCCGCTGACTATCATGACTTGATCGAGCATTTTCAAACCCCTATAATTTCCCCTGTCTAAGGAGTCACCTTTACCTTTGTATATATTTACTATTACACTTTTCCGCCATGCATTGGGAATTTTGTCTTCCTTTATGATAGCATTAATCAGCTCTGTAACCAATTTTACCCCATTATCTCCAGCTGCTTTTAGCATTTCGACGCCATTGCAGGAGATCCCAGCAGCTTTCACGGACTTCATTTTATCTATAGCTCTTTTAACAGCGTCGTACCCTATCAAAGGCGGAGGGCCTTGTACTGGGGCTGCAGTGCTGAGCTGTTTTCTGTTCCATTCAAACTCTATATTAAGCAGTCTTTCATAATGCTCCTTCCATGCCTCTCTGATTTCATTTTCTGTGTAAACAATCATGCCACTGTCATTATTTATGCATCTTACACCAACGACCTCCTGACTGCAGTCCCTCACATTCTTAGCTAATTTATAAACCCCATTGGTATTATTAGTGCTACAAACTTGTTCTATCACGCTATCCTGTATGATTTTCTTTGCCATGTAGACCTCTCTTCTAGCATTACGTTTGGCAGACAGGTATTCTTCCTTGCTGCCACCTTCCTTCCATACTTTGAAACATCTCTTCTTCTCTCTGACTGCAGCTTCGACATCGTTGTTCCACAACCAGGAGAACTTATGTCTGGGTGGCCCCTTTGTTTTGCCACAGACTTTGTCTGTGGTATCGAGGAGGCTGCGTTCTATAAAGTTCCATTTGCTATCAACATCATCTGGCCTAGCACCCATTCTCCTTTCAATTTTCATAATTTCGTTGTGGAATCTGTCTCTATACTCCTCTTTTGCCAACAACAATACTTTCCTTTTTGGCATATGTACTTTCTTGCTGACAGGAACTCTGCTTAGGCACATATCACACACTCGGAGCTTGTGTTGGGGGATGCATTCTTCACCTGGTATGATCTTAGTGTCTCTAGCCCATTTCTTGTCAGAATGGCTGATCACGAAGTAGTCTATCTGGCTACTGGAGCCACCTGATTCATATGTTATCAGATGACTCATCCTCTTCTTAAGCATAGTATTTATTACCTTTTAACTTCTATCACACAATCTACTCACCTCTCTCCCACCAGGAAAACCACCCATCCTGTACCATGTTCGTTTCCCTTCCATATGAACTTGAAATATTAATTTTTTCCCGTAATCCACTTCAAACTCCCCACTTTCCACCGGGTTTCCTGGGCACAACATACATCCACCCGCCGTCTCTCTAGCATCTCCGCAATCTCACCCGTCCTTCCTTTCATGGTGCTGACATTCACACTTCTGAACCTGAACTTGGAAGAAGAATCTGCGGTAGTGTTCTTTTGCGATTTTGTATCAACAGACTTACGTTTTCTTTGATAGGTTTTTGTCATGATCAGTATTGTTGCTAACGTTGGAGGTCACTATACCCAGGTATCCACCTCCAGGCAACCCCAGGCAGTGGTCACCCAGAGGCCATTCCAAGGTCTTAATAAGGGTGAGACCTAGGGGCCTCGGGGCACCCCACCAGATCCAACACAGGGACGCAATCCGTGCGCGCACACGGCACTACGGCTGGCCCAGTATTATGCGCCTAGTGATAGGGCAGCCTCCCGATGTGTTACCTCCAGGTTCTGGCCCCTGTACTGCTAGGCAGAAAGTACCAGTCTGTAAAGACACTATGCAATGTACCCTCTAGTCTAGATCCTCCTGGCCAGGATGCACCCCCAGGGGTCCAGAGCTGGGCCTGAGGTAGGTCCCTCCACATCACTACTCAGAATCAAGCCCACATGAAGTGCCTCAATGGACTGGATCCTGATTCTACGATTCCTCTCCTCACATGATGACATGCCACTAGCTCCAACATACAGGTCAGAAATGGGAGAGGAACACGTCGCATCACAGGTAATGTCATTGACAAGAGCACACGATTATATCCTCTTCAAAGAGGATATTCCAGAGTACAATGGCTACAACACCCGGATTTGTCGCGAGACAGGCATGAGCCCAGTACAGTACTAAGTCAGTCTTATCATATCTATCACTTCTGAACATGAAGCCCACAGATTAACCTAAGAGTTGGAACACTCCTTCAGGAAGGTTTGTCTGGTCGAATGCGACGCTCCTTCCGGTAAATAGCCCAAAAATATCCCACAAAAAACGCCCCAGACCCAGTGAAATGGAAGTAATATGTAATTAGGTGGCATTGTTCCCCTCCACCAACTTCTGCCTTTTCCCTACATGTGTTCCCCCCTCCCCCCCCTCCCCTTTTCCCTCCCCCATTCCTTACAAATCCTGTCACCCGCCTAAATTATATCAATTCACCCTCCCCTACCCTCTCCCGCCATCCCTCGTCCCTCTTACTATTGCGGTAGAGAGCTAAGACTTCAGTCTGCCTCAGGCAAGCAACGAAGGTACACCTATGTCGCGCTCTCTCATATGCTTCTACCCTTACCTCCCATCATTATAATACAGTTATTCATGATTTTCTTCCTCTTTACACGTATTTCCTGGTTCTTCAACGTTCATATGTTCATTATGCATGTAAAATATGTACATCTGGAGCAGTAATATTGTTATTTATGGTAAAAAAAAATGTTTTGTCAGAATTTACCTTATCAAGCGGTCGCATTGGCGTTATTTTTAAAAACGTAGCTCTAGCATTTCCCGGGTTAAACAACAGTCCTTATCTCCATCACCAGAGGATTCGAAGTGATCCAAGATGCAAATCAAAACATCCCGGTGATAAAAGCAGATGCAGCAATCTACAAGATCATTGTTGACATGTCATTCCATCAACCTGACCTGCTGGGTAACATGATCGTGCTTAAAGGCGGGATGCATCTGCTGATGGACTTTTTGGCATGCATTGGAATTTTCCTCAGTATAACATTTGGCTCAGTTGACAAGATGTTGTCCAAGATAAAGTACTCGCAAAATGTGTCAGCCCTTCGCCTACTAGTACAAGAATTTCTCCGCCCAGTCTTCGAGAGTGAGACCATCACCAGCATGGAAGACTTGGAAGAAGGGCTCGAGAAGCGTTCCTCGCAGAATCACAACACTAAGATGTGGGTTGCCGTTGTCATCTGCCTGGTCCTCATCATCATGCTGTACTGTAGAGCGTCACGCAAGAGTGATTGGCTCCTTCACCTCAAGGCCACGGAGATGATCGCTACATGTTCGCTGCACAAAAGTTCAACTGCAGTTGCTATGGACTCTACTACATGTAATCAATGACAAGGGTCCATCCAGACATCCTGGGGAAGTCCTGCAATGGACAGCAAAGTCTGCACCACATTGCAGGTCTCTGGAATGATAAAGGAAAAGGCTGTAGGCACCAGCTGAACAGGGCGGTACTCCGGGGGAGTGCTAGGTGGATGATAAGGACAGCTGGAACTCCTGTTTCATTACCTGGCCTCCCTTGCTGATCCTTTCCATGCCTCACCAATATTGAGGGCAACCCCAGTCAGCCCTCCAGAGCACCTTCTCTCTCTATCAATATGTTATACCACAAACACATTATATACTACACTACCTTTTCAAAATATGAAAAATTATGTCATATTCACGACACGCCTCGGAGTCACCAAGGGGAGGGGGGGGGGGGAGTCCAGAAATGCCCCCATTGATCTAACCCCTGGCAACGACTCGCCAAAACGCTCTGGACCACCACCTTTTACTCTTACTAATAATTTCTGCAACATTCATGGCCTTTCCTCTAACTTCCACTCTGTGGGACACCACCTCTCCTCTGCCAACCCTGATCCTCTCTTGAGTTTCAAGCCAAAGGTTAATGTTGCGTATATGTGAGCAACAATCTTGCTTTCTCTCTTGTTCCCAATTTTGATTCTTCTGAATTCTCATCTCTCTGACTAAAGCTTTCTTGTCACTCTCAAACTAAATATTTCTGCACTGTTTATCTCCTAATTATACTGACTATCCAAAATGCTTTGACTATCTAACTTCTAAAGTGGAACACATTCTATCCATCTCTCCTTTCGCAGAAATCTCCATTTTAGGAGAGTTCAACGTTCACCACCGCCAATGGCTCTCCTCTCTTTCCACTGACCAACCTGGTGAACAAGCCTCGGTAATGCGTCTTTCCTATACTAAATGACCTAGAGTAGTTAGTCCCACAACCCACCCGTATCCGGGGTCGCTTCGGAGATCAGCCCAACATTCTTGACATATTTCTAACTTCCAACCCTTCTGCATAATTATACTGTAAATATTTTCTCTCCTTTGGGCTCCTCCCTCCATAAACTTATCTCTGTCACCTGTCCTATCTCTCCGGTATGGCCTCCCAATCATCCCAGCCAAAAGCGCTTGTGACACTATGGCGCTGCTGACTGGGAGGCCCTTTGGCAGTTCTTCTTTGACTTCCCATGGAATGACTTCTGCTTACATGGCTGGGGACCCTCGGAGAGTGCTGAACGCATTACCGAGGTAAACCTCTCGAGCATGGAAGCGTACAGTCTGTCAAAGATCCAGCTGACCCACCCTCGCTCTGGGACTCGCAGTTTTATCTAGCAATACTTGGTGTAGTAAGGAGGCTTTTTTTACTGGGATTGTCATTGGTCGATCTGATTTCGCCTATATCAGTGTCAGAAGACAAATGTAAAGGAAACAAATACCTTAATGCAAATGTATACATCGCAATATATGATCATGAAATGTCACCAAAAGTTCGTAGATATGCTTAAACTATTAAGTACATTATATTGATTGATTGGCAACGCATATAAAACCCGTTGGCTGCCACAACTTACTCGAGTTTCAAGAATATATATTCGTGTTTTAATGTTGGCTGCATAATGAAGGAGGTAATTGTCTTCACAATGTGAACATTGCATAATAAAATTTGCCGTAATATACGGGACAGACACAGGTGACCCAGTAATGGCTAGTGGTACCCCTGCATAGCAGCGAACGGGTGTGTGCAGAGTTAAATTATTTTCCTTCATTAACGAAAATTGTAGAAAAAGTGTACCCTCGAAGAATCTGTCTGATATGAAGTTATCTTTCACATAATAACACTCAGTCTCACTTTGTCATCATTCATTAAGCAGTAGACAAGACGTAGGCATGACTAGAAATACGGTCCTATTTGTTGTTCACCTATTGTCAATGACGATATTAGTATTTACATGAACAAAACAAAAACCAAACATGGTGCAAGACATACTTTAGTGAGACACACTTGTATATATTATGAAGAGCCCTAAGCTGGTTAGGGCCCTATGCGATGTAATATGTTGATTTGGTTTACGATATTTATCTTCCATCTAATCGCTGGTAATTATTCTTCACACCATGTCATTTGCAATCATATTGAAATTTGATAGTGAATACAAATTAGCATAATACTCTCTCTCTCTCTTTCTCTCTCTCGGAAGAACTGGACAGGGTTCTCCAGTCATACCAACACATTTCTACTATATATATGTAATTATTGTGCCTATTGTCTTCCAAGTTAGCAAATATGTATTATTAATGTTCATATTTAGTGGAAGTTATTCAGAAAGAACCAGATTAGTACTGAAGCTGAATAGTTAAAGTCATAGGATTTACCCTTAGCCATGTTGGTAGGTCTTACGAGTAAGAAATGTGAAATTTAGCAGTAGAGGTGGTGTTGATGGAGGGTTCTGTATAACGTATCATGCTAATCTCAACCTAGTGTCAGAGAGCAACAAAGGCTAAGATACTCAAAATATACAATGGGGGAGGGAGGGGGGGGGGGGGAGGAAAGGGGGTAGTTTGACAGGAGCCACACAGGAAAATAGACTTTACATCATCATGCATAGAAATTAATTTGATATCTAAAGTTCAAACATGGTTGCCAGTTGGTCTAATTATACCGTGACCATGAGGGAAACGTTTGATCAACAAATATGCCTCGATGTAAATCAATTGTTTAATATATAATCAGAAGTGTCATAACTATCATTTGGCTAAATACAGTCAAATATGACATCATCTGCAATATTTCTTTCTGGCTACTGGTAATTTAGAATCATGATGAACCTATGACTGTCTTACCTATACATGCAATTGATTTTACATAACGTCGTGAATCATGATAACCTTAATCAATATTTAACAAACTCATTATCAACTGTGACTCTCAACACATTTTACATAACGTCGTGAATCATGATAACCTTAATCAATATTTAACAAACTCATTATCAACTGTGACTCTCAACACATTTTCCCAACACAAAGATGATTTATCTAAACCATGATAATTCATATCTTGTGTTAATTTAATTTATGTAATAATATTATTTGCCGTATGTAAAAAACATTTAAAAACTGTTTACGTAATAATAATCTAAAATGTAATATACAATATATGTATTAATCAACAATACCGTATAATGGTACTGTTGTTAATTATTTGTATATTTACATATCAAATGAAATGCAGTTATTATGCAATAGTGTATTTAGTTACACAAATTGTGACTGTTCAATACCATTGTCATTTGTCACCATGTCTATTGAGGTATTATATGACCTTAAGTGTAGGTTAATACACATATTTTTCAGTCTGAATTAACGTTGTCTCAGATATTTTCGTCAAAGCGATGGTTATATTCAGCAATTGTCATATTAATTCACCATGCATTAGGTGATGTGCGTAGGTAATGAAGAGCTTAAACGTGAACAACAATAATAACTGATATTTGGCGAATATATATTTCAATTCATACTGGAGGAGGCGTATGGGTCTCTCTCTCGGTCTCTCTCTCCACGCTCCTATATGTCGGTCGTTATGCCTCACATTGTCTCTCCTTGTCTTATAGTAAGGTGTTATTAATAACATTGTTGTTATGCCCTGATTGTATACAGGATTAACGATTGATACAGGTGAGTTCTACTAGACTGGGACTTCCGATTTCATACAAATACATATAAAGAAGACAACAGAGGATATATATATCACCACAATATAGTTGTATAATACAGCTCTATTCCCTTAATTAAGAAGACAACAGAGGATATATATATCACCACAATATAGTTGTATAATACAGCTCTATTCCCTTAATATAGTTGTATAATACAGCTCTATTCCCTTAATATAGTTGTATAATACAGCTCTATTCCCTTAATATAGTTGTATAATACAGCTCTATTCCCTTAATATAGTTGTATAATACAGCTCTATTCCCTTAATATAGTTGTATAATACAGCTCTATTCCCTTAATATAGTTGTATAATACAGCTCTATTCCCTTAATATAGTTGTATAATACAGCTCTATTCCCTTAATATAGTTGTATAATACAGCTCTATTCCCTTAATATAGTTGTATAATACAGCTCTATTCCCTTAATATAGTTGTATAATACAGCTCTATTCCCTTAATATAGTTGTATAATACAGCTCTATTCCCTTAATATAGTTGTATAATACAGCTCTATTCCCTTAATATAGTTGTATAATACAGCTCTATTCCCTTAATATAGTTGTATAATACAGCTCTATTCCCTTAATTTCTAAATACACGAATAGAGTATGAGTGCGAGTTTAGAAACATAAACACAATGATTAGCACTTAAATAACACTTTCAATCTTCGCACACAATCGCGGATCTGGATGGAGTTCAGGTATTTTTAGCACAGCTTAACTGTATTCTTTTTGTCTGGAATCAGCTACACTATTCACTATCGAGGGTTGCTACAAGTAATATAATCAACGATTTAATTCTACTGTACTTGCAATGAAGTAGACTTGCGATGGTGGTTATGAAAGAGAGTTAATTATTTCACTATAGGTATCTTAAGTTATATACCGTGCGCACTGGTATAAGAGCAAGTTCAAAGTCAAATGTGGATGGACTTTGAAATATTTTCTTTGTGCTAGAATAATGGCAGAGTCGAGTGGGGACTCTGAAATATTTTCACTTGGTCGAAATAATGGTAGAGTCGCTTAGCATCAAAATTGGCTTAATTTGATTTAATTTTGGAAAATCACTTTTAATGGTCGGGAACACTTCAATATACTATATAGCAATCGTAAATCAAAATCTTTTCTGTAAATTCTGAATATTAGCACGGTAATGGATTTTTGATGTTTTAACTCTTTTTTTTAGGATTCTGTTTATTTCACTCTCGAACTTGGATTTTTGGCAGAGTCGCTTGGGGACTCTGTTTTTTTTTTTGCTCTCTTCGTATATTAACTTAGACACTTTCTCTCATTTCTGGTCATCGACTTAGGCGTCTTTTCTATATCATCTTTCCGACGATGGTTATGGTGTTTGTTGTCTGTAGTCGTCTGCTCCTCCGTGGGCCGTCCAGGTTGGCCGGCTGTGTGAAGATAGTTACAGTTGGGTTGATGGGTTTTGGGTCTTAAGTATGGCTCCGAAACTTATTGTAATCATCTGGCAATTACTGTTGGGCACCATACCGGACTAACGCGAGTATTCTAGAGGTTATTTGGAATACTCGACTATCCTGACCTTTATATCAACCGATGATGAAGTCCTGTTAAGGAACTCTTGAAATGGGGTCTTAAATATCGTGCCTCAGTAAGAACGTATATGGCACGATATCGAACTAATGCAGGAAGACTTTAGAACTACTCTTCCTGACTGTCTCTGACCTTTTTAAGAGGTTCGGGGGACCCGGGGCGGTGTTTAAACCTTTCAGTTACACAGTCTAATGGGATGCCACAGACTCAGTGCACCTCGGACTTGTGTGTGCAGAGTCCCCTTGAGGGTATCTCAGATGCTTCGAGACTACCTGTGAAAAGTGGTAGTGTTCACTTTCAATAGCAAAAAGTAGAGAGGTCGGGATGCCGGAGTCTCTCTACTCTTACTAGGGAAAGTGGAACCTAGCAGAGGGGACAATGTTAGTTACTGGGATGCCAGTAGTAACACATTATCTGAAAGGACACTTTGCGCAGTGTTCACTTCCAAGAGTAATAGTAGAGAGGTCGGAATGCCGGAGTCTCTCTACTTTTACTAGGGAAAGTGGAACCTAGCAGAAAGGACAATGTTAGATACTGGGATGCTAGTAGTAATAAAGTTCCTCTGAAAGGACACTGTCACAGTATTCACTTCCACCTGCTCGTGACCCAGTGACCATACGCACCTACCTGTGTTTGGAGGCAGTGCACTCGTGTATATATAAAAGTGTTTTAGCTCAGTTTTTAGCTGTTAGTTGACTTATTTGTTTTTGTTTTCTGTACTTAGTTGTTTGCTCCTCGCTAAGCTTTTTGGGATCATGTCAGGTATGGAGTGCGAGTCCTTTACTGAACTGCATCATCTTATTCTCCAGGTAATGGAATAGATGGTTGTGGTGAAGGAAGAGGTCTTGGCTCTAAGGGAGGTAAATGTTAAACTTCAGAGGGAAGTGGATTTTATTAAAGACGAAAATCTAGCTTTCAAGCTTAACCAAGAGGAAATTAAGTCGAGTAAGGGGAAAAGGGAGGAAGTTGATGAAAAATTGTATTCATGGCAGGTTGTTAAAAATACGGGTGGGAAAGTCACACTCAAGAAGCAGGATAGTAGAATAAGTATGAGTGTGACAAATACATTCTCTCCTTTGCGAGACGAATGTGAGGGAAAAGATAGTCAGGATAAGGGAGGGTTAGCCGAAGTGCCTGCCGCCGACTCAGCTCCAACCGCTGACGCTGTGCTACCTACCACCACCCCCACCACCACCAAGGGAGCTTCTGCCACCACCGGGGGTTCTCCAACTGCAGCTGCTGGATCCTCCTGAGGGAAAGGTAAGTCTGTGTCCCGAGAAGGTAAGTCTGTGTCGATTGTGGGCGACTCCATGGTAAGACATTTAGTTAGGGCTACCCGCACTAAACTTAGGAAGGTTGTGTGTCTGCCTGGCCATGGAGTTGGGAGGGTTTTAGAGAAGATGGACCACATCTTGGAAGATGGAGATAACCCCATTATCTGTCTCAGTGCCGGGAGTAACGATGTTGGTAAGGGTAGAAGTGAGGAACTGCTGCAGCAGTATCGGGATGTGTTAGATAAGGTTAGGATGAAGGGAGGGATCCCTGTAGTACATTGTATCCTACCCAGAAGAGGAGTTCCCAAGGAATGGACATCCAGGGCGATTGGTGTCAATTGCCGTTTGGAGAAATATTGCAAAGAAAAAGCAATACCATTCATTGATAACTGGGATAGTTTCTATGGGAGAGATGGGATGTACGCAAGGGATGGGGTTCATCTTTCACGGTTAGGGGTTTCTACATTAGCTAGTTCTTTAGAGAGGGTGGTTGTGGGGTTTTGAACAGAAATATTGAGAGTGTAAATGAGAGGTTAAATGGAACAATTTTAGCTTCAGGCGAAAGCGATAACGATATTCAGTCTCATGCTAAAAATGATAACTATATTGCAAATGATAGTAGTGATGGTGCAACGGAAGATGGAAATGTCGTTAGAAATAAAGGTAAATTAGGTATAAAGAAAATAAGTAAATTGAGAGTATATTACACACACTGTAGGAGTCTATGTAACAAAATGAACGAACTTAGAGCCCTTGTTAGCAAAGAAAATATAGACATAATAGCGCTAACTGAAACGTGGATTAATACAGAAACCAGGCATTTTTTAGCAGAATTTGATATACCAGGATATAGTTTGTTTAAATATGACCGAACAAGTAAGAGGGGTGGCGGTATAGCAGTGTTTGTCAGGAGTACATTAAAAATCTGTATTAAATCAGGTATTAGACTAAATAACGATAATGAAAGTGTTTGGGTAGAGGTTAACGAAGGTAGTGAGACCATAGTTATTGGAGTTATGTATAGACCGCCAAATATGAGTAGAAATGACGGAACGTCATTATGGGAGGAAATTAAAATGGCATCAAGGTTTAGCAATGTGTGCATTATGGGGGATTTCAATTTTCCGAATATAGATTGGCATCATCAAATAGGAGACTCTGATTCTGAGGAGTTTATAGAGGTAGTACAAGATAGTTTTTTATTGCAATTCATAGATACGCCGACTAGAGGTAATAATATTCTCGATTTAGTTTTCAGCAACAATGAACATATGGTAAATAATGTAGAGATAGGGGACCACCTAGGAAATAGTGACCACAATTCTGTGTATACAATGGAAAGGTAATACCAGAGAGAATACAACATTAATACCTGACTTCAGAAAAGCCAATTATGGTGGGTTAAGAAGAGCCCTATTAGCTGACCCTATGGTCAAAAAATTAAGTCGATCCAGGTGTCCAAATGAGTGTACCCCTTCTCAGGCACCTGTCATCTTAAGTCAGGAAGAGACGTCAACCTTGGTAGATACATACGATAATTTTATCGAGTCAGTATTCAATGCACAAAATAAATACATCCCCAAAAGAAAATTTAGATCAACACAGAACCAACCCAAATGGATGAATAATAGACTATTAGATCTTCTAGGACAAAAGAGAGGAATATATAGAAAAATTAGGAAAGGCGAAATTCACCTACTTGCTTACTATCAGAATCTATCAAGACAGGTAAAAAAGGATATTAGGAAAGAAAAAATAAATTATGAAATTAAGGTTGCCAATGACTCAAAAAATAATCCTAAAGCTTTTTACCAACTATATAAATCAAAGGTTAGAGATGTAATTGGTCCCCTTAAAACTTCGATAGGAGAAATGACAGAAAATTATTTAGAAATGTGCAGTACATTAAATAATCAATTTCTTTCCGTTTTCACTAATGAAAATTTGGCACAGTTTCCAGAAGTCCGTAAGGTATATAGCGATAGTATAGAACATAGGTTAAGTACGGTTACTATAAGTAGAAATTATGTGCTTAAGGAAATTGACAGACTGAAACCTCATAAATCGCCTGATCCTGATGAGGTATATGCTAGAGTATTAAAAGAATGTAGGGATGAGTTAAGTTACCCATTAACATTTTGATTTAACAAGTCATTGGAGACAGGTATAGTTCCAGAAGCTTGGAAGCTTGCAAACGTAGTTCCGATCTTCAAAAAAGGTGACAAATCAATAGCATCCAATTACCGTCCCATTAGTCTTCCATCAATCATAGGAAAGCTACTAGAGTCAATTATTGCTAGTAAAATTAGAAACCACTTAGATACATTTAATTTAATAAATTCTTCTCAGCATGGATTCACTCAGGGACGTTCTTGCCTTACTAATTTGCTTAGTTTTTTCTCAGAAGTATATGAAGCAGTAGATAATGACAAATCATATGATATAATATATTTAGATTTCAGTAAAGCTTTGGACAGAGTCCCCCATGAGAGATTGATGAGAAAGGTTGAGGCGCATGGAATTAGGTGGGGCATTGTTGGGATGGATTAGGTCATGGCTAATTGGTAGGAAGCAGAGAGTCAGCATAAACGATACCAAAATGGGGAGAACAATTGATTCAGATAGAGATATAGAGTGCCTCCAAAGGGATCTAGATACCTTACACGAATGGTCAGTAAATTGGCAGATGAAGTTTAACATTGACAAATGCAAGGTATTAAATATAGGGAAGATTTTTTTTTTTTTTTTTTTTTCTTGATTGAGGGAGGCAAAAGGCATTACTGCCTATAGCGAGTGCCTCCCCCATAGTTGAAAGAGTGACAGGGCCAAAATCAAGGGACGTTCGAGCCAAAATGCCTAGACACACGGAGTTTGAAGCAATTTAAGTCATAGGAAGAGGGAAAGACTGATTCTGGGAGAGAGTTCCAGAGCTCAGCTGTTGAGTAGAAGAAAGTTTGAGAGTAACGTTTCACTCTTGGGTTGGAGAGTTGCACAGATTTTTTTTTTTTTTATTAAGGTGACAGTTACAAAGTGGTGTACAATTTATCTTATTCTAGTTACATTGTAGTTTATCTTATTGTACCAGTACCTCCCTACAATCAACCTAGTTGTTCCCCAATTCGTCCCTCCGCCACGACCATTTCAAAGTCCAAGTCTCTCACTCTTGTCCTCTGTAGCAGGGAGGACCTTGTACCCCTGAGACATAGGAGTGCAGACCTGAGAAGAGAGAAAGAGAGCCGGCATCTCATCCAAGTTATGACTTGGCTTCTATGCTGGCGCTTTTTCTCCGATATTTGTTCAGCTAATCTGGCATAGAAGACACTTGCAGAAGGTCGCATACCTCCCGACGATGAGAAGACCAGAGGAGTAAAGCTTCCTTGATCCCTGTTCAAAATTCTTTCTTCATAAGCGCGTTTTTTCTCACTTTCGTTTCTCAAGTATGCCGCCTTGTGTCCTCGCTCACGATATGTTTGTGCTCTTGGGTTGAAGATTCTGATGTCGAAAAAAGCCCGTTGTCCCCTCGTCCAAAATCCTCGAGCACTTACGTCCACTCTTGCTTCATTTGAAGTATTTGCAGTATTGTGGGCCAAGCGCTGTCCGTCCATAGGCAGAAGTTCCGGTTCGATTCTGACATCATGGCACACCTCGTCCAGCATTTGTGCAGTGATGTCTCGTACTTCATCATGCCGGATACAGATGAATCCTCCTTTCTTACAAGTCATACAGTGGTCTGAGTTGTTTATTTCACCACATGCACATTTCAGCGGCAGGTTCGAAACTGGCTACCCATACCTCAAGGCTACGGCATCATTGAATTCTTGTTTATTTAAGCTGAAGCCTTTCTCCTTTATTGGTAATGATGTGAGCCAATTTGAAGCCCCCGTGTCTTGTGCCATCTCAACTCTCATTTTCAGTTCTTCCCTACATCTGGTCTTAATTTGTTCTATGCTATGTTTCTGTCTCTCTTCTCTGCTCTTTGTAATTTCCTGTCTTGCATTTCGTTGTTCCTCTTCGTCCACCTCATAATTTTCATTTTGCTCCCGTATTTTTTCTGTCAGAGACGTAGTAAGTTTAAGGGAATTTTGGTTCTCATGTAGTGCCGCCTCCACTGGGTTTATGATCCCCATACCTCCGAACCTTGGCGGAAGAGCTAATAGATCTCTTAGCTCTTGCGTGACGCCTTCCATCTCTGTTAGTGCCGGTATGAATGTTCCTCTGATTGCTTCTTCAAGCGGTTGGAGCATCTGTCTAATGCCAGGCACTGTTCTCATAAGAAAGGTCCATCTGTGCTTAACACCATATGTGAAGGCAGTATATGCAGCATGTGGTTCAGATTTCGCAATGTCTGCCAGGGTTTTCACTTCCTTTACCCACTCTGCTACCTTTTTTCGCACATAGTCTCTCTTGCATTCTTCTGTGCCTATTACTGCTCCCAAATGGCGTTGACCCTCCTTTGTATTCTTCACTCCTGTCCCATCAAAAGTCCGCACCGCTTCTTCATACTTGTTTTCTTTCACTATTAGTACAGATTTACTAGCATTCGGATGGTACCCAATGACTTCGCCTACCGATTGTACTCTCCGCCACCATTCTTTGAGATCCCCTATTTTTCCTGCACCTGTGAGGTCATCTGCATACGCCACTTGTTTCACTCGGGTTACCTCATGTTTTATTTTCTGCTGCAGAATTGATAGTGCCAGTGCGTACATTGCCATTGCCACTGGATCTCCTTGCGTTGTTCCTTCATTTGATTTGAGAATTTTCATTTCTTCCTTCTTTGTGCTTCCAACTATATACAGGTTAGCTGGCTCCTTATAAGTATTTTCTATGTACTTTGCGATGCTCGGGCATTTGATCTTGATGTTGTGAATAGCTGCCTCCCTATTAATGGTGTTAAAGGCATTTGTTGCATCCACTAGCAGTACCGCTTCACAATCTTCCTCATGATACACCTTCCCCATTGCATGTATTGCTGCTTCTCCTCCGGCTTGCTGTCCTGCACATACTTGTAAGTTGCCCACTGCTCTTTGTACATCTTTTCCAAATACAGACATGATTGCTTTTCCTATAATCCTTCTAAGAACTTCCCCAACACCTACTGGTCTAACTCCTGGATTCTTATTTAAAGGTATCAGGCGACATGCTGTCAGAGCTTCTATGTTCACGCATGGTGATGATGCAAGTTTCTTTGCCAGCATTGCTATTGCTTCACAAAGGTCACCCGCGGCTGAACCAAACTTGTTTTGACTTAGGAAGATCCTCCAAGTGTTAGCATCTACTCCTGATGGACCTGCTCCTCCCTGTGTTTTCAGCGCCTTTCTCCATATGAGGTCTCCAGTTATATTCTCATATATCACCGGGTCTGGAGGAACATATTCCCGTCTAGTTTGGCCTAATCACTTGCTGGTTTTGCTTCTGGGTGTTTCTCCTTCAGCTGGTCCAAGATGCGTCGATTCACTTCGTGCACCCCACTTGAGGCTTCCCCAGTGACCATTCTGACTGCCTGTGCCACTTTACCAATCCTCATGCTATTTCCCACTGATCGTGCCATATCATCTGGCTTCCTCTTTCTTCGTTGTTTTGTTTTCAGTCTTTGCTGGATTGCTCGTACTTGGCTAAGAATTTTGTCTAACTCCCCATTTTTCCACCACTCCATTCTCTGTTTCAGCGCTTTAATGTTCTCATTCAGTTTTCCCTTTGGTCTTTTTCTTTGAAGGAACAACTTTTTGCAGAGTAGGGGTGGGATTGAGTTGCAAGACGGGTACCACGTGCCCTACGTAAAGGAGGTGGTATGCACTGGGATAGCTCTGAGGAACACTGATTATTATAGTAGCGATAGAATAGCGAGAGAGATGCATCATTGCGGCGGAGAGAGAGAGACTGCAGAGAGTTGGTGAGTGGACGGGAGTTAATGATACGAAAGGCCTTCCTTTCAACTTTGTCTAGGAGAGCGGTGTGAGAGGAACCTCCCCACACATGTGAACAATACTCAATACAAGGGTGCACTATGCCCCTGTATAGAGCAAGAAGCTGTGCAGGGGAAAAGAACCCCCTAAGGCGGTTGAGCACACCGAGCTTCTGGGAGGCTGCCTTAGCAAGACTGGTAATATGGTCCTTCCAAATGAGAGCAGAAGAAAAGAGACACCAAGAATATTGAGAAGATGAAGGGTTGATTTTTGTATTGTTGAAGAATAAGGGATAGTCCGCTGGGAGATCCTGACGGGTAGATAGATGGAGAAATTGGGTTTTGGAAGCATTAAAGTTAACAAGGTTTTCTCTGCCCCAATTGGAAATAGTATTTAGATCAGAATTTAAGAGTTCTATGGCTTCATTACGTTTGTCGTTGAGGAATTGCTGGCTGGGGAGTTCTGAAAAACTAATGGAGTAGTGTAAGGTTGAGTTGTCTGCGTATGAATGGATGGGAATTAAGGTACAGTTAAGGAGATCATTTATAAAAAATTAGAAAGAGAATAGGAGATAGGACAGAGCCCTGAGGAACACCAGAGTTTATAGAGTGAGGAAGTGAACAATGGCCGTCCACAACCGCGGCTATGGAACGGCCGGATAGAAAATTAGAGACAAAGGCACAGATGGAGGGATAGAAACCGAAGGAGGGTAGTTTAGAAATTAAAGATTTATGCCAGACTCTATCGAAGGCTTTCGATATGTCTAGTGCAATAGAAAAAGTCTCACCGAAGTCCCGAAAGGACTTAAATATAAACTAGCTAATATGGAATTAGAAAACTCGAATTGTGAGAAAGATCTAGGTGTGTTTGTTAGCAATGATTTGAAGCCTAGACAACAGTGTATAAGCGTTCGAAACAAGGCAAACAGGATTCCCGGGTTCATCTCTAGGAGTGTGAGTAACAGAACTGCTGATGTTATCTTAAAACTTTACTTGTCATTAGTGAGACCCCATATGGATTATGCTGTTCAATTTTGGTGTCCTTATTACAGAATGGACATAGATTCATTGGAGAGAGTACAACGTAGAATGACAAAAATTATCCATAATATTAGAAATCTTCCGTATAAAGAAAGGTTGAAGAAATTAGGCTTACATTCGTTAGAGAGACGCAGAGTTAGAGGGGATATGATAGAGGTGTTCAAGTGGGTTAGTGGGATTAACAAAGGGGACATGACAAATGTACTAAAGCTCAGTGATAGCGAAAGGACTCGTACCAATGGTTTCAAATTAGATAAATTTCGTTTCAGAAAAGATATAGGCAAATATTGGTTTGGTAACAGAGTTGTAGATGGGTGGAATGGACTACCAAGTGCTATAGTGAGATTAAAAACGATAGGGAGCTTTAAGATAAAATTGGATAAGCATATGGACGAGAAGGGTTGGGTGTGAAGGGGGATCAGCAGGGTTGGGCCAATCAGCGCTCTGCAGACCCCCGTAATCCTGCGTTAATCTCTAACCGTTTTGGTAAGATGATCCTCAGGGTATTAGAGTGTTGAGCCTATAATTGGGCTTTGTAATTGGGGTTGTGTGGGACAGGGATCTGCCTTGCTTGGGCCAATCGGCTTTCTGCGGACTCCCATTTTCTTATGTTCTTATGTTCTTATAATAGAGAGGTCGGGATGCCGGAGTCTCTCCATTTTTACTAGGGGAAGTGGAACCTAGCAAAAGGGACAATGTTAAATACTGGGATGCCAGTAGTAACAAAGTTCCTAGAGTAGGACTTAGCACTTTTCACTAGAGAATATTGAGGACGGGATGCCGTTCTCCTTAACTTCTTTTAGAGAAGGTGCGTTTGTGGACTTCTTTAATTAGAAAGGAAGGGGCGGGATGCCTGACCCTTCTTTTCTAAGCTAAAGATAGCTTTATACAGGTAACAAAAGTTATGTTAATCACTGGGATGCCAGTGGTAACAAAGTTCCCGTAACAGGCCACAGTTTCGGTAACTGAAAGAATAGAAGTGAAGCTCCGGGATGCCGGTCACTTACACTACTATAATTTAGTAGACACCGCCTATCAAGAGTCTCTATGTTAGCTGACTGGATGCCGCAACCAACAAAGATCCCTAAAATAGGATTTTTAGCTCACAGACTGTATAATGGACTTTCGGGATGCCGTAGGTCCAACTGAATGGAGGTTTACTTCTAAGACTTCTAAAGGTGGGATGCCAGTATCTCAAGAAGCCTTAAAATTGCTGAACTCTCCTAAATTATCTTGACCTGGTATTGAGAATTACTGCTAGGGATCCTTCCTAACGTGTAGGACGGTAAGGGCATGAGGATGTATCCCTGGAACCTTCTTGTTCTGGTGGTCAAGATATTCTCTTTCTAAATCAATTTATTAGGTCACACGGTGGTACTTATATCAAGGGGCATATCACCTAGAAAGGTACTTCATCAATGGTTAATCAATAATTATAAAATAAATAGGTAAGGTCAATAGAGCCTTGGAAAATCATAACTTTTCTCAAGGAAAGGAGTTCCTTAATTCTTAACTTGAGAGGGAGGTTGAGGGTTGTGTGCAAAAACAAAGTGAGGAAGTATGAGATGCACATTGAAATATTTGATATATCATACTCATCCACAGGGGTCTGAAATGAGAATCTACTTATGTATCATCGATAGGATGATGTAAGTTGATGATAAATTGTAAACTATAGCATTGTAGGTTATCTCTTAATATAGTATTTTAAATAGGTGTCCCTCCCGGAATGTGTTGGTACTCCTGGCGAGCTAGCGGGCGAGCCAGCTAGCTTCCGGTGCGTGTTTGAAGAACACCAGCGCCACTCGGCGTTGCGTCGATTTTGGTACTATCTAATATGCATATAAACTTATATGAGAAAGAAGGTCATGTGGCTTGTATAATTAGAAGAGATAATTAGAGGATAAAAGAAGATGTATATATATGTGTAGGAAACGGTGTCCCAAGGATCTATTGATGTACTACCTAATATTAATTTTGCATAGTTAGGTTTAACAAAACATCATGGCATATTCATATAATACTTGTTGGTTATTATTCTTAATCTTAATGACACATCTTATTACTTATTACACATACAGTAGTGGCATAACATTATAATCTTAATGACACATCTTATTACTTATTACACATACAGTAGTGGCATAACATTATAAAAACAGAAAAGAAAACATATACAGTGTCTGGGGTTCTCTCAAAACATATACAGTGTCTGGGGTTCTCTCAAAACATATACAGTGTCTGGGGTTCTCTCAAAACATATACAGTGTCTGGGGTTCTCTGAAAAGGGTTGGAGGAAAACTATTTTCTTTTTAGGGGGGGTCGTGGGGCGAATCGTCTTGCCCGGTGTGGGTGGGTATTCTTCCTTCCGCGTGTCCTTCTTCAGCATAGCGATTCGGCTGTTCCTGATTTTCGCTACTGCTGTTGGTCCTCGTGGTGTTATGATGGATGCTGGCTTCTCTATCTTGGTCCTTCCTTTCTTCGGGTCTTCTTGTTCCTTTCTCTTGGCTGGTCTTCCTTCTTCTTCCACTCCTTCGGTCTCTCCTGTCTGATGGTCTTTCCTTTTCCGGGGTATTTTAATTGTAATACTATAGGCAGTTAGTAAAACAACAAATACCCACGTTAGTGTTTTACCTCTCCCACAACCCTCTCCCTTTCCCCTTCTTCTTCCCCGCCCCCCCCCCCCCCGTCCCACACAAACACACACGCAAAATCGTCCACCGCTATTTAATGATACCACCTGCCTTTATAGTACCAATTTATTTAAGAACATCTACGAACATTTGGAGAAATTTCATTATATTATATAGCAATTTATGCATTTGTATTACATATATGTTTCATTTGTCTTGTTAAATATATGGTATGACACTGATATAGCCAAAACAGATCTACCAATCACAATCTCTGTAAGACATGCCTCCTTACTACATTAAGTATTGCCAGATTCAACTGCGAGTCCCAGAGCGAGGGTGGGTCAGCTGGATCTTTGACAGACTACATTCCATTTTCTTTCTCTCAGTCTAATGCAAAAAATCTTGGTTTACTCACGCTTGATCGACTGCTGTCTGCAATAAGGAGGAAGCATAACAATGGTACCGTCGCCTTCAAACTCAAGAGTCTCTTACTTCTTATAGTGACCGGTCAACTCAACCAGTAGACCATTTCAACCAGTAGCTCTCAACCAGTACCAAATCAACCAATACGGTTAGGTTAGGTTAGGTTAGGTTAGGTTAGGTTAGTACTATATTTTGGCACTGGTTTGGTTGGTCTGGGTTAATTTGACACTGGTTGAGAGCTACTGGTTGAAATGGTCTACTGGTTGAGATGACATGGAACCACTTCTTATGTTTCTGCCCTGAATAAATCCAAATCTGTTCTTCGACTCGCCAAAAATTCATTCATCAATAATAAATGCACTGAACTATCCAACTCTAGTTCTTCCTAAGCCTTCGGGCATCTAGCCAAAAACCTCTCCAACATGTTTTCTCCTTCGTCTTTCCCTCCTCTTTTCCACTCTGACGGCACTACCGTCACTTCTTCCTCTGACAAAGTCTCGATCACTAACACTTTTGCAAAAAAATCCTCTTTGGATGATTCGGCGCTATTCCTCTCTCTCCATCCCCCTCTCTCCTACTTATGCCTAATATCATAATCTCTTTTACGTTTATACTTTCCACCCTCTCTGGGCTTAATGCTAAGAAGGCGTACAGACTGGATAGTGTTCCTCCTGTTGTACTAAAAGATTGTGCTTCCGTGCTGACTCCCTGCCTAGGTAAACTCTTCCGCCTCTGTCTCTCCTGTAATGTCTTTCCTTCTTGCTGGAAGTTTGCTCTCATTCAACCTGTCACAAAGAAGGGTGACCGCTCTCAACGCTCCAACTATCGTCCAATTGCTCTCATTTCTTGCATCTCTATAAAGTTTTTGAATCAATTCTTACTTCAACATTTCTTAAGCATTTATCGTCCCATAACCTACTCTCAGACCGCCAGTATGGCTTCCTTAAGGGCCCCTCTACTGGTGATATTCTTTCTTATCTTACCAACTCTTACTCATCCTCCATTCAAGACTTCAGCGAAACTTTTTCTATTGTGCTAGACATATCGAAGGCCTTCGATAGATTCTGGTACAAATCCCTCATTTCCAAACTACCTCCTTTGGTTTCTATCCCTCTATCTGTGCCTTTATTTCTAATTTCCTTTCCAGCCGCTCCATAGCTGTGATTGTGGATGGCCACCATCCCCTTCCTCAACCTATCAACTATGTTGTTCCTCAGGGCTCTGTCCTATCTCCAATTCTCTTCCTATTATTCATTAACGACCTTGTCAATTGCACCTCCAGCCCCATTTACTCATATTTGCTGACGACTGTACATTACACTATTCCACTAGCCTTCCACAACATAATTCACAGCAGGAACTCCAAAACTCACGTAAGGAGGCCATAAAGGGCCTATCTTCTGATCTTTTTACTATCTCTAATTGGGGCAGAGAAAACCTTGTTACCTTCAATGCTTCCAAAACTCAATTTCTCCATCTATCTACTCGTTGCCCCCTTCCAGAAAACTATGACATACTCTTAAATAACATACAAATTAACCCTTCATCCTCTCTTAATTTTCTTGGTGTCTATTTTTATTCTGATGTTTCTTGGAGAGATCATATTACCATTCTTGCTAAAACAGCCTCCCAGAAGCTTGGTGTGCTCAACTGCCTCCAGGATTTGTTTACCCCTGTGCAGTTTCTTGCTCTGTACAGGGACACAGTGCGTCTATGTATTGATGATTGTTCACATGTGGGGGGAGGATCTTCTCACACAGCATTTCTAGACAAAGTAGAAAAGAAAGCCTTCCGTCTCATTAACTTGTGTCCACTCACCAACTCTCTGCAGTCGCTCTCTCTTCGCCGCAATGTTGCATCTCTCTCACTATTCTACCGCTAATACAATAATCAGTGGTCCTCAGACCTCTCTTAGTGTATACCACCCCCTCTTCGTAGAGCACGTAACACCCATCTTGCAACACAATCCCACCGTTATTCTTAATCTTTCTTTTATTCAACAGCTGAGCTCTGGAACTCTCTCCCAGAATCAGTCTTTCCCTCATCCTATGACTCAGATTGCTTCAAACTCTGCATGTCCAGATATTTTGGGTCGAACGTCCCTTGATCTTGGCCCTGTCACTTTTTCAACTCTGGGGGAGGCACTCATCACACGCAGTTCTGCCTGTTGTCTACCTCACTCACATAGAATAAAACAAAAATGGTCGAGCATGTTCATTGAGAATACCTAGATGCGGAAAGGCTATGGTCCAGGGAGCATTATTGGCAATGCAGAGAACCTCAAACAATGGCCACACGGGTCTACGGCATTGATACTGTCATTATCCTGATAGGAGATCTGAAGAGGATGGGAGACCATGATGATGTGGGGGTGAAAGGGAAACACAAAGAAGAGTTTTCGAGCCGAATCAGGCATGATGGAGATGACAGGCAGGCTATCCGACAAGCTCTTGCCTCACTCTTCGATCCTCTCGACCCCAGACAAGTCTGTTAACATAAGACTGACTATGATCATGTAGTTTAAGGCTTCGTGGTCTGAGGGTTTCACACACCCATCTCAAAACGCGTTATTCCACTCAAAGAGAAGAAGAAACGCTTGGAAATTGCTGGACAAGATGTAGTGATGGTCTGCTTTGAAGTTCTCTTTTTTTGGAATAGATTCCTCTTTGTGATTCTGATGGCTCCATCTCTTTTGATCCATTATCGAAGGCCAATATTCTCTATAGTATTTTTTATTAATAAGCAGAGTAATCAAGGATGATCTTTGCCATTGACATGTTTCCCTATACCCAACCTCACTTTAATGGCATTCAAATCAGCTGAACTGAAAAGGTATTTGCTGAGCCTTGATACCTATGGTGGCACAGACCCGAATTGGTTTTCCCTCTCTTCTTTAAAAAGGTTGCAATTATCTTGGCACCTAAATTGGCCGTGGTATTTAGGTTGCTTTTGAAATCAGGTAGTTTTCCTCTTTACTGGCGTAAGGCTAGTACGGTATCACTCCTATTCCAAAGGGAAATACTGCCTCATCATCTCCTAATGACTGTCGCCCTATCTTCATTACACCTATTCTATCCAAGCTTTTTTCGGTGATGAATTCAGTAACAGCAACCATCGTACAATAACTTTCAGTTTAAAGTTTACTAGTAACGAACCAAATAGCAGCGTCGAGAAAGTCCCTAATTTCAAGAAAGCAAACTTTTCTAAACTTAGAGCAATGTTTAAAGAAACAGACTGGAGCTTTCTAATTAAAAATAACGACATAAATACATCTTGTAAATTATTCGTAATCACTTGCCTAAAATCAGTGCAAGACTGCATACCTTCAAAAATACGGTGTACAGGCCATAATGATAAGCCCAAATGGTGGAATAAAGAGATTTCAGACTGTTTGCATGCTAAAAAGATTGTTAGTGATAAATTAAAGTCCTCACAAAATTACGAAGAACGGGTGAAATTTGTAGAACTACGACGCAAAGCCAAAATGTTAATTAAGCAAAGTAAAAAGACCCTGGAGTTACATGTTGCGAATCAAAGTAAAACAAACCCGAAAAAATTCTATAGATATATCAGAAAGAAGAAAGTAGTTACTTCAATTGTTGGACCGTTAGTCGATGAAAATGGAGAATACACCAAAGACGAAGTACAAATGAGTAATGCCCTCAATACCTTATTTGCATCAGTTTTTACAACAGAAGACCTTAGTGATATCCCTACAGCATCGCCGATTCAGATTGATAATTCTGATGTTCTAAGCAATATTACCATTACAGAGAGAGAAGTATTGAAATGTTTAGATAAACTCAAGGTAAATAAATCGCCTGGACCTAATACAATCTCACCTAGAGTTCTAAAGGAAGCTAAGTAGGAGCTCTCCAAACCAGACATTGCTATTCAATAAATCCTGTGCAGTCAGGAACTATGCCTGCTCAGTGGAAGCTAGCCAACGTAACACTGATATTAAAAAAAGCAGCAAATCCCTACCCAGCAACTATCGCCTAATTAGCTTAACCTAAGTTGTATGTAAAATGCTAGAAACACTCATAAGAGACAGACTGGTAAATATACAACTTAGAGGAAAATAACATACTTAAAGATACTCAACACGGCTTTCATAACAAACGTTCCTGCTTAACAAACCTCTTAAACTTCTTCCACGATATCCTCAACCTCTATGATGAGAGTAAAGCTGTAGATATTATATACCTTGACTTTCAAAAGGCCTTTGACAAAGTTCCCCACAAATGTTTACTGCTAAAACTAAAAGCGCATGGAATACAAGACAGTGTGTTGAATTGGATAGAAAATTGGCTCAGCGACAGAAAGCAATGAGTAGTCATAAACGGTAAGGCATTTACTGTAAATGGACCAATGTAAGTAGCGGGGTACCCCAGGGATAGGTACTAGGACCAATTATCTTTCTAATTTACATCAACGACATAGATGAGGGTCTCACCTGTACAATCTCAAAGTTTGCTGACGATACAAAAATTGCAAATAGCGTACTCTCAAAAGAACAAATTGACGATATGAATACACAATCTAGAAAAGTTGTTATGATGGGCCTAAATTTGGTCAACGAGTTTCAATGCGGATAAATGTAAAGTACTACATATTGGATACCGAAATGAGAAAGCAAACTATTCGATGAATGGTAGTCAGCTTAAGAGTGTAGACAGAGAAACCGATTTGGGAGTAGCCATATCGAGTAACCTAAAACTGAGTCAACAATGTTCAGAAGTTGTTAAGAAGGCAAACAAAATAATAGGCTTTATAGGCAGATCATTTGAACATAAATGCAAAGAAGTTACCCTAACTCTTTACAATTCCTTCTTCAATTTTCTGGAATACTGTGTTCAATCCTGGTGCCCATATTATCAAAAAGATATAGACAAGCTAGAACGAGTTCAACATAGAATTACCAAAATGATACCTAGCCTAAAGAGCAAATCATACGAGGTGTGTCTTAGAGAATTAAATCTATTTCTTTTAACCCAGCGCAGATTAAGAGGCGACTTAAATCAAGTGTTCAAAATCATCAAAGGCATCGACAATAATTATGAACTGAAATAAGTACTTCACTATCGACCAATCTAATTACACGAGGGGTAACGGTTGCAAAATTATTGGTAAATCTTTTAACTCGAACAAATCTAAGAATTTCTTCTTCAACCGAGTTGTCAACTCGTGGAATGGGATTCCCTGATATGTTATAGACTGCAGCACCTTTGATTCTTTTAAACTTCGCCTAGACAAATATTTTGCACGCGAACACGCGACTGACTGCGTTTGTAAATGACTAACTTTATTCGATTCCCCTCTCAGATTCATCAAGGATTATTGTGTATATACATTACTAAGACGTTACTCTCTTTTTCCCAGATATACGAAAGATCACTTGTAAATGTGTTATGGTACTAACCCATCTGTCCCCTACTAACTTCCTAATCCTGCAACGGACATTAGTTTCAGGGCAGTAGTTCCCTTTCCAATTTTCCCTTACCCACTCTAAACCATTGTTTGGACACTTGATCCTCAGTGTTTTGGAGGACAAGCAGCCTAGAGGGGTCACTATACCTGTTGTTGCTTCATTTCCTTTGTATTTTGTACTCTTTGAGAGGCTTTTGTCCAGACGCCTTTCCTTTTATTGTAATAGTCAAAATTTGATACCAAACTCACAATTTGGTTTTCGTAAGGGACTGGGTACATGTAATGCGCTTCTGACACTCACCCATGACCTGCAGTCTTCATTGGACCAGGATCATGAGTCTCGGGTCGTGGCTATTGACATTAGTTCTGCTTTTAACTTCGTCAACCATAAAGTACTTCTGTATAAATTACGACTCATCGGTATTGGTGGCAATATTTTTAGGACCTTTTAAGATTTGTTGACGAATAGATCTCTGTCTGCGGTCATTGATGGGTGTCGTTCCCCTTCTGTTCCTGTGGTTTCTGGCGTTCCACAACGCAGTGTCCTTGGGACTTTGCAGTTTATATTTTTACTGCTGACCTGAGTTCCGAGTTTGAAAATAAACAAATCTCCTATGCCAATTATGTTACTTTATATGCGTCAATTCCATCACCAATTGATCGACACAAGGTTGCTACAACTCTGAATAGGGATTTAACCATAATTACATCATAGTGTCAATTTTGGGGTATGAAACTTAATGCTAGTAAAACACATTCCATTATCATCAGTAGATCTCGTACCTTGGATCCTTCCCATCCATATCTACAAGTTTCTGGCGAGCAAATTGAGAAAATGGATACTCTGCATTTGTTGGGAGTTACTCTGGATCCCAAACTTACTTTTGAAAAACATATTCGTTCTTTCTCCTCTTCGATTTCCCTGAAAATTGGTCTGCTTCGGAAGTGTTATAAATTGTTTGCTTATGATGCCACAGTTATCAAGTCTTTTTATGTTTTTATTTTGCCTCACTTCGAGTATTGCTCACCTATCTGGTTGTCAGCAGCTGATTGCCATCTCAAGTTGCTTGACAGGTCCTTTAATTCTATCAGTTACATTCTACCTCATTTGTCTCTTGATCTGTATCATCGTCATAAAGTTGGTGCCCTTAGTCTTTTATTTAAAGTTTTTAACAATCCTCAGAATCCCTTACATGGGATCCTGCCTGGGCCCTATGTTCAGGCTCGTGCAACTAGATTCACAAGCAATCTTAACACTTATGGTGCAGGTTTATCTCCGCCTATTTCCGCCATATTAGGGCTCATTCAGGCACTCCTGATTGATTAGGCAAGTGTCTGAATATAATAAAATTTATTCAGCCGAAAACTAGAAGAAACTAACTTCAAAATGACACCAAAACGAGCTTCGTAGCTCGCGGGGTTCACCCGCAGCGCTACCATAGACATTCGCTAAAATGAGCAATTCTCGCTAATGTCTCGCTACATTTGCCTTTGGCAGCACTGTATATCTCGCGAGACTCTGACTCAGAGCCCTCAGTGCCTCAGCTGGCTGGCTGAGAGAAGGACGTGTGGCCTGTCACGCTCCCGCTCCCTTGCACTCGGTTTTACAGGCTTTTAGAGGCTTTAACCCTCCTCTAGCGGGTGCTCTGTGGCCGTTTTGGGCCTTTCTGGGCCGTTCTGACTGCTATATCAACCATCAGTATGAAAGGAACTGTATTGCGCCGAAAACTAGGTGGAAATCGCTACACAATGACGCCACATACAGCTACGTAGCACTCGTGGAGCACTGACAGTGTTACCTCGAAGATGGAAGTTTAGCTGATTTTGCTACCTTGCTCACTTTTAGCGAACTATTGGTTACACTGTCATCCTCATGCGCGGTGGGGGAACTGGAGTTAGTGTGGGCCGGGAGGCCACAGATGTCGGACGTATGGATCATTACTATCCCACCCATTTTCACTCGATTTCCACCCTTTTTTCACCCGTTTTTTGCCAGTTTTTTCAACTCGACTTAAGTGGTGAGCCGCTTTTTAAGGGTTAAAGGCCTGTAAATTGCTGTAAATTGCCATGGCGTTCAGGAACGTCTCACGCAGCCAATGGGTTGTTGTTGTTGTTGTTGTTCCCCAAGCTGCCTGGCCGAACAGCCCCAAGGCTCCGAGCACGGCCAAGGCCATAACCGAGCGCCCCCACAGAACCCTCCCTGCCGACCACAACAAAGCCTGGGTGACCGAAGCCACTCCAAGGCGGGGAGCCGAGGAGGGTGCGGAAACGCCCGGGAAACCAACCACCCAGGGCCCTGTGCCCCTCAGCAATTATGAAGAGAAAGTTGAGGGGCAAGGGAAACATGTGACGCTTTGGCTTCCAATCTAGGTAGATTGGGAGGTCAATCCACGGAAGAGACGCCGTCACTCGAGATCTAGAAAATATATAAGTAAAAGGAACAGTCAGAGTAAGCTATGGGTATGGCAGAGATCGCTCAGTTCTCACTCTGATAGACCAGCCCATCACCAGCCAATGGGTTAATGATCTTGCCATGAGCCGTGTTAATTTTATCCTATACAGTTTTCACAGAGTTTTGTACCGGCCATGGATGACTTGTGGAATCAGTTGCCAAATGAGCTAGTCAATTCAGCTAATATCTCCATTTTTAAGTCTAGAGTTGATGCTTTGTTTACAGCATTAATTCTAATTGTTAAGCTTATTTAATTCTGTATATTTTATTGTATTATATTTATACTTGGCATCCTCCATTGTGTAATCTTTTAGTATAATTTTTGTTTGTGTTTAATATGTCTTTATTTTATGTTTTTTTTTTTCCTTCTTCTTAGGTTTTTTGTGTGGATTCATCTTGTTGGTGTTTCTGCACCCTGGTTGGAGGCTTCGGCATCTCATATAAAAATAATAATAATAACATTGCGGCATGTAGAAAGAGATTGTAGGGAACTAGTAAGAGTAAGTGAGTTGATGCGACCAAATACTTTGACTCTACTCTTTCGATAAGTGCGGTATGAGTGGAGCCTCCCAACACATGCGAACAATACTCAATACAGGGGTGCATTGTGCCCTGATACAGAGCAAGAAGCTGTGCAGGGGTGAAGACCCCACAAAGACGATTGAGCACACCTAACTTTTAGGAAGCTGTTTTAGCAAGTGTGGTAATATGATCTTTCTAAAAAAGGTCAGATGAAAAAGATACCCCTACAATTTTGGGAGAAGATGAAGGGTTGAGTGTATTATTGAATAATAATTGATAGTCTTGCAGAAAATTGCGATGGAGAGATAGAGGGAAAAATTGGTTCTTGGAGGCATTGAAAGTAACATGATTTTATCTGCCCCAATCAAAAATAATTGATAGATCGGAAGATAGGCACTCTATGGCCCTTTTACATGAGTTTTGGTGTGATTGCTTGCTGGATTGATGTGAAAAATTAGTTGAATAGTGTAAGGTAGAGTCATCAGCAGTTGAGGAGATCATTACTAAATACCGGTATTAGAAAGAAAACTGGAGACAGGATAGAACCCTGAAGAACACCGGAGTTGATAGGTTGGGGAAGTGAGCGATGGCGATCCACAACTGCAGCTATGGAACGGTCTGAAGGGAAATTAGAGACAAAGACACATATAGAGGAATAGAAACCGAAGGAGGGTAGTTTGGGCATTAGAGATTTGTGCCAGACTCTATCGAAGGCTTTCGATGTGTCTAGGGCAATTGAATTTTTGTTCACTAATGTCTCGAAATGAGGATGACCAAGAGTTAGTAAGATCAGCTAGAAGATCATCAGTAGAGCGGCCCTTAAGGAAACTATACTGGTGATCTGACAGTAGATTAGGGGATGATAAATGCTTAAGACATTTTGAGTTTCGAATAGTTTCAAAAACTTTAGAGATGCAAGAATTGAGAGCAATTAGAGGATAGTTAGAGGATTGAGAGTGGTCACCCTTCTTTGGGACAGTTTGAATATGAGCAAACTTCCAGCAAGAAGGAAAGACGTTAGAGGAAAGACAGACACGAAAGAGTTTGCCTGGTAGGGAGTCAGCACAGAAGAACAGTTTATGAGTACAACAGGAAGATCACCATCCGGTCCATACACCTTCTTAGTATTAAGCCCAGAGAGGGCAGAAAGTACATCCTTAGAAGTTATTATGATATTATGCATAAGTAAGTGAGAAGGGGGTGGAGAGGGAGGAATAGCACGGCAATCACCCAAGGTGGAGTTTTTAGCGAAAGTTTGAGCGAAGAGTTCAGCTTTGTTAGAGGAAGATATTATGGTAGTGCCATCAGAGTGGAAAAGAGGAGGGAAAGACGAGCACGAAAACATGTTGGAGAGGTTTTTGGCTAGATGCCAGATAGCTTGGGAAGAGTTAGAGTGGGAAACTTCAGATGTGTCAGACGATGATTAATATATATTAGTTTTATTTGGAGATCATGTTGTTCACAATGTTTCACCTGCTACTGACCACAGGGGGCATCCTCGATGATGCCTAGCGTGTGCCTTGTCTCAGCGTTAAAGGTGAACTTCGAAGATTAAATAAAAAAACAAAAATAAAAAACAGTGTGGGCTTGGGGAAGTAAATATACGTTAATGTGTATATATTCAATATCCATCTATTTCAGCCAAACACCAGATAAAATAATTGAATTATCAAGATCATTGGCTGATTGGACCTTCTTCCTTATCTTGTTCTTTTCCGTGATGCCATCATGGTGTAATCAAACACCTGCTATCACGCACAAAGTTTATATACATACAAGAAGTTAACTCCCGAAGTAAAATTGGAACCTCCGACATCCAGTGTGACGTCACCGCCTGGGACAGTAGGGCCATATTTCATAATTATACAAACCTGAAGAATCTAAGGATATGTGGCTTTTAAAAGCTGAATAACATGTCTTTCATTGAAGTATACCATATTTAGTTGCGATTAAGTCTAATGACAGTATCTTGTGAGCTTGTCACCACTGTAAGGAGTCATTATTATATCATTTTCGGGATAAAATCGTTGTATGAATATCATAGCATACTGTCTGCATGCAGTATTGGCCAGTCATCAACTCATCATGTTAACCTATTGTTTTCTATAATGAGGATTATGGTGAATTGTCTTAAAAATGGGTTAATGTTGCGATATATTGGTCATGGGGGTGTTTACTGTGTCATAAGATAGTGAAATATACGCGGAATATACGTGGCGGTAGCCAGGGTTAAGAGCAAGAGGGCAGCACACACTAGGACAGCTATTTCATACAATAATGTGTGTTCATTATTATTTTCCCATTAACCTTCTCCTAGTAACACATGATTGCCTGAAGAGTATAAACTTCCTTTAAATGTAGTCACCACAACGTACCCCGGATGAAAATGAACAAGAAAAAAAGATGCTTTGAAATATGGCAACACCGTCTAAGCCACTCGGGAACACAAACACACACGAACCCCGTTATTAAGACTTACATTTTCTTTAATTTGTTTTCTTTTTCACCACTATCTTATGAATACCTAAAAAATATCCAGCTTTTGTCTGGTTTAAATATTATAACTTTCGCCAGGACACAATAATAGACCTGGGTAATATATTAAATGCTCTATAAGAGAGTTCGCTATGACAACTGTGCTTTCGTCTGCGGGGAAGGCATAGCCGCAGCCGCTATGCCCTGACATTTACACCGACTCCCCATTATATTTCAATGTATTTGAAATAATTTTATGATAAAAACTATCCCAACCAAAATAACCAAACCTAATTCAAGACATAAAGTAAACATAAATCGACATACTGTATACTTGTAATTGGGCGTGAATATAGTAGAAGTAAACCGGCTGCAGGGCATGAGCTCCCTTCGTCTGCATATTTATATCGAAGATCATTACAAAATTAATGACTTGATTGATTTTTGTTCATATTCTACTTGTTCTTAATATAGTGCTTTCTTGAATTTCTAGCCATATAATATGCAAAGCTTCTCCAGTATGAGTTAACAATGGAATAACAAAGTGGAACGACATTCTCCCTATATTGTCGTCAACATCTACATCCCAATCTGGTGGGTCTACTTGTTAGTGTAGCCTATATACTGTATACTTTGATCACACACTCTCGTGGTCAGGTCAGTTTTGTTTTAATTTTATATTTTTTTAAACCCTTCAGTTCAATATTCAAGCTCTGTAAAAGATCAAACAAGGTGCTGAAGATGGGTTGCACATCAGGAAATAATCCCATCTTGCCAACAATAAACATAAGGCCTTGTTTTTGGGTATTTATCCATGTCCAAAGTTAGGGGGAGTCACTTCTCAGGCCTATTACTTCATAAAAGTATATTTTTCTGTTAATTTAAATATCACGTTTACTTCACCAGACTCTGGTAAAGCCAATTGCTACTCAATACACGATTATGAGGTTTACATAGCCTCTCTCATCGATAATACTGCATATTTTTGCATGATCGCCATTGGTGTGCTAGCCCACAATTGCACACTATGACACGGGACTGGTTGCCAGGGCGACCAGTTACCAGTCATAGCCACACATAATTGGTTACATAAGCTATATTTGTATGTTGTTAGAACACACTAATGAAGTTATTTAGTACCATATCCCTATGACCAAGCAGAGCACAATGACATCGTAGTTTGAATAAGTGTTATCCCTGGATTTCACCTTTAACTAGTTTAGATAACTTGTTTCCTCCATTCCCAAAGTTTCCATGACCTACTCTTATGCCATACAATCTAAAAGCTGCACATTGTATCCTCCTACCTTCCTACCTCATTGTGTTAGGCAAACTATTGTCATACACCATAAAAACACAATGTTCATGGTGTAATAGACCAAGGTGATTCGAATCTTTATAGCTTTCCTTATATATATATATACTGTATATACAGTATATATATATATATATATATATATATATATATATATATATATATATATATATATATATACAGTATATACAGGGTGTTCCAGAAATATCTGCCGAAAATCAGGGGATGTATTGCTGACACATAATTGAATGTAAATCACTAAATGACCATATAAGCAAATATCAATAGTTGTCGAGTTACAGCACCTAACAGGTCTGCTTGAATGGTTTTACTTACTCCGGGAATTGCTTGTAAATGAAACATTTACCAAGGACAACGTGATTTATTAACAAAATAAAACAGTATTTCCAGTATGACAATAAAAGTAGAGTAAATGTTCAAAATTCCTTGTAAATGAAACATTTAGCAAGGACAACGTGATGTATTAACAAAATAAAACAGTATTTCCAGTATGACAATAACATTTACAGTAAATGTTCAAAATTCCGCCCTCCTTGTTCGATGCACGCTGCAGCCCATCGCAGAAGTGACTGACGCACACGGTCGAAGACCCTAGGATTGTTTCGTACACGTGCCACGCTGTCCTCCACACGGCGCCACAATTCTCTCTCTCTCTCTCTCTCTCTCTCTCTCTCTCTCTCTCTCTCTCTCTCTCCAGTAACTGATACTGCACACACGAACGTATCATTACGATTCTTATTACTAACTTAGGTACAGGTTATCACATACTGCCTTGGTCTTTAATAAATTTTGCCTCAATATATATATACTGTATATGTACTGTATATACTGTATATATATATATATATATATATATATATATATATATATATATATATATATATATATATACTGTATATTTCAGCAAGTTGCTGAAAGCAGTGAAGAGCATGTATGAGGGTGCAAAGGCGGCAGTACGTATGGAGAGTGAGCAGAGCGAGTTCTTTGACCTGAATGTTGGTTTGAAACAGGGGTGTGTGATGTCCCCGTGGTTGTTTACTGTATATATGGATGGAGTTATGAAAGAAATACTATCAAGAGCAGTGGATGTTGGTGTATCGCTGAAAAGGGAGGGAATTGAGTGGAAGCTACCTATACTGCTGTTTGCGGATGATACAGTTCTGATGAGTGATGATGAATGGGAGTTGCAGGGTCTGGTAAATGAGTTTGGAACAGTGTGCGAAAAACGGAATTTGAAGGTAAATACGGGGAAGAGCAAGGTTATGGTCTTCGAAAGGGGTGAAGTCACAGAGTGTGAGGTGAAGCTGAACGGTCAGGCTATGGAGATCGTCAACTCTTTTAAGTATCTGGGCAGTGTGTTGAGTAAAGATGGGACTATGGATGAAGAGGTGCGGGAGAGGGTACAACAGGGGAAGAGGGTTGTAGGAACGCTAAAAGCAGTAACAAGAAATAGGGTGGTCAGTATGGAAGTGAAGAAGTCCTTGCATGACAGTGTGGTAATCTCGACACTGACTTACGGAAGCGAAGCATGGATGTTGGTTGAGAGACTCAGACCAAGAGTGAGAGCAGTGGAAATGAATTACTTAAGGAGTGCGTGCGGAGTTACATGGAGGGATAGACAGACTAATGAGGAAGTAAGAAGGAGGTGTGGTGTGGAGGTAGATGTGCTGGAAAGTGTGAAAAGGAACAACTTGAGATGGTTCGGCCGTATGGAACGTATGGAAAGCGAGAGAATGACTAAGAGGGTGTACGAGAGCGAGGTGGAGGGACAGAGGGGGAGAGGTAGACCGAATATGAGATGGAAGGATGGAGTGAGGAACTACATGAACGAAGGCGGTGCTGGTTGGGGGGAGGGGCGTCGACTGACTTGGGACAGAGGTGCAAGGGTTCGTTTGTGGCCACCCCTTCGGGGATCACGGCGTCAGGCAATAGATAGATAGATAGATATATATATATATATTTTTTTTGTTTAATAAACCCAAGTAGCTTTGAGAAAGTTATGGGTGCCAAGGCCCTCCACCCACCCATTACTACCTAACTTGTCCAAGTTGGAACGCTCTTGTATAGTATCTATGTATCAAAATCAATGGTTGGGCATCCGTCGATGCATACGGCCTGTATTCACCAGGTTTTATACGTAATCTAATGCATGAGAGTGACTCTGCTGGTTCCACTGCTTAGAATTTAGATTTAAATTTGGTGCTTTTTCCTAAGAGTAGAAATGGTCTACCTTGTGGTATTTTCAACCTCAATGAGATGAGGAGGGGCTTTGGTAAGCCCTAAGGGATATGGGCATATGTATGGAATTACCCTGAAGCGGATTAACTATTAAATCTTATTTTTTCATGCCATATCTAAACGTATATTGCCAGATTTGATCCTCTATACTGGCCTTAGGGGGCGTTAATATGGATGTTTTTTTTCTGATAGCACTGTTTACAGCTGTTAAAATAGTCCTCAAGTTTGATCAAAATACACTGGGATTTATGCAGTTCAAGCCCCTGTGAAATAGGAGGGGAGAGGGGTGGGAAGTAGAACTAATCAGGTTGCGGCAATGGTGGTTTTATCAGTGTGTCTATGCCATGGGGATATCACTTAACCCGTCCAGCCCCGGCTAGTTTTGTAATGTTTGTTCACCAGAACCCGGCCGGTTTTCAATTTTTTTTTGTATTCCAGAAACAATAGCGAATGGGTTAGGAATGAAGGAAAAACCATGAAAAACCGCTCAAAAAGCTTAAAAAATGGTCCTACAGAGCCCCCGAAAACGTATTTTACAAGAGTAAAAAATTGAAGGCAATTACCCCAAAAAACCAGGTTATTGCGCGCTCATGCGCACGCACGTGGACTTTGAGAGTTTTCAACCATCGGCACGGTTGCGTGGGATACGTACATAGTTCCCATACAAATCTGAGCCCTCTTGAGTGGCTACACCTGAGGTTACGGTCGGCGCAATTAGGGTGACGCGCCAGGCGCGTCTCTGGGGCTGTGCGTTACATACATCGCCGACGCGTCAGACGCGTCGCTGGGACTGTACGGGTTAATGAGGGGTCTTTTAACATGTTTTTTCCTTGGACATACTGCAGTACATCACTGCCTTTCATCTACATTGCCGGACGTCTTACTCCCCTTTATGAGGGTGGCCATACACTAAACGCTTACAAGCAGACCTATCCTCTTTGAGGATTACGTTTGGCTTGTTGAATCACTGAGGTTATTAAAACTAAGTTGCCGAGAGCTGGGAATGACATACCCATGACCCGCCAGCTATAGTGGGGCAGATAACTGGGATAATCGTTCATTTCTGGAAACAAGCACCACACTTGACACACATACTCCTTGGGGATTGCTCTTTTGATAAAACCCGTTAACCACCTAAAAATTCAAGATGGCGGCCATTTTTCAAGATGGCCGCCATTGAATATACAGAAACATTGCATTTCGCAATAAAATCGCAAAGAATTGTCCTATTTGAATGATCTTGGTGTCAAATCATACATTTTTCACTATGTAGAATCCGAATTTGGAACCATGGACTTACTCACTAGCTTCCTTGTACCATAATGTCAGTCCCAGAATCATAATTAGGGTAAAAAGTGCCCATATCATAGGCACCATCAGTCCGATATATTATTGGATGTACTGTCGCCGTCAATAGTTTCCTGGACACCCATCTGACGATGACTGGTGATTTGTTTTGGTAACAGTGTTGCCCCCCCCTCCCCCCCCCCCCTCCCCTCCCCATCCACCCACTCTGTAGTCATGTCCCTCCCCCTCTTTCTCCCTCGTCGGGCAACTGTAAGCCCCTCCCTCTCCACCACCACCGGACTCCACACACAGCACATCCACACCATTATGCTGACTCTCTCTCTCTCTCTCTCACAACTGATAATTGTAATTATTCAGCACCATGATTACGTTATATATTTTAGGATCATATTTACACTATTAAAATGTAGAAATGTATAATGTTTCGTATTCGTTAACAGATTTAAGATACCAATATTGCATTCCCTTGGCCATATAGTGAGATTTGTTGACCAAATGTGTTTTTATGTATTTTCAACGATCAGTATAGTATCTGAGGCAGACGTCAGTGAACACAAATTAGTGAATATAATAACATGAAGCTTTGAATATTTTTAGACAGCTGGCTATATTTGTAAAGAATGTCAAACGAAGCCGAATTACTTCATACAATGCTAGCTCGGTATTGCTCTTCAACAATTGGTTTACACCTAGATAGACTTCTTAAAACAGTTGGCTGAATGGGGCCGAATGGATAAAATCCCGAAACAGAGAGTAATGTGTATTCTCCCCTTAAAGAAGCTTCTAAAACTCATAGCAGTTATAATTAATTAATATTTCGGAGATAGTAATGTGAGGGATGTGTTGGTGGACGAAGCGAGGGGGCGGAGCTTACAGTAGGAGACGACGTAGGAGAATGAGGGGGAGAGGGATGAGAAACCATACAGAGGGGTGGATGGGGAAGAAGGGGGGGGGGGGGGGGGCAACAGTGTTACCAAAACAAATCATGACTCCTTGTGAGTTGGGTGTCCAGGAAATTATTGACGGCGACAGTACATGTAGGCAGTAGGCCTATACTTGTTTGTCACTTATTGTCTTGCTGCCTGGATGAGTATACTACAACGCTTCTAAACCTCGCATCTGCAGCTGCACAGTGCCGTGCAGGTCAGACCAAAGCAGTAGCATTTGCATCGACCGCAGCATTCCGACTTGCACCCACACTTGGTCAGCTGCTGGCAACTCTCTGCAATGGGTGGGAGCTCTGTCCAAACGATCTGCCACAGATCTCCTTTCTTGGTCCAGCCCCAGTTGGCAGGAGTCTGCGTTTCTGGTTGACGTACTGTTGACTGACTCCAGATGCAGCCCGCCTGGTAGGCAGCACGCTTCACATGCTGCTTCAGTGCTGCTCGGGTTGGAGGAATGGCTTCGTACGGCCTCTGCTTCCGAGCAAACATGTCCAACCTCGCATCATCGACACCTTCAGCTGTGCTGGATCTGCCGTACATCATGACCACGAACTTCTCCAAGGTTTCCAGGTCTTTATCATCAACTACCGGTGGGTACTGGCTGAGTTTGCTGAAGACACCGGAAGCCTCATCACAAACATCCCAGGTTTGCCAAGCAGACTTCTTCCCTTTGCCACGGAATGCTGAAACGACATCGCAGCCAGTGAAGGCATGGACGAAGAGCATCCCTTTGCTCTTTTCTGCAAGAGTGCAACACAAGTCATGTACAGGAACCCACCTCAGGTTCTGTCCTTGGCCAAAGGCAACCTACAACTGCTGCAGACCTAGCTCCTGAAGTGCCTGCAGAACACTGACTGCGATGACGACAACATCTGTGTCGCTGGCTTTGACCATGATGACTTTGCTGCCTGCTTCTGTTGCATGCCTGGCATGCACAAAGATCCGTGTGTCAGCTTCTTCATGACTGCACGGTGCCACCCCAGCCAGATTGATAGTGCGGTTGCTGACAGCATCTTCTTCCTTAGTCACAATGACCACATTTGGTGTGGCCACACGTGCAATCTTATCAGCCAGAAAGTTGAACAACTCGGCTTTGTTGTCATTTTCTCTCAGGAAGTTTTGCCAGTTTGAGGGATCTCGCTTTGATCTAGTTTCAGCTTTCAGACTAGATGTCCGGAATAGGGTAATGATCCCGACAGTCTTAGGTCCAATTGGACATTTGAATTTGGCGGTATCGTATCGCTTGTACGATTTCGGCTGGTTCTTTGTGTATTGTAGTTTATTCTTAAGTATAGGTTAAATATTAACTGTAATGTATAAATATCTACATCAGCTCTAGATGTATCATGAAACCAAGTTATGGGTTATAATTATTATGAGCCGGCAGCCATATGTAATTTCGCGAAACGATCGATCGGACGCCGGCCTTTTAGTCTCTCAATCAACACCATACAGCCAACATCTCCCTCCACCCCCCCCCCCCCCCCCCCCCCTCCCTAGGCCCTGACTCAACCTTTGTGCTACAAATATTAATCTATAACAACAGTCCTACATCACCAGTCCTCTAAGCTAAGTTCATTGTATCGATATTGTATTATGTGAACATTCCTACATGTCATGCAATTGAATTAGCCTTGTGTGGGGGACTGGATTACACCCATCGACTACGTCGTTGGTAATTATATTATAACTATTTGTTGGGATATTTCATGTACCAGTGATATGTAATTTAACATCTTTATGTAAATTCCCGACAAATAATGGTCCTTCGTGCCCTAAGGCTTCCTTACCGTAGTACCGTTTTGTTTGCTTCCTTGCCGCTTGTGGGCTTACAAATGGCTGCCGCCTCACGCGTTGATGGGCCGACTGCCGTTTCCCTAGTTTAGACCCAGCTTCTTCCCTCGTTTTTTTTTTCCATTTAGGCGCCGTCCCTATCCTTTTTGGGGATAGTTTCCAGGTTTTGATGGGCGTGTGATCCTTGGCATTTTTTGGTGGGTTAGCTGGGCTGGAGATTGGGGTAGGGGTAATTTCGTCGGGCACCATTTCGCGCTCATAGGCTAGGTTAGGCTAGGCTAGGCAGTCTAGGCCTGCAGGTGTCTGTGGTAGCTGTTCATTTCGCTTTGGTGGTGTGCCTGTGGTGTTCATCGTGTTTTGTCATTGTGGGACTCTTTCTTAATTTTGCCGGTGGGGAGGGTTCTCATGTGACTCATTTAATTAACCTTTATAGCCTAATTGCCTAATTACGGTCATGGGGTTCCGTCTCTGTTGATTCCTAAGCGATTGACAGCCAACAGACCTCATGATTGTGGGATGGGCAGCTGGGCTAGGCCTAATACTTAATACTAGCCTAGTCAGTTCTTTTCATTTACCCTTCTTTCTCTAGCCCTAGTTTGTTTCTGCTACTTGTCAATTTCTTATTCAATTAATTCTTCCTACTGCAGCTAGTAACCTAATGACCGTTTCCAAATTGGGAGTGGCAATGCTATTGCCACATTTTTTAATTTAAATTAATTTGTGTAATAGTTTGCTTTATAGTATAGAGAGTTAATAGCCTAATAGACTTAACGATGACAGATTTAAAGAAACTTAAGATTCTTAAGGGAGGGATGAAGGGAAGTTTAAATAGGTGGAGAGAGTACGTATGGGGATAACTCAGTGAGTATGGGGATAACATCCATTACCTTGCTCACCATGGGATTAAAAAGGACAGTTCCACCACTCCTGTTCGTATTGTGTATGATTGCTCTGCTAAATCCAGTGATCGCTCCTATAGCCTGAATGATTGTCTATAAACGGGTCCGTCCCTGGTCTCTGATTTCGCGCAAATTATGTTGCGCTTCAGATGTCATAAGTTTGCATGGGTCGCCGATATTGAGAAGGCCTTCCTGATGCTTCAACTCCATCGTGAAGACAGGGACTCGACAAGATTTGTATGGCCACGGGACCCAATGGATCTAGATTCAGAGTATCTGGTCTACAGGTTCAGAGTCGTCTTATTCGGGGCGACCTGTTCCCAGTTCCTTCTCAACGCTACTATCTTGCGACATCTTGAGGAGGCTGGACTAGATCCTGACTTCAAGAATGAGATCAAGCAGGGGATCTATGTGGACAATCTTCAAGGCACTGGAGACGATGAAGATTTATTGCTCGAAAGATGCTGGGAGATCCGCGATATATTTGCCAAGGCTCATCTATACTTGAGAGAATGGGCCACTAATAGTGATCTTTTGAAAGGTCAATTTGCTTCTGACGGTGTAGCTACTGAGAATAGTGAGGTGAAGTTTTTAGGCCACAAATGGGACACTACCACAGATTGTATATCCTGTCACACCCCATGCGGCAGTGAGCTTATGACCAAGCGAAACTGCTTAAGCTTGTCAGCGAGGTTGTTTTATCCCCTAGGTTTTTTGCTGCCTGTAACTATCCGTGCTCGTATGTTTTTACAGCAACTGTGGCGGCTAAAACTAGATTGGGACACGCCCCTCCCGACTGAGTTACAAGATACTTGGCGGTTGATTCGGTTGGACCTTTCCACATGTTGCAAGGTCCAACTTAATCATCAGGTTATTAGTGGTCAACAGGTGGATCTACATGCCTTTTCTGATGCTAGTAATAGTGCGTACGGTACTGCCATATACATATGCAATGGTAGTGAAGCGACACTGGCTATAGCGAAGGCCAAGGTAGCCCCTATAAAGAAGATTACAGTTCCTAAATTAGAACTTACTGCATTGCTTCTGTCTGCTCGTCTAATAAAGTTTACACTGAATGCTTATAGAGACATACTACAGATTAATAACGACTATGTCTGGAGTGACAGTCAAATAGCACTTTCATGGGTACACAGCCAGAAAGTGTTACCTGTTTATGTTTCTAATCGCACTGATGAGATACATAACTTAGTTCCTACAGCTAAATTTCGCTATGTGAGCACCAGGGATAATCCCAGTGACATAATTTCCTGGGGGATCTCAGCGCAACAGTTTATGTCGTCCTCTATTTGGTGGCATGGACCTCCATGGCTTATATCTCCAACTGAATGGCCTCAGGATTTCAGGGAATGCATATCTGATCCTTCAAGTCGGCCCCAAGATGATGTGTTAAGTAGTTCGAATGTGAGTACTACACATCAGGATAACAAGTTGGTAGAGTGGGAACGTTACGGCAGCTATGATCAAGTAATACGGGTATTCGCATGGATATACCGTTTCATTAACAACATGAGAAGTCGGGATCACGGGTCTTTCCTTAGTGAAGATTCGAAGCATATCAGACTCCATGAATTGAGATAAGCAGAAGCAAAACTAATATGGTTAGTACAAAAGGAATCTTATCCTACTGAACATCAAATCCTGAGCAAGGAGTCAAAGGCCAAACCCTCTAACTTAATGAGGCAGCTAGGATTATATATGGAAGGAGGCATAATTAAGTGTAGAGGCAGGATACAAAAGGCGGACATTATTGATTCTGCGAAATATCCTGTCCTCCTTAGCTCCTCTCATTTGATTACCAAACTGTTGATTCGCCAATGCCATAGGACCTGCCTACATTTTGGCGTAAATTATGTTCTGGCGTATATGCGACAACGTTGATGGATCCCTAAGATGCGACAAGCAATTAAAGGGATCCACAATAGCTGTACTATCTGTAAAAGATTATAGGGTAAGCCTTACTCCCCAGTTGATCTACCTCCCTTGCCTGAGTTCAGGGTACAAAGGACTGAACCATTTCAGGTAACCGGGGTAGACTACACCGAAGCGATTCAAGTTGGAGAATCCCCCGGTAATATCATAAAAGTATATGCCGTTCTATTCACATGTGCGGTAACCAGAGCGATTCATATTGAATTGATTGACGATCTATCAAGTGAGGGTTTTTTGCATACTCTAAGACGCTTTGCAGGCCGCAATGGTTTCCCTCAAATTATTATGAGCAATAATGCGACTTGTTTTGTCGGGGCCTCTAAATATCTCCAGAGTTTAATGGATGACCCGCAGGTTGTGGCTACCTTCACTGGAAAAGGTTGTCAGTGGAGATTTATACCAGCACGTGCACCATGGTTCGGGGCGATTTGGGAGAGAACAATCGGTATCGTCAAATCTGCCATGAAGAAGGTATAAGGAAGGGCACTGGTGACGAGACGGGAGTTGCAAACCATCTTAATAGAAATTGAGATGTCAGTCAACGACAGGCCCTTGACCTATACCTCGGCAGATGTTGATGACCTCTTACCCATTTCGCCTTCTATGCTAACACGTGGACGAACCCTTAATACCTTTCCTAGATCGTCCGTAAATGACGAAGATCTGCATGACCCTACGTTCGGCAATGCTGACGCCACACGTCGTCGCTTCCAGTATGTAAACAAGGTGTCCGACGATCTATGGAAACGGTGGACCCAAGAATATTTGCTGTCTCTTCGCGAGCGTCACTCTAATAAGATCAAAGGGACGAATTAACGATGGCCTCGTATCGGGGATATGGTCCTGATTCATGATGAGCGTCCTAGGTTATTTTGGAAGCTTGGGAGGATTATTGATTTGTTCCAGGGCATTGATGGTCTTATAAGGGTTGCTAGAATACGAACTTCGACTGGGGTTACTACTCGCCCAGTCGTAAGGTTATATCCCTTGGAGCAGGATGTAGAACTGCTGGATGATCCTGGCGTCTCTACTGATACCCCTCCGCGGGAGAGTGCTGGTGACAGTGCTCCTCAAGGTGGGGCAGCTGATGATGAGAAGGATGATCCTCCTCAGGCTTCAGGTGGCGCTCGTACCAAAAGGAGGGTGGCTATGAGTTCCGTGGATCTTTGAAGATCAAAGATCAAACTAGGTGATCTTTGAATTCGATGTCCTTTTTTTTTTTTCTCTGTATAGCTCTGTATAGCTCCTGTATATCATTTTTGGTGGCGGGCAATATGTCGGGAATAGGGTAATGATCCCGACAGTTTTAGGTCCAATAGGACATTTGAATTTAGCGGTATCGTATCGCTTGTACGATTTTGGCTGGTTCTTTGTGTATTGTAGTTTATTCTTAAGTATAGGTTAAATATTAACTGTAATGTATAAATATCTACATCAGCTCTAGATGTATCATGAAACCAAGTTATGGGTTATAATTATTATGAGCCGGCAGCCATATGTAATTTCGCGAAACGATCGATCGGACGCCGGCCTTTTAGTCTCTCAATCAACACCATACAGCCAACATCTCCCTCCCTCCCCCCCCCCACCCCCGGCTCTGACTCAACCCACAGTTCACCATGTGCTACAAATATTAATCTATAACAACAGTCCTACATCACCAGTCCTCTAAGCTAAGTTCATTGTATCGATATTGTGTTATGTGAACATTCCTACATGTCATGCAATTGAATTAGCCGTGTGTGGGGGACTGGATTACACCCATCGACTACGTCGTTGGTAATTATATTATAACTATTTGTTGTGATATTTCATGTACCAGTGATATGTAATTTAACCTCTTTATCTAAATTCCCGACACTAGATGGCATTGGTGAAGGAGTCTGGAAGTTCTGGAACTGTCTTCACTTTCTCCTCTCCGAACTTTAGCTGTCCACGCTCTTCACCTTTGTCTTCTTTGGTTGGGTGCTGGAAAACAGAGACGCTGGTTCCATGGAAAAAAGTGGTCGCTGTCGTTGCAGTGGGATTGTGGTCTATGTTGTCCATGGCTGATGTGGTGAACAGCCCTTTTCGCAGAACTGGTGGACAGACCACCCCATCCTCCACGTACTTGCTGACTGTTGCATCTCCCAGCTGTGCAGATATTTGTAGCACCACCCTGTCGTATGAAATGCTGATGCCATGCTCGTTAAGGATTTCCACCAACTTTCTCTTTCTGGTCTTTGTGTAGACGGACATCCCCATGTAAACAGGGAATGGGGTCTCTCTGTCTTTGGAGTGTCTGTGAGTTGCTTCTCCTTCTTTGTACCTTGCGTAGCAGTTGTACTGAAGCAGCTGAGCAATTGCTAGATCTGTCTTTGATGCGCCAAACCTCAGTTGAGATTTAATGTCCGCACCGTGGTCAAGCATGGCCACAAACTGAAGAAGAGTGAGTGGAATGGCCTGCTCGATGCACCCCTCATGGAAGGTTCCATCAAATGTGGACTTGTGGTCCAGCATATGTCTTCGCAAGATGTTAGCTGCTTTGCCAAGGATAATATCTTCACTCTAATAGTCAGAGGCTTCTGACAAGACAAAGCCCACATCTTTCTGGAAAGCCAGAAGAACATCCCTTCCCTGTTTGTGCACTTCCAACTCAGGTATTTCTGACAGCAGTTTTTCCTTCAGTCTTGTGGAGTTGACAGCAGGTGCATCAACACCCAGCTGTTCCAGGCGCTGGGCATACAGGTGAACTATGTCTGCAAGTCGGAAGACTGCAGGACCCTCGCCAGATCTGGTGGTCTCCACTAGATATGTGACTAGCTCTGAGAATGCCTGTGGGTGGGCATCCTCTTCGGGTGCACGTTCCTGTTCCAGTCTCTTGGTGGCTCTGAGGCACGTCCTCTCTCTATTGTACAGGTCTGTCAAGCATGCAAATGGTATTTGAGCTCCTGTGGAATAGCATCTCCACCGCTGAGTCTTGCAAGAAGTTTTCCGTCATTTAAAGTTTGGGTACATTCATTAAGTCTGTTATTGAGGTTCATTGTCATAACTTGTCTGAGTTCAGAGGATGGGCTTCTTTGTCACATATGAAACACGTTTGGCCTTCAAGGCTGGTTCTACGCAGCTTGGTCTGGCATTCTACTGGCTGAGCACTCTCTGCTCTTCTTTTTCTGGCTCTCTCCAGTTTCGTGTTGTTGAACATAAGGCGACAACTTTGGTGATACTGCACCTTGTTCCTCCTCAGAGTTTCTTCAATGCCACCACCATCATCAAGTCTGGCTGGGTCCAGAACAATAGGCATCTCATTAATTGCGTGAAAGAGGGGAATAGTAGTCGCAATCATAGTGTAGCCATCATGTTCTTGTGGTTGTTGTGCACGTGGTGACTTGAGCTCTTCACTCTTCTTCTTCTGGCAAAGACAACACTTGCTCCAGTCAGTCCGGAATTTAGACGGTCCTGGATCTGTATTTGCCATCTTGGTGAATACAGTATGATAATTATCTGTAACACAGATATAATAGATAACAGATAATCACAGTATATAACAGATAATCACAGTATGATATAACACAGTATGTTATATGATAACAGATATAACAGATAATCACAGTATGATAATTATCTGTATTCAGTGAATCAAGGCCGAGGGGTTATCCTTTTACCACCTTGATCACAATCATGCACAATAAGGTATGGGATACGACTAGGTTCGGGAATAAAAATATATGACCTACACCTAGCCCGATCGTTCATCCAGTATCATTTAAGTCCCGTGCGATCTGTACACCATCCAGGTAACTACATGCAAAGCAATGTAAAGCCCCGTTACCCTTGGCTCGGCTCTCCCGCGCTGGCACACCCTGTCAATTCAGGCGCGGCTATCTAACTAAACATCTATGTTAAACTACATGTAATCTACAGTAGCTAACTGATGCGGGGCTTATTAGACAGCATTTGGGACACTAAACTAATTATTTAGCTACACTAAACTAATTATTTAGCTACACTAAACTAATTATTCAGCTGATACTGAACCCCATGCTGAGTTTCACAGCAGCGGTGCCACCAGTGTGCCCTGGCTGTGCGTTGACATCCGCTCTGTTGAACTACTACTCTACACCTTCCGTTGCAAGTCTCTCATCGTCCCCCCCCCCCCCCCCACCGCATCGTGTCATGTCCAGTTTGGAAGCCTTGTACAGGAAGATGCTACACATACTAAACCTCTAACACTACCACGATATACACTACCATGCATTTTAGCCGAGTCAGACGTAACATGAACCTCTAATTTAGCAGAATATTAGGATTCCGGGACTGATATTATGGTACAAGGAAGCTAGTGAGTAAGTCCATGGTTCCAAATTCGGATTCTACATAGTGAAAAATGTATGATTTGACACCAAGATCATTCAAATAGGACAAGTCTTTGCGATTTTATTGCGAAATGCAATATTTCTGTATATTCAATGGCGGCCATCTTGAAAAATGGCCGCCATCTTGAATATTTAGGTGGCTAACGGGTTTTATCAAAAGAGCATTCCCCAAGGAGTATGTGTGCCAAATGTGGTGCTTGTTTCCGGAAATGAACGATTCTCCTGAAATTTGCAGTTATCTGCTCCACTACTACTCCATCCACGTATAAATAAACTTTTTGAATGGATTTTAAAGCTATTATTATGTAATCTTGTAAATCAAGTAATGCCACTTAAGAAAAAACTCATACAAACCACACGAGATGGTTTGTATGATATTAATATGTAAGTTCTTATTTTTGGTTTTCTTCCACCAAAGCGTATGTTATGAATAGTTCAGTGTGTAATTCTATTAATCTGTAATAAAATACATTGGATAATGAATTCCTAATAATTCATAATACTATTGAAATCAAATTCAAGACATTACTAGCTTGGATAAATCTGTTTACCCGTCTCTCTTCTGATGTTGCTAAATGATACATTCCATTACCAAATGACCCTTAAAAAAAAAATAAAATAAATGTATGATATAACGACAAGAATAATATATGTTTTGTAGATATAATTTTAATAGTCATGCTGCCATATTATATTGTCTAGTGTATTATTCTAATTTTATTGTAGTTTTCTTAGAATGAAAACCGATGATTTATAGTGTGGAAATTAAATGAGCTAAATAATCCTATCGGTGCTTCCATTTGGTGTCAGGTAGTGGAGGCAAGCAATGGTAGTGAACAGCACATCATACAACAGAGTTACTCTCCATCCAGTAGCCTGTATGTCGTGCACCTACAGGAGGAGTTGCTTCAGGGACACAACTACACTTTCTCCATCGCCTTCACGGCCACGCTTGGGGACTATCCTAAAGGCTTCTATAGGTCCTCATATATCAAGGAAAACGGAGAGACAAGGTAAGTTTATTCCACAAACAAAGCAAATAGAAACAACTACCAATATTGAAACAATAGAAACAACTACCAATATTGAAACAATAGAAACAACTACCAATATTGAAACAATAGAAACAACTACCAATATTGAAACAAATATATTTAATTCATATAATATAATAAAGTAAATGTTTGAAATGTTGATAGAGTTATATAATTACTGAAGCAACATTTCATGTCTCATGCATCATGAGAGAGGATGTGAGTAGTAGTAAATTAATTGTTTTATATTATTTTATCAAATTTGCGGACTGTAAGTACTTACCCCAATTCCTTTAGGGTGTGTTTTTTTAACATGCATTCACACGAAATTTCTGGAACAACAACGATAATAATTTTGTATTTTCTATGTGTTTGCTTGGAATCAAGCCAAATCTGGTCTTTGACTTGTTAAAAACTCTTTCATCAATAACAAATGCCCAGAACTTTCCAACTCCAGCTCTTCCCAAGCTTTCTGGCATCTAGCCAAAAAACCTCTTCAATAATTTTACTTCCCCGTCTTTCCCTCCTCTTTTCCACTCTGATGGCACCACCTTCATTTCTTCCTCTGACAAATCTGAACTCTTCGCTTAAACTTTCGCTAAAAACTCCACCTTGCATGAATCCGGTGCTATTTCTTGCTCTCCATTTCACTCTCTCTTTCTTATCCCTAATATCCTTTTTTTTCTAAAGATGTACTTTCTGTCCTCTCTGGGCTTAATACTAAGAAGGCGTACAGACCAGATGGTTTTCCTCTTGTTGTAATAAAAAAAAAATCTTCCGTGCTGATTCCCTGCCTAGGCAAATTCTTCCATCTCCGTACTTCCTCTAACATCTTCCCTTCTTGCTGCATGCTTGCTCTCATTCAACCTGTCTCAAAGAAGGGCGACTGCTCTCAATCGTCTATCTATCGTTCAATTGCTCCCATTTCTTGCATTTCTAAATTTGTTTAATCTATTCATAACTCAACATTTTGTATGCATTTGTCTTCCCATAATTTACTTTCAGATCGCCAGTATGGCTTCCTTAAGGACCAACTGGTGATCTCTCTTGTATTCCTTTTTTCTTGGTCATCCACCTTACTGGACTTCGGAGAGACCTTTTCTTTTACATATTGAAAACCTGCAATTGAGTTTGGTACAAATCTCTAATGTCTAAACTACTCTCTTTCGGTTTCCATCCCTTTATCTGTGCCTAGATCTCAAATTTACTTTCTAGCCATTCCATAGCTGCATTGGGGAGAACAATAGATTCAGAAAGCGACATAGAGTGCATCCAAAGGGATTCACGAATGGTCAGTAAATTGGCAGATGAATTTTAACATTGACAAATGCAAGGTATTAAGATAGAGAAGACGAATACTAATGCAAAATATAAACTAGCTAATACGGAATTAGAAAACTCAGACTGCGAGAAAGATTTGGGTGTGCTTGTTGTCAACTATTTGAAACCTAGAAAACAGTGTATAAGCGCTCGTAACAAGGCAAACAGGATTCTCGGGTTCATCTCAAGGAGTGTGAGTAACAGAACTGCCGATGTTATCTTAAAACTTTACTTATCATTAGTGAGACCTCATATGGATTATGCTGTCCAATTTTGGTGTCCTTATTACAGAATGGACATAGATTCGTTGGATAGAGTACAGAGAAGAATGACAAAAATGATTCATAATATTAGAAATCTACCATATGAAGAAAGGTTGAAAAAATTAGGCTTACATTCGTTAGAAAGACGCAGAGTTAGAGGGGATATGTTCAAGTGAGTTAAGCACCCGTCACACTATGCCAAATTAAGTGCCGATGCTCCACGCCTTAAGGGTTGTAACGAGGTCTTTGCCTAAATTGCCGCGCATCGTGGGTGAGCGCCAACTCAAGGGAGAGGGCGGGAGAGGTCGTCACGGGCTTCAGGAATGTTCGACATGCACATCTCTCATAAGCTGAGTCGGCGGCAAGTGAGGTCAAGAAAATGGACGGGACGGGGACGGTTGGCGGGTGGCGTCAGGCGGCGTCCAGTAGGCGTCAGACGGTACAAGGGCGCTGACCTGTCTGCATCAGACGCCGCTAAGATACTGTAGGTCGCCGTCAGACGGCGACCCAGTAACGACCTGCAGCGACCTTACGCCGTCCCAAGGGCTCGTCAATATTAGGGGAGGCGACCCAACTAGAGTGGGACACCGTCAGATGGCGTGGCTAAGGGTGTTGACGACAATGAACAAACTCGTATGTAGAAAGTGTCTTGAGGCGGCGCCCAGGCGGCGTCATAGGGGGAGGGCATACCGTGAGTCCGCGCTTCAAAAACATATGTCCACGACCAGGCAATGTCGCACGGGACGTTGATAAAAAAATAAATTAATATATAAATAAATAGACCCCCAAAGATCACCACTGTCCCCTTAATCCGATCCCATCAACGAGTGACTATCTATAAACAGATGTTACATCTGTTTTGCCTTAGTTCTGCCCTACTTAGACAATTTTATGCAGTTTAACCCATTCATAGCGGGGCCCGACTTAAGTCCGTATCTAAAAACCTGGACTATGTGGCGGGGCCCGACTTTAGTCTGGGTCTATCCTGTCTCCAGTTCTCTTTCTAATATTAATTAATGACCTTCTTAGCTGTACAACTAGTCCTATCCACTCATATGCTGATGGCTCTACCTTACACTATTCAACTAGATTTCCACAACAACACACCATGCAATTACTCCAAAACTCATGTGATGAGGCCATAGAATGCATACCTTCTGATCTACCGACTGTTTCCGATTGGGACAGAGAGAATCTTGTTATTTTCAATGCTTCCAAAACCCAATTTTCCATCTATCTATTCGTCACAATCTTCCACATGACTATCTCGTACTCTTCAACAGTACACACATCATTCCTTCATCCTCTCTCAACATTCTAGGTATTTATTTTTCTTCTGACCTTACCTTTCTTGGAAAGTTCATACTACCCCTCTTGCTGTAACAGCTTTCCAGATGCTAGGTGTGCTAAACCATCTCCGTGGGTTCCACACCAATGTATCGAGTATTGTTTGCATGTGTGAGGAGGATTCACCCTTACCGCATTTTTCGAAAAGCATTTATGTTTCATCAATTCACCTCCTCTTACTAATTCCCTACAATTTCTTTTTACATGCCACAATGTTGCATCTCCCTCACTCTTCTATCGCTATTACAATAATTAATTTTCTTCTGAGCTTTTGCAGTGTATACCTCCTCCCTTACGAAGAGTGGGGGCACCCACCTTTCCATAGATGCTCACCCCTATTCTGTCCAACTCTCTAACCCAAGAGTGAACCATTTTTTCCAGTGTTTTTCTACTCAACAAGCTCTTTTACTCTCTCGCTCAATCTGTCTTTCTATTATCCTATGATTTAACCCTCAACAGACGGTGACCGTCATATGACGGGAAAGAAAATATTGGCCACCTCTGCGGCGCCCCATATATGACGGGTGCCATTTTGAAGACTTTATGAGCTCTGATAGAGAGTCCGCGCATTGGGATGACGATATCTAGGCTTCGACTGCTCAGCACCACCGCTGGGCAATCACTGACACGTAGTAGGCCTCAACTCCACCGCCGTAGCTCGCGAGACGAGGAAAAGAACGCGCAAATTACCTTATTATAGGGTATTTTCACCTCCGGTTACGCGACCGCTACAAGATAACACATGGTCGTACAAGGATGATTCAGGTGTCATTGGAAAGCTTTATTATCGCCCTTTCATGGATATATAATTGTATTACGCTCTGGCTCTTGTTTATGCATGAAAAAGAGCATGGAATGAAGCTCGTTTTTTGGTAAATATACCTGCCCAGCAAGTGGGTAATGTCAACAAGCATGCCCGCTTTTAACCTCTCGGCTGCGCATGGGGGGTATGAGACACCACACCCCTGTGCGCACGTATTTGAGCTGTTCCCATCACTAACATCGTTATTTTACCATAAATATCGTTAATACTTATTCATATGCGCCTATTTTACCATTAATATGAAGATATTAACCAGTTACAACAATAAAACAAGTGGAAACAGCGTTTGGATGGTCAAAATCGGCGATAGAGGCCGGGAGTTACATAACCAAAGGCTGAGGCAGCCTCTCACTCCTCCACTCCTGCCCATGTCTGGAGAGACACTGTTGCGCAATACTCTCTCTCTCTCGCTCTTTCCCACGCTTGGTAACAATGATGACAACGCCCTGCTTGCAACTCGCTAATGTTAGCATGAAAATAGACCACAGAATAAGGGAATAACAGGGAAAATAGGTGATAATTGAAGGGGAGGGGGGGGGGGGGGGAAGGGGGGAAGGAGGGGATGTGGAGGAGTGATATTTGGCATGGCCCAGGGGCAAAAACAAAACAAAAACAAAACAAAAAAAAAACAAAAAAAGGGTTCAAGTATTTTTTGGGTGTTTTAAATGGATTTGTTTAGGCCCAGGATCTTAGGAGTCTTCCCGCAGTCGCCCGGGGAAACTCTTAAGAGTCTTCCCGCACTTGCCGGGTTAAGGAGTTAAACTGCTTCGAGCTCCGTGTATCCAAACATCTTGAATCTAATGTACCTTGATTTTGGCTCTCTTTCACCCTTTAATTTTGTGTTAGAGGGGGAGGGGGACACTTAATACGGGCAGTTTTGCACATTGTCTCCTTCATAGAAAAAATATATATATTTATGATAATAAATATTATTTTTTTAATAATCATTATTATTATTATTATTATTATTATTATTATTATTATTATTATTATTATTATTAGTATTATCGTAATTATTATTATCATTATTATTATTATTATTATTATTATTGTTGTGGTCCCAAGTTTCCCCGCCAATCCCCTAAGAGTTATAAAGCGTGATAATCAGTCAATGCAGCAAGCAGAAGAAAGGCATGACTTTGCAAACCTCACAGCCAATCAGCGCACAGTATTACCTGTGAGGAGGGAGGAGCTCTAACAACCGCCTGGCTCTGCCCACTAGTGCGTTGATTGGTTATTTGTTCATCTACCACCTTCACAACATCCCTACACGCCAAATCCCATCAAGAACCAGTTTATTCCCTTCGGGCAAGCCTCTTACTCCCATAAGCTCCGAGAAAATAAGGAAAAACCTTTGCCAGGACATTATTATGAAGAAGGGAAGCTAATTAAACAAGAAGAACTGAGTCAAACAAGCCACCCGGGGGAAGATATTGCAGTCTGCCCAGCTCGCCAATTAGCATGCTTGCTGACATGACGGGTAGGTCTATAAGGAGGAGGCAGAGAGGAAGGGATATGGCTTCATTACTAGAGCTGATAATAGAGCTGATATCTTTGTCCATAAAAGCAGGATTTTCTCCCCTAATTCACAGCATGCTGTGCCTTCCCTTGGTGACGTGGAGGAGGCACTCTTTAATATCATCAAGGGTACGAAAGGGGGTGAAGCTGACCATATCAGTGGACCTTCCTTTGTTGCTGTTCAAGGCTCCATCCATGCTTTGGAGAAGGAGAAGAAGAAGAAGGAGAAGAAAAAGAAGGGGTAAAAAAGAGTTCTAGACTACTCACCAGCAGGCTCTGGCCAGCCACATCGTGACAAATCTACCATCATCCAGATTATTGTCACTACGGCCATTGCCCTTGCTGGTGGGGACCAGAAGCTCCTTCGGGAGTATCTCTCTGCCCTTCTGAAGGCTAATAACCTTCTTTCAATAAATCTCCCAATGCTCCAGCCTAAACAACGAGTCTTGCCACTTGAGTTGATTCCTACTCAAGCCCTCAGGAAGCAGAAGCAGCACCCCAAAGCTCGCCTGAATCTCCCTAAGCCTCTCAATCATTCCACCACAGCGGTAGCCAGCCCTGGATGTCCAAGCCTAATCCTCCACAGCCACCCTCTTCCAGCTCATCACCACCCAGAGGCTCTTTACCCAAGCCACCAAGTGTCTCCAAACTACCTTCCAGCGGCCAGGATCCTCCACCCATCGCAGCAGCCAAGACCGACCAATATCTCTCACCACTCTTTGAACTGTTTGCACAGTTCCCAAAGCCGATCTCCACTGCTGCTGCAGATGCCCGCCCAAAGACCACCACAGCTGCCAGTCAGACACCAAAGAAAAGACCCTAAGTCACTCAGCCCGACTCATGTATTTCTTTCCCATTCAGTTGCTGTTGCTCGTTGTGTGGTCATTCACTATCGATTAAATCCCACGCATGCCTCAGCACCTTTTCCTCCAACTAAATTTTTCCTTCCACACTTTAAAACCACTCTTCATCACCCTAACCTTGTTTCCCTTCCCCACTTACCTGTACACTTTTCGTTTTGTTTCGTTTCCACTCCAGCATGGTATGGTTTTATAACACAGTGGAGGGAACATTTGTGTCCACTCATCAGGTATATCTATGCCAAACCCTCGCCATCCTGTGCCCTCACGTGCCAACAATGAGAGAGTGTCATTCAAGATCGAGAAGATGAGAGGAAGCCACCAACGTTATGGGCCCTGAAGGAGAGATCCTGAAGGGCTCAAGACATGGAAGAGTTAGGAAGGAGGAACACCATGTCACAGCAGTCAGCAATGGCAACCGCCTGAAGTTAATCCAGGTGGTTGTCACAACTGCTACGTCCCTTTGACAGGGAAACCATCAACTGCTGCAAGAGTACCTCCCTACTCTCCTGAAGGCAAACTACCTCCCCACCATCAACATCCCACCTCTTCCCACACCATCTAGCCTCATTCCATCTCAGGCTTTGAGGCCAAGAAAACGCCCGAGGAGGCATTTGGATCTCCAGAAGCCTCTCTCGAAGACCACTCCACCTCTTCCTTGTACAAAAGTCTCTGATTCTCCACCACCATCATCTGTCAACTCTGCAGGACCAGCAGCAGCCTCGTCATCATCACCAGCCATATTTGACTATCCAGTGGCAGCTTCTTCCTTTGCATCATCTAAATACTCCGAGTCCACCATGGGAGAAGAAGTCGATGTGGAGGAGATCGAGGAAGATGGGGACGAGGACATCGATTTGGCGGTGACTGCCAGCTAGCTGGCAAAGATCTACTGCGAGTTGATTATGGAGATTCAGAAGACTGTGACAACAGGAAAACATCCCTCACCAGCGGTCCAGAGAAAGCTGACAAAGTGCCTACACCAGATAAGCCTCAACAAATAAACAATGGAGCAACTTGGTTGAGCCCGAAAACTTTTTATCTTCTACTTTACTTTTCATTTCTCAACTTATTCTTCCTCTATCCAATTACTCTACTCTCCTAATTTACTCCAGCCATCAGATCAGATCAGACAGAACCAGAACTTCAGACGGCACAGAATGGTCAACATAATTTCTCTGGGTGCTACCTCCCCTCTTACCCTATCCCTACAGCCATAACCGGGATAAAAGGAATAAAGCGAGAACAACAAAAAGAAGAAGACGAACACAGGCTACTGCAAGAATCCAAGAGCCGGATTGTCCAATCTCCATACGCTCAACTACTCCTGCAGTATCCCCAGGTTTGTTCACATATTGTACACCTACACCTGCGGTCCCAGAAATTACACAGAGTGGGAGGAATCCTGACAGAAGAAGACGAGCTGGCACGAGTGTGGTGGCCAGCCAAATCCTGAAATAAGGAGACAAACTGACACAAGCTTGGTGTCCCAGATAAAAAGAAGAGAGAAGAAAAAGCAGAAGACAATGATTTGTGAGCCATCGGCCGACAATTTATTATAAAAAGAGATAAATAAATTGACCCGGCTGTGTGCCATAACAAATTTATGTTGCCTATATTAGGTGAACCTTATTAACTCAGCAAATACGATAGGCCTAACGGAAGTGTCTGTATAGCAGATGCGATAGGCTTCACAGAAGAAAGCCCATGACAAAAAAATATATATACATGTATTGTACTCTGCATCATCTAAATCAGCACAGCACAAACTTCAGGTCACTCAAAATAAAATGGTTAGGTTCATGCTGAACCTAGGACCCAGATCACATGTTGGCCAGGAACAACTGCAGTCACTAGGTATGCTCAATGTCTCTGACAGGGCCAAACAAATCAGGCTCACTAATGCCTTCAAGATATTCTATGACAGAGCTCCAGAGTATCTAAAGAGTGATTTTGTTAAAGCAAATGAGAGGAGTGGACATAACACAAGAAACAGGATGTTTAATTTTGCGGTCCCGAGAATCCAAGGACAGGGTAAGCATACATTCTTCTTCACTGCCATCAAAGACTGGAACGACCTACCCCAGTCAGTCTGTGAAAAGAGAACACTGTATTCCTTCAGACGTAGCCTGAAGGAACACCTGAACAGCAGCGAGTAGGGAGCACCAAGCTTATGTCTACTACTAAATACGACATAAGAGATAGGCAAAATAAACTGAAATGATTACTGATTACGGATTACTGATATTTACTATAGGATGTAAGGTATCTTAAAATAACCCCCCAGAAATACTTTCTCTAAAGTATCTATATCTTTTATCCTCCCCTTTTCCACAGCTAACCTAATCCCACAAGGACCCCAATGGAAATACGCCTAACGGCCTTATTGGGCTATCCTTAGTTGGAATTATGCAAAGCTGGTACATGTCATATCTATAACATACTATGTGGTACCAACTCTGTAAATTGCTAACTGAATAAATATTATTATTATTATTATTATTATTATTATTATTATTATATGCCCCACAGGCACTCAAATGGAAGCATTATGTGATTAGGTGGTACAATCACTCTCTAGTACATCCTTCCCCTCCTTCCCCCCTCCTCAATAATTGGCTATTTTTCCTTCTATTTTCACTATTCCTCCCTTTCCCTGCTCGAAATAGGATGAGTCATGGTCTCCAACACTTCCTCGTTACCTTCACATGCGCGGATGACAGCTGGGAGAGTCAGTTTGGCCAGAGCAGGCCCAGGAAGCACACCTATGTTGCACTCACTCTCTCACCTCCCTCCACCCTTTCCCACCACACTTTTACGTTTTCACTAGATATTTACTGTTTACACCTATTTTCGGGTCTTCAATGTTCATATGTTCATCATATAAGTAAAATGTATATAATTTTTGTCTATGTGTATGCAATAGAGAAAAGGTAATTCGCCTGTAACGAGTGTCTCCCCCTAAGCCAAAAGAGTGAAAGAGCCATATTCAAGGGACTTTGTAGTCAAATTGCCTGGACACACAAAGTTTAAAGCACTTTAAGTCATAGGATTAAGGAAAGATAGATTGAGGGAGAAAATTTGCCAATTCTTGGGTTGGAGAGCTGGACAGAATAGGAGTGGAGCTGTGCTGAAATGCGGGTGCCTCGCACTCGCCACAAGGGAGGGAGTATGCACTGAGAGAGTTCTGAAGAACACTGATTGTTGTAATAGCGATAGAAAAGTGAAAGAGATGCAACACTGCGACGTGTAGAAAGAGATTTTAGGGAACTAGTAAGAGCAAGAGCAAATGAGTTGATGAGGCAAAATGCTATTGATTCTATTCGTTCGAGAAGTGGGGTATGGGTGGAGCCTCCCCACATACAGTATGCAAACAATACTCAATAATGTGCCCCAATACAAAGTAAGAAGCTGTTTGGGGGTGAAGAATCCATGAAGACAGTTGAGCACACCCAACTTTTGAGGTGTTTTAGAAAGAGTGGTACTGTAATATGATCTTTCCAAGAAAGGTCGGATGAAAAAGATACACCTAGAATATTGAGAGATAATGAAGGGTTGAGTTGTGTATTGTTGAAGAATAATTGATAGTCTTGTGGAAGATTGTGATGGGGAGATAGAGGTAGAAACTGGGTCTTGAAAGTAACAAGATTTTCTCTGCCCCAATAAGAAATAATTGATAGATCGAAAGATAGGCGATCTATGGCCTCGTCTCGTCTGTTCTGGAGTGCTTGTATGCTGGGTTGATGTAAAAAACTAGTTGAATAGTGTAAGGTAGAGTCGTCAGCCTATAGGATGTGGATAGGACTAGATGTACAGTTGAGTTGAGTAGGTCATTAATGAATATTAATGAAATGCTGGGTGTGAAGGGAATTTAACTCTCCCGAAAATCACCAAACCTGCCCCGTGCCCTGGCGCGGTTTCGAACCCTGGTTAGTAGCCTTAGTAGGTCTACCAGACTTGCCCGCTACCACTGTACTACCACGGACATACATATAGGATAGCAACCTTAGTTCTCCTTGAAAGAACCAGGTGATAGTCTCGTGGTGATTCACATGGTGGGTTTATTGGACTTCGCCAACAACTGTAACTATATTTCAAAGTTTCAAAGGGAAAACTACATAATTGTTCTTGATTTCACTGTTATCGTACACTACCACTACCACAACCACCACCACATCGCCACCGACATCACTACCATAATCACCATCATCATCACTACAAATCATCATTACTCTGATGGGTGTGCCACTTTGGGACACACACACACTGCTGTCCACAATAAGGAGGAAACATTCAAACGGTACCGTTGCCTTCAAACTCAAGAATCTCATTCTTACTATGTTTCTGCCGGAATCAAGCCAAATCTGTTCTTCGACTCGCCAAACACTTTCATAGACAATAAATGCAATGAACTATCCACTTCTACCTCTTCCCAAGCTTTCCGGCATCTAGCCAAAAATCTCTCCAAGAATATTTTGTCCTCGTCTTTCCCTCTCCTTTTCCACTCTGACTGCACTGCCGTCACTTCCTCCTCTGACAAAGCTGAACTCTTCACCCAGACATTCGCTAAAAACTCCACCTTCGATGATCCCGGTGCTATTCCTCCCTCTCTACTTATGCCTATTATCCTAATCTCTTCTGTGTATGTACTTTCTATCCTCTATGGGCATAATACTAAGAAAGCGTACGGACCAGATGCTGTTCCTCCTGTTGTACTAAAAAACTGTGCTTCCGTGTTGACTCCTCAGACTCCAGACTCCCTCTTCTGTCTCTGTATATCCTCTAATGTCTTCCCTACTTGCTGGAAGTTTGCTCCCATTCAAGCTGTCCCAGAGAAAGGTGACCGCTCACTTGGTCCAACTATCGTCCAATTGGTCTAATTTCTTGCATTTCCAAAGTTTGAAACTCTTCTTAATTCAGAATTTCTTACTTTCAGGATTTCTTCTGTTCTCATAATCTACTCTCAGATCGCCAGTATGGCTTCCTTAGGGTTCGCTCTTCTGGTGATCTTCTTTCATATCTTACAAACTCTTGGTCATCCTCCTTTCGAGACTTACAGTAGATGAGACTTTTCCTTTTTCGCTTTACATATCAAAGGCCTTCGAGAGAGTCTGGAACAAATCTCTAATTTCTAAACTACCCTCCTTCGGTTTCTATCCCTCCATCTGTGCCTTTTTCACTAATTTCCTTTCTGGCTGTTCCATAGCTGCGGTTGTGGACAGCCATCGTTCTCTTCCGCAACCTATCACCTCCAGCGTTCATCAGGGTTTTGTCCTGTCTCCAGTTCTCTTTCTAATATTCATTAATGATCTCCTTAACTGTACCTCTAGTCCCATCCACTCATATGCTGATGACTACCTTACACTATTCAACTAGTTCTTCACAACAACCCAACATCCAATCACTCCAAAACTCATATAACGGGACCATGGCACGCCTATCTTCTGATCTTTTTTACTATCTCTGATTGGGGCAGAGAATACTTTGTTACTTGCAACGTTTCCAAAACTCAATTTCTCCTTCTGTCTACTTGTCACAATCTTCCACAAGACTATCACTAACTCTTTAACAACATACAAATCTACCTTTCATCTTCTCTTAATATTCTCGGTGTCTCTTTTTCTGCCGATCTCTCTTGGGAAGTCTACATTACCACTCTTTCTAAAACAGCTTCCCAGAAGCTTTCCGGGGGTCCTTTACCCCTGCGCGGCTTCTTGCTCGGTATAGGGGCACAGTGTGTCCATGTATTAAAATTATGTTCGCACGTGTGAGGAGAATCCTCTCACATAGCACTTCTAGGCAAAGTAGAAAAGAAAGCCTTCCATCTCATTAACTCACATTCACTCACCTATTCTCGGCAATCTCTCTCTCTTCGCTGCAATTTTGCATCTCTCTTGCTATTCTACCGCTGTTACAATAATCAGTGTTCCTCAGAGCTCTCTCAGTGTAATCTACCTCCTTTACGTAGAGCACGTAGCACCCAATATGCAACACAATCCCACCCCTACTCTGTGCAACTCTCCAACCAAAGAGTGAAACGATATTCCCAATCTTTCTTCTATTCAACAGCTGAGCTCTAGAACTCTCTCCCTTAATCCATCTTTCCCTCATCCTATGACTTAAATTGCTTCAAACTCTGTGTGTCCAGGCATTGGAGATTTGGCCAGTTATTGGAACAGGGTATAACATACCTCAACAACTAAAACGCACATATCCCCTGGCTCTTCTGTTTCATCTGCGTCAATTAGAATCTGCGTTATACGTTATACTTAGGAATATATGCTGGAACGCCGGTTTTATTTATCTGGCTTCCCTAATGAGATGACAAACCAGGGACAAAGCCACCCCCGCAGAGGTCCTAACAATGCAGGTAAATGAACAACCTACAAGAGTCAAAATAGCTGCAGTGAAGGAGAGCAAAAAGACAAGGAAAAAGACACAGCTGAAGTTGGAAAAGGAAACCACACAGTTCCCCCTAGTTTCCCATGCTTTAATACCTGCAGAGATAGTACAGTCTACCCAACAAGGAGAACATACCCATGCTCTAATCCCTGCAGGTATAGGACAGTCTACCCACCAAAGGAAACCACATCCGGGACCTACCAGAAGTTCGAACCCGTAACACGAAAGGCAGGCACTCAACAGCAGCTGGATTTGGAATACGACGAAGAAGACTTTATGCTAATTCCACATAAAGATCCAGTACAATACCTCTACAGATGGGACCAAGAGAATCACCTCTACAGCACCTCACTTGAGGAGTGGAAATATTAGAAAAGGAGTTAGAATGAACAAAAGCATGGCCTGCAACATAGACAAAGCCAGGAAAGATGAATCAAAGAAAAATATTTATCGTGCAGCCATGCAAGCCTTTTATATAAAGAGTATAATCTTAAGATATAGAGAATAACATTGTACATGTATTATTAGGGTAAGTGTATTTTTAGAATAATGATTCCCTTCACAATGATGAAAAGACTGAAATTCCCATGTCCCTACTATTCTGAGAAAGGTCAAATTGAGTTCAAATTATCCTCCAAATATAGCCTGACTGAAATTGAGGGAAGGTATGCAAACACGGGTAATACCTTCCACTGGTTCAGCTTTTAGTGGGTAGAGAACAGTGTTGGCTAGACTTTTCTATAGGACAAGCCTGTCCCTATAGTAAAGTTCAACTAGGGTGGCGAACGAGAGTGTGTTAGAGGAGCCAGGAGCAACCTTCTCTGGTGTCTGTGAGAGAGGCAGCTCCCTTTGATGATGAGGAAGAGCTACGAGTTCTACGTCGTCCAGATTCTCCCTCATGGAAATTAGCTCTCCTCTACACCCATACCCTAAGTGTCTCTCTGTTTATAAGTTTTAGGAATTATTGTGAAGGTAATATAAACTATGCGAGTGTTCAATTTAACTTTTTCGTAGAGATCCGCTTCTAGGACTCCCCTCGTCAATTTAGTACACGTGTGAGATTAATCGAACATTGATCCGTGCAGTGATTTTATATAAGTACGGTTTATTATCTATTTAATTCGTGTTCAAGCATTTGTTCAACTATTTTTACCTATGTTACATAGTCGATATATTACATGATACTTAGTGAATGCACTCAGATGTTAGTCTTTGTGTTATTATTCATTGCGTGTCCAAGTCGAAGTGAAGTGTATAACGAGTGCTATTTTCCTTCTCAAAATTTAAATCCTATACTCAGGACCATACGTCCAGTTATTATAAGATATTACTTAGAGTATAAAGTCGCCACCGCTGAAAGTAAAGAACCCGTCCGTTGAGTTAGAATTAATTTATATTCAAGATTTCTAATTTGTATTATTTCTTGTGAATAATCTAATCATATGCGTTACCTGGGCTATGTCATTCTTTCACCACCAATTTAGGAATTCAGATATACATTCTTGCATTCATCAAGCCTATATTTTGGCTATTGATATGTTACTACTTTGTTCTGTAAATAATCATTGTAACTATTATTTAAGTTATAGTAAAGCACTACTTAGTTCTGCGTTCCATTCAGCAGTTTGTTAATTCATTCAAACTCCTTCAGATGCCATCAGATTTGGCTATTTATTAAGTTACTACTTTGTTCTGTATCTAAATCATTGTAGCTTCTATTAAAGCTATAGTAAAGCGCTACCTCGTTCTGCGTTCTATTCAGTAGTTTGTTAATTTATTCAAACTAACTTGTCTATAGCTATCGTGTCACTATAAGTTTATTCACTATATTCATTGTGAATCTGATATCCTCTTTTTGTGTGATTTTAACTCATTTACGATTGAATTTATTGTTCGTGTATCGTGTGAGAGATTACTCACAATTATTCCTTGATAGTTAAATACTAATTTAAATTATCATTCCATCTAGAGTAAAACGAAGTTCATATATTTTATACTCGATTTAACGTTGCACTAAATCGAAACTTTATTTAACCTGACCTCAGTCCGACTGACTTGTACCCCCTTGAGCGGTACCTTTGAGCATACACCTGAGCGCGGCCCAATTTGTCTTTCACACCGCGCATACCTATGCGCATCTGAGTAGTTGACCTCAGTTGCCCATACCTAGCAATTATTGTACCTCGCATTATACACTTGACCCGTATAGGTATTGTCATCAATATTTATATTTGTGTATTTATTTTAGGTAATTTTATATTTCATGTTTGATGCTTTGTAAGTGACGACATTATTTCACTAAAAGTAAAACATATTCAACTCTTTGCCAGTCACCTTGGGTTATATTGGAATCCTACTCATTATAGTAGAGGTTTTGATGCCCCATTTAATGTACCTATGTTTATACAATAAATACAAGTGTAATTATTCTGTGTGTTTATTGTGTTTTGGGAAAGTGATTGATTAATCTAGAAGTAACATTTATCAAGCGAGATATGTTCCTGTTGAGCATTATCTGATTCTAAGTATCCGAAACCCGGATTATAAAAAAATACATAACAAAGCGAGTTGGATTACAACCCTGCATAACACCTAACTGTTTCTGTTTGTGTTTCACCTACAAAGAGAGTATTCCAGCTGTCTCTCACAACCACCTCCTCCTTTTCATTTCATTACATGAACAAGCACACCACACTTCTTTCCAATAGGCCTACACCATAAAAATGTTAAAAAAATTGCAGCAAAAAAAATAACAAAAAATAAAAATGCTCTTTTAACTTTGGGAGAGACACGTATTACAGGAAGCTTTGCCCTTTGTCTTCTTCATACATGTAGACAAAAATAATATATATATATATATATATATACCTGTATATATATATATATATATATATATATATATATATATATATATATATACTGTATATATTATATGTGTGAGTGTGTTATGCCCTGATTTTATTCAGGGTTAACTATTAGTTAGGGTGAGTTCTTTGGAGACTGGGATATCCAAGTTAATACAAATACATATAAAGAAGTCAATAGGGATACAGATAATATCGCAATATGGTTTGTAATACAGTTTATTCACTTAGTTTCTAAATACATAAAACTGAGGGCTAAAGATGCTAACATAAGAATTTCATAGGGTACAACTTAATTACTAACTTCTAGGACGATCGCGGATCTAGATGGAGATCAGGTATACTCAATGCAACTTAAATTGAATCCTTTACTTTGGAATCAAATCAATCTTCTATTATTGAAAGATTGTATGAACACTTAATCAGGTTACCTTAATGTTCACTATATCCCTTGACTTGGGTTTATTAGTTACTAGTATTTGACGAGGTGAATGTAAGTCATATTTTCTATGAATATATAATTATATACACTGGTATACTTCATAAGATTGAATTCAAGTTTTGTGGACTCTAAATTATTTTCACTGGTGGGTATTATTTCAGAGTTCGTTGAGAGGAGAATCCGCCTTATTTGGATTTAATTCCCTATTCAAGTTAGAGAGGTGTACTAAACGCATTTATCACTGGTACACAAATAGAAGTAATCTGTTTCTATAGATTAGCTTTAAATGAACACTTTGATGATTTATTTCAAAATAAGGAGTGTATGGACTCTAACTATGTTTTTTCACTGGGCGGAAATATGACAGAGTTATTTTATGCACAAAACAAAATCCGTCTTATTTGGATTTAATTCCTTATTCAAGTTAGAGAGTTGTACTAAACGCATCTATCACTGGTACACGAATAGAAGTAATCTGTTTCTATAGATTACCTTAAATGAACACTTTGATGATTTTATCCTGAATAAGGGGGTTAAGGGACTTTTGGAACTCTAACTTATTTCTGCCTCGTCACTGGCATTGATTTCGGTATCTTTCTTTAATCTTTCTTTTCTTAGAAAATTTAGAACACTAGCTGCTTGGTGTCTTCTGATTCTCCATAGGCCGTCCAGGTTGGCCGGTCGTGTGAAGTAATGTTACAGATGGGGTCTTGAATATGGCTCCGTAACTTGTAATTAAACAGTTGGGCACCATATCGGACTAACGCGAGTATTTGAGCCTATAGCTTTATCAAGTATACTCGTCTATCATGACCATTATATTAACCGGTGATGAAGTTCTGTTAAGGTACTCTTGTAGTGGGGTTTTTAATATTGTGCCTCAGTTATGACGAATTAACACAATATCGGACGAACGCAAGAAGAGTTTTAGTACTGCTTTTCTTGACTGTCTCTAACCGTTTTAAGAGGTTCAAAGAACTCAGGGCGGTGTTAACCTTTTAGTTGCAAAGTCTAATGGGGTGCCACAGACAAAATGCACCTAGGACTTATATATGCAGTCCCCGTGAGGGTGTCTCGCTAAACCCTTATAACACAAAAGATCGTTAGCTCTCAGATCTTCTGTGAGAAATGGTAGTGTAACTTTTAATAGTAAAACGTTGAAGGGTAGGGGTGCCTGTGTCCTTCAACTTAACCTAGAGAAGGTGACTATATTGATCACTGGCTTGCCAGTAATAATAAAGTTCCTTATATAGGGCACAATTGCCGCACCTACAATATTAAAATAGGAGTGGAGCCACTCCTATTTTAATATTGTAGGTGCCTACACACTTCAAACTTTAACATTGGCGATACAGCCTATTAGAGGTCTCTATGTTAACTGATTGGGATGCCACAATTAACAAAGGTCCTATACTAGGTTTTCTTACTCACAGACAGTATAAGGACTTCGGGGTGCTGTGCATCCAGACTGTATGGAGGGGTAAAAATAATGTTTCTCAAAGTGGGGTGCCAACAACTGAGAAGCCTTAGAGTTACTTAATTTCCTTCAGGTTTTCCTTGGCCAAGTATGCATAATTACTGAGGGGTACCCATCCTCTGTGGAAGGATAGTAAGGGCGTGCGTATGCACTTTCTATTAGGACAAGAAGTCCTTCTTGTCCTAGGGGAGATGGACTTCATTTACTTTATGATATAACTCTACTATACTTGACGAGTTGATCAAAGGGTTATGATATGTAGACGTTATCTAAGTCAAGGTTTTATTTGGCTTTATAGGTTACTGGGGGAGTCAGGGGGTTATGGATATAATTGGACTTTTGTTCAAAGTTTTGAGGATGTTTTGGCTTGACCTTGGAGCGTGAGAATTCAGGGGGGAAGGGGGTATGAGGAAGTAAGGTTTCTCTGTGTCGTTGGATATTATTTTTGCAAACAAGAGCCTGTCACTGGTAATATTGAGAACAGGGGTAGGTGAGAATGTTAGGTTCTCTTTGTAGAGTTAATACTGATAATTGTTTAGTTGCTATATATACGAGATATACGTGTTTACATAAGTTAGAGGCCGCCCGGGCATGGAGGTTATGTTGGTAACCCTGGGGTCAATGGGGAAACGCGTGTACAGGTAGCCTCTCCCGCATACGTTCTATAAGTTTGCAGACAAAGGTCTGGTGTCTTTAATATTGATCATAGGGATAGATGAGCATGTTAGGTTTTCTTTGTAGAGTTAATACTGATAATTTCTAAGCTTCTATATATATAAACTAGAAGTTTTATATGAGTTATAGGACTCTCAGGTGTGGAGGTTATATTGGTAACACTGGGGGTCAAGTGTGTCACACGGACTCGTAGCCTCTCTGTCAGATGTGTTATAGGTTTGCAGACAAGGGTCTGTTGCTTTTAATATGGATAACATAGATAGGTGATCATGCTAGATTTACTTATTAGGGATAATACTGATATTTTCTGATTTTTTTTTTTTTTTTTTTTTAAAGACCTCCGTTTACGTATTGTGAAAAACCTGTTATCGTCCGGTAAAGTAGGGTGGGAAAAAATGTGTTTTGTTTATAAAATTGAATAGTTGGATATTGAGAAGACGTGTACATATGTGTTTATTATAATTAGATAGAAGAGTTTATCTGTGTGGTATGATATGGTTTTTGCATAAGTAAAACTGCATATATTAATATTATAATGGTAGGTATCTTAACCTTCTTAATATTAACAATCTGGTGACCTACTAGGACTTGTGCTAGTAGATCGAACATTAAGGACTCTTACGTAGTGAAGTAGGAAGACACGAAGGAAGGTAATGTGGTTTGTTTACTAAGAAAATAGCTTAGTAATGAGAAGGCATGTGAATATGTGTGATGGGAGAAAAATAAGGAAAAGATTGTAGCGACTCTATATCGTTATTAGAGCATAAGAATATGGTGGTGGTATCGTCGCACAGTGTTGATATTCTTAACAATCCTAATTGCAATAAAGAATAGAAGGTTATGCAATGCATAAATTAATATTGTGAAAGAAGGTTAGGCAATGTATCGATTAATATTGTGAAGACAATGGGTCTTAAACTCTTAATCAACATTAACATTTCACAGGAATATAGGAACTTAAATCTAACATCTTAGAGCTACTATATGGGTGATCTATTAGTGTTTGGTCTAGTAGATAAAACATGGTAAGGGAACAGGGAACCCTTCCGTCGTCATTGTGGTGACTCTGGCGTCCCTGGCGTCGCTACCGTGTCGGCTGTTTAGGCATCGGTCGGTTTGGTGTGAGGCCTTTGTTTTAGTTATCCTCCTCTCGACGTTTTCTCTTTCGTTGTTCTTCATTCGTTTTCTTCTGTTCTCGTTTTGGGGAAGGACTTTTTCTTCCTCTTGGTATCTCTGTTGTTTTCTTTTTCTGGGTATTTTAATATATATATATATTTATAAATTATGATGCTACTGTATTATAAGTCTAAACAATATATTACAATGGAATTACTAATGACATGTGTACAGTATATTAGCAGGTACACTCCTGGTAGTGAAAGAAGACATAACTACACTAGCCGTCATTCTTAAGAACTGTTTTTCAAACACTTTAATACATTATTTTCATGTCACGATGCTGGGTTGTCACGTTGAAAGTCAGAGATGTCACATTGCACGGAAACTTACCCTGGAAAGGTCACACTGATAACATCAGTATTAACCAGTATACAGATCTTACTCCAGTCACCCAGGTAAGGGTAGATAGACAAATCTCCAGGGACCAGGGCTCAGAAGCCCTCACACTGACAACACACTAAGAGAAGCGAGATAGACCCAGCAGATAGACATCACATTTGCCAGAGAGTTCTTTGTTCCTTAACACAATAGACTCTACACTTATAACTCTGTTCCTGAAAGGTCAAGAATTACTTAAAGTATATATATATATATATATTTGTTTTCTTCTATATTCCAACTACTCCCTCTCGGGCATAGGCTGATAGCCTTTACACTCTACCGCTGAACACGGTGAGGCCCGTGAGGTCTTGTTCCAGTCTAGGGAGTGAGACATGCGAAGCACCCATTCACGGCTCGAACCCAACTCCATCTCTGAAGCTGCTTCGCCTCTGCGCTTCACAGTCTCACTCCCCAGGCTCGGACCCTCACTCTCAGAACGCCACCTATTGAGCAATTAACTCACTAGGCATTGCCCCCCTGTAGCATATTTTGAATATGGGAATATTCATACAGTGCTATTTAATCAGGGAACAAGGAGGGTATTTTGTTTTGGCATTTCGGTGTGCTGTGGTAATGCACTGGAGCTAGGTACAGCACAAATTCCATCCCAATAATATCTTCCCATTGACATATTGGTTATTCGAACCCGGGTCCATTGGATTACCAGTCCAGTGGCAAGACCACTCTGCCACATATAGGAACATTTTAATAAGGTTCTTGGTTCAAGCAAAACTACCTTGTTGGTTTTTTATTGTTTATTTAAGCAAGAAAATTGAAGTACTGGAAAAGGTTGAAAGTTTCAAGTATTTGGGAGCTGTACTATGCAAATATGGTAAAATGGAGAGTGAGATAAAAGAGAGAAAAATGCAAGGGAGAAAGGTGATTGGAGAACTTGATAGTATTCTCAAAGGAAGAATGGTTAGTCAGGAAGTCAAAAAGTCACTGAGAAACAGTGTGCTGCTCCCAACACTCTCGTATGGAAGTGAGACATGGACAGCAAGTGACGAGGACCTCTCCAAACTGAGAGCTGTGGAGATGAGCTTTTTCAGAATGGCAGCTGGTGTGAATGGGCTAGATGGGCCAAGTAATAGGGAAGTGTATGAGTCCTTTGGAATGGAAGAGCAGGCTTTGGGCATTGATTGTGGTGTGGTTGAGTGGATAAAGAGAAGTACTTTGAGGTGGTATGGTCATGTTCAGAGAATGGATGACGACAGAATGCCAAGAAAGATATATGGGAGTCAGGTGAGTGGAACTGCTAGTAGTGGAAGACCACCTATGGTATGGGAAAAGAAAGTAGAACAAAATATTGAAGAAAAACTTCCACGTAGTGGAAGGGGCATTGTGGCACGGGCAAAGGAGGCATGTCTTGACAAAGTAGCCTGGAGATGTTTCTGTCATGGCCATCCTCTAGCGGGGGTTTCCCAGGGGGAAACAAGGCGTCGGAGATGATGATGAAGAAAAATATAATTCTGAAGCGTGGCTTTAACCCTTTCTCTGCGGGATTTTTTTGGCTGCTTAGGGCATATTCAGGCACTCCTGAATGATAAATCAAGCATCTGCATTAAATGAACTGTATTTTGCCGAAAACTAGGCGAAAATAGCTTCAAAATGAGACCAGAACGGGCCTCGTAGGTGGCCTGGTTCACCCGCAGCGGTGCCATAGAAACGCGGGAAACCCGCTATTTATTAGCACTCGCTCGCTCGGCAACACTGTTGTGAGAGGCAGTGAGAGACCCGCGTGAGACACAGTCTACTTCAGTGAGCCTCTGGCTGCTCTGAGGGTCGGAGGTGGGCCCCTCACGCTCCCGCCCACTGACACTCGATTTCTACAGTTTTTACAGGCTTTTAAAGCCTGGAAATTGCTGTAAATTGCCAGGACATTCCAGAACGTCACCCGCAGTGAAAGGGTTAAAGTTTGTAAAGTCTGTTAGGTACTATATCTGCCCGACTGGGAAGTACCTAATATTATAAACACTCTATAAAGATTATAAGCAACCAGAGACTGAGCTAATTTCCTGTATATGATATTCCTGTAAAAAGAATTAAACATGTTAAGAAACGTGAATAAAGTATTAACACACACACTAATTAATGCACAGTATCGTACTGTCACTGTATACGTCACTTGTATAACACTACCTTTAGCCAATTAGGGATGATGCGTCCTAATGGCTGTTCAAACTGCTACTGGTGCCTGGCCCCACTCTTGGGCGTCGGCTTCTATCAGTGTGGTGTGACACTCTACTTTGTTGCTAGCAATCATCTTGGTGTTGCTGAAATTCTCTGAGGGAAGCGTGAGAACCCTTCCTTATATTGCAAGAATCGTACCAAGGCCTTTATAGGTGGGGGATGATCTTCTATAGGGGAGGTCATACCCAACTAGAAATGTACAGTTGCATACTTAAGTAAGTAAATAACTGTTATAATGGTGTGAGTTATATACTGTATGTTATAATATGATCTATCCTAGAGTGTACAGTCGCTCAAAATGCGCTGTTACACTGCTCGGCCACGTCAGCTGGGGCCCACCGAAGTATAAATAAAGAATAGCCAACATATATATAGATACATATTTGATTCATCCCTATGACTTATCTAACCCTGTTCCCAGTGTATAGCAATGCCAGAGAAAGTGTGATAAAGGTGAGGACCGACTTACACGTTTGCATCAGCAGTAGCTATCTTTGCTTTGCGCCTACGCACCAGGCTATCAACCCTGAACGAAAGACGATGGAGGCAAAAGACTAGAAAAAGGATGATGACGAGTAGAGTCAAGGTAGGGGTTAGTACTGTAGGATAAATGACTTCCGGGTTAATAAACATGGGAAGAGATGAACCAACTAGGTCAGTAAATTCTGAAGAATTTAACACTTTCATTAGGGTGAGCTGTCTCGGTTTGATGATCAGGTCCGATGAGTTTCCTGTGAATATAATGTTAATAGGGATGAACTCTGAGGAGAGGTTTGTTATCAAGGCAATATGCTGATGTGAAGGAAGTGTGTGGATAATGGAACGCCTTACTTCGCAGTGATCAGGTACCTGATATATCCCCTGAGCATTAATTACATTTCTTGAGTCTAGACAAACAAGGGACACCTTGATCTGGTTAGGGAAGTAAAAGAACTGAATATCTAGCAAGTGTTGATGAAACACGGGGAGCTGTGAAGCCGGGGGTAAGAACAGTCTTTCAAAGAACCAGTCAGATACAGTTGTTTGAGTCAAGGTAAGTTCGCATGCAGTTTTGTCTGGGGACACAAAGGAAAACACATACGCTGGAAAACACATACAGGTGAAGATACGAGGACCTACTTGAATCAAGAGCATCTTTGTCTGTCACAGTCACAAGTTGAAGATCGTCGGAGACGAGCATCATGTCTGCTGTGTCAGTCACGGTTAGTAATCGTCCGTCTATAGGAAACGGGAACGGAATAATTCTCCAGGCATTGAACATATGTGAGGACTGGAACGGAATGTGGACTAACTGTTTCCATTAGTGGATAATAGAATTCACAGTCGTTTAACTCGAATAGCGGAGTCAGGGCAAACTGATCTTTCGCTATTTGAATGGAGGCACGGAGATGTTCAACAGGCAATAGGTTAGTGGTGACCCGACTTAGTTCAGCATCTACTAAGTTTGCTAAGACTGCCTTTGTTTGGGCATTTAAATCTTGAACATCATCATCCGTAGCGCTACCTGAAGGATCTCGGAAAGGTACATGACTTTATTTGTTGACCGTCCATCAGATATTAAGAAGTTAACCACCTGTGTCAGATTATTCATGTGTGTTACGACCGAGTGTAAGGAATTCATCACATTCTTCATGGCCTTTGAGTCGTAACTCAAGACTCTGTTTAAGGCTTTTGCTGCATTCTCCAGGACAGTGAATCTCTTTCCCAGTTTCTCAACATCAGAGGCTTGGGCTGTTCCAAAGACCTCATGGGAGAGTAGGCCAACAAAATTTAACAGTCCTCTCTTAACACGCTGGGAGTGAGCGTTTTTGGCTACCTGGTTATGATCGTCAGGTAGGACCAACTGGATCTTCCGTGGCCTACGAATTACACGAGCACGTTGAAGGGTCACTGTAAGTCGTAAGTCACAGGAAAAGGTCTGGTTAGATAGTAGGAAGGTGAACGCAGAGTGTAATCGGTCTATGCGACGTTGGAGTACCGTATAGTCACTAGATAGACTAAGGAGGTATCCAAATTCATACTTAACTGCTACGACATCTTCCGCAACTAAAACTCTTCCTACTTGGGATACAAGGGCGCCGGGCTTCAGCAACGAAGATGATGCTGCATCAGCCACTATTAGTGTTCCAGGCAGTAGAAGGGTTTTCACTAACCAGTTCATCTTTCTCGGAAGAAAGGACAATATTCTATTAGCAATGTGTACTAATTGAATACTTCACTCGCCCAGTAGAATGTACTTGGGTGAGCGGCTTGCCCTGAGGTCGACGTTAACAGGATGATGATTTTGGTTGATTAGTAATGTATTCTTCTCTACACACCTGGGTGTGCGGCTTGTTTCATTAGATATGCTATCTCAATAGAACAATGATCCACTCTGCTATAATACATTTCTTGTGAAATTGCTGCTGGCAAAAATATTATTTACTGTAGGCCTTCAAATTTTATACTTCTATGTGAGGAATTAGGATTAAAGGAAGTAAATATATAAGTTTCCTAGTGCGAGAATAAAGTTCTTGAAGCATTACTTGAATTTACTAAGTCAAAATAGAGTTAAAATGTACGTTCAGTCACACCTTCAGTCACTTATTACTAAATAAGTAGAGAAATTTGCTAAGAAAAATTTAAAAAGGCACTGGCCATTGCTGTGTTGTTAGTTTACTAGTACTAATTCACTAGTATTATTATGTGTCAATGTAGTTTAAGACCAACCTATTACAAGTATTTGTAGACGGCTTGCAAGTCTTGTTGATGCTATCAGCTGTTTTGAGTGAAGACTGGTGTGATGATACCGTGGACTTCCTCGCTACATTCCACTTCGTCACGGGTAGTTGTGACGTCACCTCCGCGTCAGACCCTTGCTTGGAGAGCGGGGTGGGTGAGGGTGAGGATGAGTGCGGGTATGTATGACTCATCCGCTGCTTCTGGGAACGAGATGTGCTGTTGTCAGCACTGAATTGTTTTGGTTACTGAGGTGTTGATCGCAGCACCAGTTCGCTCTCATTTTAACTTTACTTGTTCATCATCACTGATAGTTTCTGTTCTTTTTCCATAATTATGCTCCATAAATGCTTGTTTCTTTCTAGTTGCTTATATACTTTCTGTAGTGTTTTATTGTTTGCTCTTCGGAGGTCAATTGTGTTTTCGTTTAGGGAGACACGAATCCCATAGCTTGCCAATCACTTTATGTACCAGAGGTTTTATGGATTAACTATTTATTTCCTATTTCTTACCTCAAAGATATTTCCTTAGCTATGCTTGTAGATTCCGTTGATCACTGTAAACATGTTTATAAAGGAATGTTTTAATGAGGTTCTTGGTTCAAGCAAAACTACCTTGTTGGTTTGTTATTGTTTATATAACCAATAAAATTAGAATTCTGAAGCGTGGCTTTAAAGTTTGTAAGGTCTGTTAGGTACTATATCTGCCCGACTGGGAAGTACCTAATATTATAAACACTCTATAAAGATTATAAGCAACCAGAGACTGAGCTAATTTCCTGTATATGATATTCCTGTAAAAAGAATTAAACATGTTAAGAAACGTGAATAAAGTATTAACACACACACTAATTAATGCACAGTATCGTACTGTCACTGTATACGTCACTTGTATAACACTACCTTTAGCCAATTAGGGATGATGCGTCCTAATGGCTGTTCAAACTGCTACTGGTGCCTGGCCCCACTCTTGGGCGTCGGCTTCTATCAGTGTGGTGTGACACTCTACTTTGTTGCTAGCAATCATCTTGGTGTTGCTGAAATTCTCTGAGGGAAACGTGAGAACCCTTGCTTATATTGCAAGAATCGTACCAAGGCCTTTATAGGTGGGGGATGATCTTCTATAGGGGAGAATATACCCAACTAGAAATGTACAGTTGCATACAGTTGCAAGTAAGTGAATAACTGTTATAATGGTGTGAGTTATATATGTTTTAGTATGATCTATCCTAGAGTGTACAGTCGCTCAAAATGCGCTGTTACACCTGAATCTCAAGATAAACCTGTTCCTGTACCTAAATATAATCAAACAAGTTGCTGGCTTTTGTTTTATTACTTTATCATTATCTATAATCATTGGTACTGAGTGATGGCAGCGATAATTATAATACCTCTAAAAGCAGACAATACTTACAAACAAAAGTCTTGGTAATATTTGTTTTATATAAACTAATATTCTTTCTTTCCAGTACGGCACAACACGTATGAATATGCACTTATTTTACAAACGTAATACATAGCCTATTCATACTATATCTATCAGTATGAGGAACACTGTTAACCTCATTCAAGAGTCATATTATCTATCAATCAATCTATCTCTACATCTAATGATAGTGCCACCCGTGATGGGGGAATGGACCCCCCACCCCCCACCCCTACCTTTCCAGTCCATTTATGTCGCTGATTCCACGAGAACCCGCAATGGTAGAATCGGGTCAATTCTTTACTTCTTGAGCGAGTAATTAGATTGTTTAGGAGTCTATTTTTTTTTATTTTTTTTTTACTAATGGCATCGAATTCGTATATTTAAGATATGAGCAATTGACTTACCAAGCATGCTGATGGGTGATACCATCGTAGTTGTTTTAGTTTTTGGCGATCACTTTTTTCCTTTATAAGTTAGGCGGAATTATAACGGTTTGCCAAACAACAGTTACGACTACATGCATTAATGTGATCATGGTAAGAGTGGTAGGGCTCTCAACTGTGAATTAGAAGGCTCAAACTAAAGTTCCCGAATAAGTATCTGAGTTTTTAAAGTAGGCTAATTCAAGTTTGTGTTCATCATTCTTCACTATGGTAATTCAAAAGTGTATATTCCTCTATTAGCCATATACCTGGCTCTGCTCTTTCATCTTGAGTCATTGCCTCTAATATGATTCACGTGTGTATCTGAGAGAGAGAGAGAGACTATGAAACTACATTTTGAGTGTCTGTCCTCAGCTGGGTGGCCTCAACGCAGTTCCAGGCTACAGAAGCTCGTCGATCCTTCCCGTGTTTTGATGAGCCTCAACTTAAGGCCACTTTCAAGATCTTCTTAGCGCGGAAGGAAGGCATGACTGCACTCTCTAACATGCCCCTCATATCTTCAACATCTATGTGAGTACACCCATACCTACAGTGTCAATGTATTAGATTAATATTTTTGTGTCATGCCCCAGCCAGGGTTCGAACCCAGGCCAGTAGTGCAGCACTCCACACCTAAACCACTAGACCACCGAGGATCTTGAAAGTAGTGGCTTCATTTGGAATTATATTCCATCCACCACCACCCACACCGCCTCGTGATCACATAGCTAGATACCATACACACATACACCTTACACACAAACACTAGCAACTAAGTACTAGAGAAGGATACTTGTAATCTGGGGCACATTGAAGGCCTCACTGAATAACAAGTAGAGCCCTAAATAAATTAATATTTGTGTGTCATGCCCCTGTCAGATATAGCTTATTTATCTACAGTTAACTTCAGTGGGTTTATTGTGGCCTCAACAGTTAAGTAACCACAAGTCTATATTACACACAAACTTCATTGGCTAATAATAATATACAGTATATCGCTAGGTCCATATAATATACTAATTTGACATGCTAACTTATTGGCTACTTGCAGCACCGTAAAATCTCGTCACTATTATTTCAAATGTTAAGCAGCGTAGAGTAGGATTTACACTAATTTTTCTTTTATTTTGAAGTCATTTTCAAGATAAGTAAAATACATTTTCTTCTCTACATTTCATTCACTACTCAGTGTCCAGTGGCGGACACGTTAAAGAGCTCGATTTACAAATGAAAAGAGTGGAGATCCTTGACCAAGACGTGTCTGTTGGGCAGGCTCTTTACACCTGACCGCCAATGGCTCTCCTCTCACACTACTGACCAACCTGGTGAACAACCTATACGTGTTTGCTATCATAAATGACCTAGAGCAGCTGGTTCATCAACCCACCCGTATCCCGGATCGCTTCGGAGATCAGCCCAACATTCTTGACTTATTTCTGACTTCTAACCCTTCATCTTATACTGTCAATCTTTTCTCTCCTTTGGGCTCCTCCGACCATAAACTTATATCTGTCACCTGTCCTATCTCTTCAGTACGGCCACCCGATCCGCCCAGCCGGCAGCGCTTGTGGCACTTTGGCACTGCCGACTGGGAGGCTCTCCGGCAGTACTTCTTTTATTTCTCATGGAATGATTTCTGCTTCCATGGCCCGGGACCCTCGGAGAGTGCTGAGCGCATTACCGAGGTAATCGTCTCGGGCATGGAAGCGTACATTCCATTTTCTTTTTTTCAGTCTAATGCAAAAATATCTTGGTTTACTCACGCTTGTTCTACTGCTGTCCGCAACAAGGAGGAAGCATTCAAACAGTACCAACGCCTTAAAACTCAAGAATCTCATTCTTCCTATGTTTCTGCCCGGAATCAAGCCAAATCTGTTCTTCGACTTGCCAAGTACTCTTTCATCAATAATAAATGCACTGGACTATCCAACTCTAGCTTTTCCCAAGCTTTCTGGCATCTAGCCATAAACCTCTCCAATAATTTGTCTTCCTCGTCTATCCCTCCCCTTTTCCACTCTGATGGTACAATCATCCCTTCTTCCTCTGACAAAGCTGAAATCTTCGCTCAAACTTTTGCTAGAAACTCCACCTTGGATGATTCCGGTGCTATTCCTCCCTCTTCTCCCCCCTCTCTCCTACTTATGCCTATTATCCTAATCTCTTCTAAAGATGTACTTTCTACCCTCTCTGGGCTTAATGCTAAGAAGGCGTACGGTCCGGACGGTGTTCCTCCTGTTGTACTAAAATACTGTGCTTCTTAAGCTTATATAGGACCTATAGGACTCAAAGGGGTAAATACGATCTTAATAAACCTTCTGAATATTACACGTCCTTCTGAAACTGCATAAAATTGTCTAACCTTTACCAGAATCAAAGGTAAAAAGTCATCATGGTGCTGAAGGGGTTAAGGGTCGTTCTATTGGCAATCATCTTTCATATCTTACTAACTCTTGGTCATCCTCCTTTTGGAACTTCGGTGAGACCTTTTCTATTGCAATAGACATATTAAAGGCCTTCGACAGAGTCTGGCACAAATCTTTAATTTCTAAACTACCCTCTTTCGGTTTCTATCCCTCCATCTGTGCCTTTGTCTCTAATTTACTTTCCGACCGTTCCATAGCTGCGGTTTTGGACGGCCATCGCTCACTTCCTCATTTTATCAACTCCGGTGTTCCTCAGGGTTCTGTCCTATCTCCTATTCTCTTTCTAATTTTCATAAATGATCTTCTCAACTGTACATCCAGTCCCATCCATTCATACACAGACGACTCTCGTACCTTACACTACTCAATTAGTTTTCCAGAACGCCCCAGCCAGCAATCCCTTAAAGACAAACGTAATGAAGCCATAGAACACTTATCTTCTGATCCAGCTACTATTTCCAATTGGGGTAGAGAAAGCCATGTTGCATTTAATGCTTCCAAGTCCAAATTTCTCCATCTTACTACCCATTCGGAACCTCCAGAGGACTATCCCCTTTTCTTCAACAATACAAAAATTAATCTTTCATCTTCTCTTAATATTCTTGGTGTCTCTTTTTCTTCTGCTCTCACTTGGAAGAACCATATTACCAGTCTTGCTAAGGCAGCCTCCCAGAAGCTGGGTGTGCTCAACTGCCTCAAGGGGTTCTTAACCCCTGCGCAGCTTCTTGCTCTATACAGGGGCACAATGCGTCCTTGTATTGAGTATTGTTCACATGTATGGGGAGGATCCTCTCACACCGCACTCCTAGACAAAGTAGAAAGGAAAGCCTTTCGTATCATTAACTCCCATCCACTCACCAGCTCTCTGCAATCTCTCTCTCTTCGCCGTAATGTTGCATCTCTCTCGCTATTCTATCGCTACTACAATAATCAGTGTTCCTCAGAGCTTTCCCAGTGTATACCACCTCCTCTACGTAGGGTACGTAGTACTCGTCTTGCAACACAATCCCACCCCTACTATGTGCAACTCTCCAACCCAAGAGTGAAACGCTATTCTCAGGCTTTCTTCTATTCAACTGCTGAGCTCTGGAACTCTCTCCCAGAATCAGTCTGTCCCTCTTCCTATGACTTAAATTGCTTCAAACTCCTTGTGTCCAGGCATTTTAGCTCGAACTTCCCTTGATTTTGACCCTGTCACTCTTTCAACTATGGGGGAGGCACTGGCTGCAGGCAGTTCTACCTTTTATCTCCCTCATTCACATAGAAGAAAAAAAAATGGCATTGGTGACCATTTGTGACGTCCCATTTGGGGAAGTCCGAGGTAAACTAGGAGTAACCAGTGAAATTTGCAATAATCCCTATGAACCAGGCTGGTTTTGTCGCACACAACAGGTTCCACAACAGAGCAAAGGTACAGGAATTACCGCAGCTGCAAATCACAGTCTAGCATAGATTTCGTGATTAAAATGATCATTATTAATACTGGTATCCTATTCCTCTTTAAACTAATTTATAGAAAGAAATAGTGAGTTCAATGAGTTGTTGTCAATAAAACCTTAAAGTGACACCCTTTTGCCTGTAGGTTAACCCTTGTCTAGCAGGTTTCTTTGGGCTATTTTGGGCATATTCAGGCCCTCCTGAATGATCAATCAAGTATCTGCATGAAAAGAAATGTATTCAGCAAAAAACTAGGCGCTAGAATCTTCAAAATGAGACCAGAACGAGCTACGTAGCACTCGTCGTTCTCACGCAGTGGTACCACTAACATGGGAGTTTAGCATATAGCGGCATATTTTTTCCCGCTATGCTCACTACTGGCAACACTGCCGGCCTCTCGAGAACAGAGGGAGCGTGAGTGAGTGGGCGGCGGTAAGCCCTGGGCGTCGGACGTGTGGCCTGCTGCGCTCTCGATTTTAACCCTTTAAAAGCCTTAAAAATGCTCCTAACTTGCTGCAAATTGGAGCCCGACTTAAGGCGGGCCCCACCAGTTAAGGGTTAAACAATCAAGGCAAACCAATAGTGTGCCTTGGAATTTCCGCTGCGACTATCTATCCATCTCTAGATTATAATTACATAACCTGGACTCTCCTCAGTCTAATCTCTTCACGGCAATAATCATATTATGTCTTACCAGAAGAACATAATACACTATTCAAATTATTCCGTTATTTTACCCTACTTTTAATACTAAAACATACCTGACTATTAATATTACTAGTTATTTACTGTTTCATTGCCTTTATTTAGAAATGTCTGTCTATTTTTTGCCAGACGCCTTGATCCCCATAGGGGTGGCAATGAATGAATCGCCTCCAGCACCTCTGTCTCTGTCAGCTGGCGCCCCTCCTCACCCAACACAATTCTCAGGTCTGGCTCTTCTTCTCTACCCTTCCACCTCACTCTCATACACTCTCTTAGTCATTCTATTGTTCCCCATACGTTCCACATGACCGAACCACCTCAAGGTGTTCCTCTTCACACTCTCCAGCACATCCACATCCACACCACAATGCTCTCATACTTCCTCATGTGTATGTCTATCTCTCCAAATAACTTCACCTGCACTTCTCAGGTAACTAATATCCACCCTTCTCACTCTTGATATGTGTCTCCCAACAACGTCCATGCTTCACTCCCATACATCAATGTTAGGATTACCAAACTATCATGCAATGACTTTAACCCTTAATTAGCGGCTCACCACATAAGTCGAGTTAAATAAAGCTGGACTATGTGGCGGCGCTCGACATAACTCGAGTGGCAATTTCAGCACGTAATGTTGCTGAGAGAGAGAGACAAGTGGTGGCAGGAGAGTAGCGAGCGTATGACTGCTCCAGACCACCGCGGCGATCCTACTGACACGAATCTCACCTCCCTCCAACCTCTCTCACTCGCTATATAAGGAATTGTATGGGGAAAGTGCCTAATTACATGCTTTTTGCACTCGCGTTGCACGGTTATTGCAAGAAAACTAGCCATCATAAAAGGATCGTTATGGTGTCATTCGAAAGCTCTGTTTATGCCCTTTCAGGGATAGATACTTGTTTTACGTTCTGGGTCTTATTTAGGCATGAAAATGATCACGTAAACAGCCCTATTTTGGCTAAAAACACCCCGCTGGGCGGTACATATAAATAAACCGCATAGGCCGCTCTTAAGGTGTTAAAAGGCAACATATTTTTGGTGTATAGTTAATAACCTTTTAGGGGAGCAGTGTATCATATTGTAACCAGGGGATAATTTTTGTGCATAAATATTATCAAGGGAGTAAAGGAAAGCACGTAAATTATATATCAATATATTGAGATATAAGATACAACTTAGATATACTCCTAACTGGTTATGAATGAGTTAGTGTGGGTTAGAAACTCTGATATTAATTATTGAGGAGATACTAAAGACTTAGACTAGTATAGGTTAAAGGGGGCTTGTCCAATATAAGTCTATGGGTTAGGTTTAGAGTAAAATAGTCACTTGCCTTTAATGGGAGTCTAGAGTGATGGGAGAGGGTTGAATATATCAGGAAAAGTAAGAGTGTGTAACGTTCCTTGATTCAGAGCCCAAGCTGGAGTGAGTGAGTTGCCCAGCTCCTACTATGAGCTAGGGGCTTCACTAGGTGGTAGTTGTTGAGTCAGTGAATCTGAGTGGGTTATGAGTCTGGGTGGAACTGGATTTGAATTAGGTTTGTAGAGGTAACCTCACTTTCTGTGATATCTAAGGGGGAGGAGTTGTTTACAGTAAGTGCTTACAAAGTGTAAGTATAAACAATCTACTGTAAGTAGACATCAGTGTGATTAGTTTAACTTAGGGATTATGAAGATTTAGTTAAATATGTGATTAACTAAAGGGGTTAGTAGGTTATACCTTATAATAGGGTGTAATATATATATATATATATATATATATATATATATATAAATTATGTATATATATATACCGTATATATATATATATATACCGGTATATATATAATTATATACTGTATATATATATATATATATACAGGGTGTCCCAGGAGGAAAGGGCATAACTTTGGGAAATGATAAAACAAGGTATTCTAAGCCTAAAATGTTTTATAACAAAAAGTCCAAATCTCAACCGTTAAACAGATATTGAAGGTTTTATATAGTGTTCTCCCCCGCCTCACTGTAATAGACTCTTCCATGTCAGATACTTTCCAACTGGTCCAAAGTGAGCTAATATATCTATAATCGTTTACCAACTTATAGAATTATAATATCTATACAATACCATGGTAAAATAACTGCAGTTAGATGGAGGTGTGGTAGATACTAAGACAGCTAGGCCACCCTTATGGGTAAATACTTAAGAAAAGGCCATTTTCAACATGCAATATCTCTTTACTGGTTGAAATTTGGAATATTTCTTATAGAACATTTTAGGCTTAGAATATTTTGTTTTATTATTTCCCAAAGTTATGCCCTTTCCTCCTGGGATACCCTGTATATATATATATATATATATATATATATATATATATATATATATATATATGTGAGAGATAGGTTTGTTCCTGGGGAACCGAACATTGTAGAGGAAAAGTTAGTTTGATGATCTCTATTTATAGGAAACCCACTTTTTCAGGCCTAGGCACTAGCTTTTTCAGTTATTGTTCCCTGAGATTTAAGATAAACTCTATTAAAACCCTCCTCCACAGAGCCTATAAATTAACTTCAACTTATATTTTGTTTCATGAAGAGGTCAACTTTTTAAGGAACTATTTTTTTAACAATGGATTTACCTCTGTACCTTTTTACAAATATGTAAGGAATTTCTTAGCTAATATTTATCAACCTAAACAAGCTGTACACACTGTAGGTAAGGAGGAATATACATTAAATTACCCTTTCTTAGTAGAGTTTCTGATAAACTAGAAAATTCACTTATTGATCAACTTGCTAAATTCTACCCTCAAGTCCAGTTCAGGTTCGTTCATATGAATGATTTTAAGATAGGTTCATATTTTTGCTTTAAGGACCGTCTGCCCACACCCCTGCATTCATGGATCATCTATAAGTTGCAGTGCCCTAGTTGCCAGACAGGGTATATTGGAAGCACTTTTAAAGCTTTCAAGTTTAGGATCGATGAACATATGGGTCAGTCGAGCAGGACCGGTCTCCCTATCAGCAAGCCTCCTCACTCAAGTGTAAGAGAACATTGCTACGATTGTAAAGTTTCTGTTAACCCCCGTGACTTCACTATTATTGATTCTGGTAATACTGAAAATCTAAGGATACTAGAGTCCCTCCACATTTATAAAAATAAACCCTCCCTCAATAATAATCAGTCCGCTGTTCTTCTAAGCGTTGTTCAGTAACTTGTGAGCATAGAAGAAGTAACCCTTTTACTCTTTTAATATATAAAGTTATGGCTATTTTTTTTTCTGGCATTCTGTACTATATTGCCTTTTAAATATTGCAAGTTTATCCTCCCACTATAATTTACTTTCAATATTGAAGTTTTATAGTCTCAGTTTACAAATATCCCACAATTTTGCTAATTTATAGATATACGACTGTAATGTAGTTTTTTTTCTTGTTTTAGATCACTGATGATGACATAAAGTTATGTGTCGAAACGTCTGGAAAATAAAGATGCTGTTTGTTACAACGCTTGTCATCCTTTTCCCCCCTCTCTCTCTCTCTCTCTCTCTCTCTCTATATATATATATATATATATATATATATATATATATATATATATATATAGCATATAAGCTAGACACTCTTACATTATATGCCCACTCTCATTATTCACTCCTTGTCACTTTAACTGTCATATTTGACCTACTGTGTTCCATCAGCACTATATGGATATATATATATACTGTATATATATATATATATATATATATAATATATATATATATATATATATATATATATATAATATATAATATATAGATAATATATATATATATATATATATATATATATATATATATATATATATATATATTATATATATATATATAGTATATATATAGTATATAATTATATAATATATATATAAAATATAATATATTATAATATATATATATATATATATATATATAAATATACAGTATATATATATATCCATATAGTGCTGATGGAACACAGAAGGTCAAATATGACAGTGACAAGGAGTGAATAATGAGAGTGGGCATATAATGTAAGAGTGTGTCTAGCTTATATGCTATATATATTTTAAGTGAGTGTAATATACATGCTAAATATGCCCCCTCTAAAAAAAAAATGTGTTCCATCAACATCTGTTACGCTGGCCAGCTTGCCAGAATGTACTCGTACTCGCTAGCGCTCGCCAGGGCAGGGAAATGGGCTATAATAATCGTAGAACGATGTTCTTTCTTTCTTAGTATTCATGTTGTCACAGACAGATCAGTGTTTGTCTTCATTCTTGTCTGTGACACTTGGAAGTATTTTATATCATTGATAGAGTATAAGATATGTAGTGTGAATTGCAAGGAGAGAGAGAACGAAGGAGGCAGCGAGGTGGTAGTATGTGCGTGTGTATGTATGTGTGCCTTCCTCGCTTGGTTCCCACGCTCGTGATTGGCCGGCGGGCCTGGCGCGTCATATGACGCCTGCTCTTCATGACGTAGTCGTCTGTGATTGGGGGCCGCTGTCTCAGCTTGGTGCTGGGGGGCTCCTACCCGGGTGTCTGCTTAGAGCTTGGCATGGTGTGCTTGGTCCTAGACGTCCCTTGCAATCTGTCCCCAATCTAACCCTCTTTACTACTGTTTCTCTCTCTGAACTTCTTCTTTTCCAATACTTCTTATCTTTATTCAATTACTTATCCCTTCTGGTTCTGCATACGACTTCCATAGTCGGCCAGTCGTATTACCAGCACCAGTTCTCACATATATGTTTTGCACTAGCTTTAGGGATTATTAGAGTCATAGTCACATGGAGTCATATTATTATTGGGCGCTTCTAATTATTGAGTTGTTCTCTGTTACTATTTAATGCTAGACAGTGGAGGGTATCTTTGGTCGTTGTCTGAGTTATGTTTATGGCGAGTCAAAGCCTGTACGACATCGACGGAGCTAGGTAGCCTGTAACCATTGTGCATATTTTTCATTTGCGAGTGTAGCAGTATACAAGCGAAGGGCTTTTGCCTACTCTTGCTTGTATGCGTGCTACCTCATTTTGTTGACCTTTGTGGAGCGCCAGGGCAAGACCAGATACTTGAGATCTGGACTTACCAAGAGAGCCTCCTAGTCACTTAACGTAACATAAGGGAAATCTGTTCAAAGGGAGACAGTAGGCTACGAGCATGCTTGCGCTCTGCCTAGGCTCCTTGTACCTTTTATGCCGCTGCTAGACTTTATTAGTAATAAAGACAGCATTGTGTTTATTAACTTTAACTGCGTATGCTTTAGGAATTATTCACATATTATTTTAGCCTAGGTTGATGCATAGTGCACAACCCAGTATGGCTGTTACTTTGGCTAAGGAAGTACTGTTTTGAGTGGCTATTGTTAGTGCTGTCACAGAGTTGTTGCACTCCCTTGTTTTATATATATGTATCCTACTTGTTGGTGTATTCAATATACACGCTTTGGTGTCCTGCCCCTGCATTATTTCTGTTCTATATTCGACGAGCATCTTAGAGCATCAGACGTTTTCAGAAGATTCCATATCTGTTTGCTGTAGGACTAGACTTCCAGTGTTTTCATAGAGCATTGAAGAGTTTAGTGATGAGTACAGACTCACACTAAAGTTAACGTAAGCATATACTCCTTTATTAAATCTTCTTATAGTTTATTTAAGCATTGTTATTACTTGAGAGCATTTTATTAACGTAAAGTACTCCTGTTGTGAGTAGGCTTTGCTGTCACCGGAAAGCCTTTGTAGAAGTGCACTAAAACCCAGTTAATTGATACCACGTTATCCAGTAGATTAACTCTGGAGGGTTTAAGTGTTTTGTTCACCGGCGTAATAGTTCGAGGGTTTGGAATTAGCGTACCGTTGTTGCAGATATAACCTATCTTCTAGTCCAATATTAAGTGCCCTTGTTTATTTCGTAGTGCCGGTCGTAACACATCCTTTATATAGTTCAGATTAAATATATATAAGATAAAATATAGAGTTCATATATACGAGTATGTCTTCTAAAGATGAGGGTGTCTGAAGTACCCTTCAAGAATAGAAAGACGTTGATCTGTGTGATTGAGAGCAATGATGCACTGATTAGGATGCATATGATGATCAAGCTAGGTGTTGAAAGTACAGGGATGGCAAGGTGCGGATGATAGTACTTGACATAACTAAAGTCCTTTAGTGAGTCATTTATCAACTTGATGGTGTCTAGATGAGGTGAATTGATCTGAATCAGAGAGGTGTTTGTGGAAATGTTGGGAAGTGAACTGAACATGTCATCAACCTTATACGATTTCGCTACTTTGGTGTAGTGGTAATTAGTTGGATACAAGTTTACTAAGTGTGTGAGAATGGTACAACTGTCAGGGATGACGACAAGACCAGAAACACGACGTTGAGCGGGTATGTCACTCTGGCAGGATATTGTTATGGAGATTTCTGAAGAGAAAAATAGGTGATGAAAATGTTTAGCATGAATATGAAAGACAAAATTCCTTGAACTGTCAGTTTTCTAAGATGGAGTTATTTTGTTTTAGTGAAATCGGGCATCCGTCTTCGTCGTGAGGGATTAACTTTAAAGCAAATGCTGGGCAGATTGACAAGGTGTTGATCGATGAGTGAACAAGTTGTCTTCGAAGTTGTTCAAAGATAGCAATTTGTCATCGAGGAGCATGGGGAATGGGGTGATCTTGTAATGAGTGAAAGTGAATTTCGAAGCAAAGGGTACAAGGATTACGTACAGGTTTTCAAGGTTATTTTCTACAATAGCAGTTTTCCATTTGAGTTGAACGATAACTTCAGTGTGATTCGAGGCTAGGTTTTGACTGTTTTTTAATGAACTGGTGGACGAAGGCTAGGACAGAGTACACGGTCACGGCATTTTTTTTTTTTTTTTTTCTATGTGATTGAGGGAGGCAAAAGGCAGAACTTCCTATAGCGAGTGCCTCCCCCATAGTTGAAACAGTGACTGGGCCAAAATCAAGGGATGTTCGAGCCAAAATATAAGGTATTTATAAGTTACAAAAGAAGTGCAAAACCTGTATGTTGAAATTGACGTAACCCAATGCTTGTAATAAATATATATATAATTTGGTAACAAGGTAGAACCTGAAAAAGGCAGGACATAGACAGTGAAGGGAGAGTGGGTAACATGGGAGGGCTGCTGATATGTATTCTAGTAGAGTAAATAAAATCTTATGCTAAGTTAGGAATATCTATATTAACTATTAGAGAGTGAGAGATATCTTATATCTATCACATATATATTTATATCGTTATAGGCAAGGGGACATTTGTGTGTGTTGTTAAAGTTAAATCTTTAGTAGGGATCTCAAAGATAGAGAACAGCAATACTATCTGAAAGTATAATGCTCCGCTATCGCAAACGGATATTCTGTCCAGGTGTCTCGGGCAGGCCCTGGGCCTCTCGCCTCCTTCCTTTTCTCTGTTCCCAGGGTGCCATCAGGGTTGGTAGTCATAGCACCTGGATCTCACTTTCTTTCTGCTGGGTTGGTGGCTGGTGTGGTGAAAGTGTTGTGTGCCTAGGGTATGATAAAATTGCAGTAACCTGGGAAAGCGTTACTGCACCTGTGCCCTGAGAAAGCGACACTGGTTGTTCCGCCTGGGTAAGCGTAAAACAATGGAGAACCTGGGTAAGCATTCTCCTTCTAGCCTGGGTAAGCACTGGAGGTAAACTGTTGAGTAATTTCCACATGCCAGCCTTTACCCTTTTTCGATACTGGTCATTAGGGGCTGGCTTTCAGGAAAGAAGGGTAGGGGTGGTCCTTATGATAAGGCCAAAGGTGAGCCCCTCTATCATGGAGGTGTTAATTGTATACCTAGTGCAAGGATGGGCAGGCAGTGGTGACTCTCATTTTCTGTTGGCTGGCTTTGGAGGGGAGTCTGTCTGCTTCCATTTTCTTGATGAGAGTAGTTGGATTGAGAGTGCTATATTTCTGGCATGACATAAATCCTTCTGCCTTGGTGTCTCTGGCAGGGGAGATATTAGGGACAGGGTGTCCACCAAAGGGGTACTAGATGGCAAGGGCTCCGGCAATGCTGGTAGTGATGGGCCGGGTTGGTTGGTGGCAATCGTTACAAACCTGCATTCTGGCATCATTGCAACATGGAGTTCTGGCATATCACTTCCCTTGCTACTAAGAAAGTCACACCCCCGTGCTATAAGTTAGTATTCTTTGTGTTCTTGCATTGATTTGTAGGTGGATAAGTGCTGCAGCATTTTTTACCACCTCTTCATGATGTCATTTGGTTCTCTTTCCCTCCTGACGATGGAGAGTTGGGTGTCGTGAGGGGGAATCCTGAAGGAATCTCAGCAGTTGGTTGGTGGGGGTTGCTCATGAGCTTCTGCTTTGGTCCATCTCTTGGGTGTCACATTTCATAGTGGACGTAGATCATCTTGATGGTGGGGTAGGAGAGGTTGCTGGGCTGTTGAAGAATAGGTGTTATTGCTGCAATGGTTGTAGGCTGAGTGGAGACCATTGACCTGGGTCTGGGGTTGACATTGGCCTGTGAGAGCACTAAAGTACAATAAGCTAGTCCTAGATGAGTGGGTTGGGGGAGATCGAAAGGTGGCCTGGCCTGTGTTAGTTGTGGTGGGTTTAGGTGTAGATGGAGGGGATAAAAGAGCATTGGCAACGGAGGCGGCTGCATGTTCTTTGACAGCGGAAGCAATCATACATATATACATATACAATTATATATACATAAATAAACTTAAAGACAGAGTGCTCCACACAGAGTGTGGATCCGGTTACATGTCCTAATGGCGGCGCTCCAGGCAACCCTATTCAGAACTGCCTCACTTATCAGGTTTTTTCATTCAAGAACAGACCGTAAGGTCTGATCACACATTTTCCTTAGTCTCTCCTATGGTACAGCTCCCCCCACGTTCACGGACTTGCAACTTTTCACTCAACTTAGTTAATCCATCCTCTCCACATGCCAGAACCATCCAAGCCTACTAGTACGCATCTCATCACTGATGCTCTCGATGCCTAACCATTTCCTTAACTACTCACTAGATATTGTATCTTGTAGTTTGGGCCCACACATCCATCTCACCATTCTCATCTCGTTGCGTTCAATTCTGTTTAATATCATCCACTTTCACAGACCACATTTCTTAAGCATATGTCATTGCGCTTCTAATACATGAAGCATATACCTTTCTTTTCAAGGGGAGAGTGAGTCTTCTCATAGTGAGTAGTGGCAACAGTTCTCTAAACTTTCCCCAACCGCATCTAATTCTGGCGATAATGGCGGCCCCGGCCCCACCACCGGTGGAGATGGTATCTCCCAAGTAGCAAAACATGTCCACCATCTCAATTGCCTCATTGCCAAAGTTTACACTCTCGAGCTGATCATTGATCGTCAAGCTCACCTTTGCATACTATGCATACATTCTTAAACTTCAGATTTCTTCCTCGGTAGGGATCCCTTTATTCTGGAGCAGCACTTCTTCTTGTGGTGTACCCAGCAGCGGCAGACGCTACACTGAATTGAGGTCGTGCCCACCCCTTTTCTGCAGACTGCGCATGGGTATGCACCATAGCTTTCTACCTTTACAAGCCCTAAACTACTGTGTAAAACCTTGGTTTTATATATATTAACTCTTAATCATTTACTTGCCATGCCCTCTCTCCATCTTCTGAACTTGGCCTCAGCATCTCGCACATTATCTGCGATAAGTACCATGTCATCTGCATATAGCAGTTCCCATTGGAGCCCAATTATAAAATCTCCAGTTAGTGCCTCCAGAACCATAACAAAGAGGAAAGGGCTTAAATATCACAAATCCCTTATGGACACCAACTCGCATTGTGAACTTCTCACTCAGTATACCTTTCACCCTCACTGCCGTTCGTGAGTCCTCATTATCACACGCACCAACCATTCTTCTACGCCAAGTCTTCTCATAGCCCACTGTACAATATCTCTGAGCACCTTATCAAAAGGCCTTCTCCAGCTCTACAAACACAATGTAGAAATCCCTATCTTTAAGTAAATATCTTTCCTGACGCCGCCTGACTATGAAGATAGCATCGATTGTACCACGTCCTGGCATAAAACCGAACTGCATATCGTCAATAGTAATGCTTTTCCTGATCGTGCGATCGTGCCTTCACTCTCTTACAGACCTTCATGACTTGATCAAGCATTTTCAGGCCCCTAAAAATTCTTCTATCTAACCATCTAACGAATCCCAAACCAGTAAATTAGTAGCCGTGGTGGTAGGGGATGGGGCCAAACACATTTAAGGTCACTAACTGCCAGGATTTGTCGGCAGTGGGAGTGCCAGAGGGCACTTTAGTGCAAGATATATCTTTTCCTTGGGCACAGGGTAGACAAGAGTCAGTGGTGTGTTTTGCTGCCTCTGCAGGGTTGAGGGTCTAATAAGTGAGATTTAATAAGGTTGACAATTTCTTATATCCTAAATGGATACCATTTCCCAAGCGCAAATTTGCCATGACTTCGTCAGATTGAACGGGGTCTAGGATTAGGTGGTAAGAATCTGTGAATTAATAGTTTCCTAGCCTTTGAACTGTTTTGATTAGCTTTATGGGTAACCCGTGGGGGGGGGGGGGTTTATAGTTTTCCCAGGCTTCAAGGAGAGCTTCTTGGGGGACACGTCATGTGGTGGTTTTATTTCATAAATTGGGGTAACTTGAAGCTCGGGGGAGTGAATGAGGACAGGGTCAGAATTATGGTGCATAGGAGTGATTGTGAGTTGAGATATGGCATCTGCATTCGTGTGCAGTTTCCCTTGTCTATATTGGTTGGCAAAATCAAACTCCTCTAGCATTTAGCGCCATCAAATGATCAGGGCGTATTGGTTTGGGACTGCCAGAGTCATCGCAGTGAGTGATGATCTGTGATAATGGTGAGTTTGGTGCCAGCAACATAAGACTTAACATTTTGTAGTGCTCACATTAACCCTAAATATTTTCGTTTGGTGGCGGAGTAGTTGACTTCGTAAGGGTTTAATGTCCTACTGGCAAATGCAATGATGTAATCAGTTATCTCTGGTTTGGCGTAAAGTCAAAAAGGCTTTGCATAATTAGGGAAAGTGACAATGTGTGCTGATGTGTGGGTATCTTTCAATGTGTGAAACACCAAATTTCTATCGGGGTTCCACTCAAAAGGTATCCTTGTTGCGCTATGTCATTTAGCGGTTTAGCAATCGTGGAGAACCGTTTTACAAACCGTCGGTAATAGAAAGACATAATTATCATCCACAAACTCTTGCTCACCCACAAAACATCCACAGACCCATTAAACACGGCCGTTGGGAGAGTCCCCCATCAAACCCTAACTCGAACAAAGCTGGAGAAAAAGAAACACTTATCAACCCAAGTGCCAAACCGAGGAATGAACGGATGCCTTTTACGTCAGTGGGTGGGGTAATAATTTTGATGGCCTCAACTTTGTCTGGGTAAAATGCAATGCCTTTCTCAAATAGTAAGTGGCCTAAGTATGCCACTAAGGATCGAATTAGGGTGCTTTTTGAAGGCTTGAGTTTTAGGCCGACCAGTCTGATGCGGATCAGGACCTCGGATAAGTGGTGGAATTATTCGTCCCAGTTTCTTGCAACGACTATGGCGTCATCTAGATATGCTAAACACCTTTCCCAGGTAAGGACATACAAAACAGAATCTATTAACCTGAAAAAGGTGGCAGGACCATTGCATAATCCAAAGGGAAAGGCGTTGCATTCAAAATGGCGGCCACTACTGGTTGAAAAAGCTGTCTTTTGGTGGTGATCGGTTTGTTCAGGTACTTTCCAGTAGCTGGCTTGTAAATCGAGTGTGGAAAAGATATATGAACCATAGAGAAAATCAAAAGAATCGTCTATTCAGCGTAGGGGCGTGACATCTTTGATCGTGACATAATTTAATTACCGATAGTCGACGCAAAATCTTAACGCGCCGTCTTTCTTTTTTACCAGGACGACTGGCGAGGACCATGGACTATGAGAATGGTTTACTATACCCATGTCTAACATCTCCTGTACTTATTTTTCTTCCTTTGCCCTTTGTACTGAATGTTTCTGCCTAGATGGTTAGTGAATGGTGGGGCCAGTAGTGTGTATAGGGTGTTCTAACACAGTGGCATGTCCGACGTCATTGGCGCGAATACATCTTTGAAACTTAACAAGAGTAATCTAATCATTTCTTGTTCTTTTTCATCTGGTGACCGGTCAACTCAACCAGTAGACCATTTCAACCAGTAGCTCTCAACCAGTACCAAATCAACCAATACGGTTAGGTTAGGTTAGTACTATATTTTGGCACTGGTTTGGTTGGTCTGGGTTAATTTGGCACTGGTTGAGAGCTACTGGTTGAAATGGTATACTGGTTGAGATGACATGGAACCTTTTCATCGAGGTGGTTGGGGATTTCAGGAAATTGGGGGGTGGTGTGGGAGGCGTTAGGGGAGTTTTCAGTGTTGTGAACCTCTTACAAATTTCTAGTTCGCCAATGATGAGACCTTTTGTCAATGTGAGGGGATGTTCGGAGATATTTGCAACTTGTACTACGTTAACATGTTCCGGCAGTACGGTAGGTGTAATCAAATAGTGGGGTTGGGGGGGGGGGGGGGGGTTCTAGGCGAGGCAAAAATGTGAGGGTGATCTTCATACCCACTTTTGGTGGTGGGGAGGCATCGTACAGGCTTGAGAGATCATTACAGAGGTGAGTAGAGAGGGTTTTTTCTGGGTTCACAAATTTTAGTTGGTGACATTCACAATTAATTTGGGCCTCTCTCAATTGCAAAAGATCTAGTCCCAAATAGCCATCGTAAGTCTGGCAGGGGGAGTTGAGTAGGTGTCAGGACATCTCATGGCCATGCCATCTCACCACACAAACAAGACGAGTCACCTCAAGACCATGCCATCTCATGACCAGACCTTTTCTTCACCAGTCGGTTTCATCACCATACCAGCTCAATACCAAGCCAATTCATTACCAAGGCATCTCAATACCACACGTTGCCACATCTACTGTCTTGTACAGCGATCACGGGTACCCCCCCCCCCTCTCTCTCTCTCTCTCTCTCTCTCTCTCTCTCTCTCTCTCTCTCTCTCTCTCTCTCTCTCTCTCTCTCTCATCTATGCAGTAAAGATAGGGATACAAATTGCTCTCTACCCACTACAGGGAAAAGTTTTCGTTTATTTTGACACACACATAGGCCTACACGTATTTAACGTATTATATATCCAGTATATATATATTTATATATATATTGCAGTACCGGTAATGTGTGTTTTATATTTCAAATATATTTAGACAGCTTTGTACTGCTTAGGAAGGGTCATGTTAGCTAAGGTTCATTGAGATGGTTTGTAGCACTATAACTGATAGATGTCCTTCCTAATTTGAATAAGATCGCATAATAGTTAGTAAAACAAAATAATGCAACCGAACTATTTCATTCGGTACCGTATATTAAATCATTTAAGATATGATAGAGGTTTACGGTCTATTCGCCCACAAGTCTTCGCCCAAACTAGGAATTTGTTCGCCCAAACAATGAAGTTCGTTCGCCCACACCTTGAAGTCTTTTCGCCCACACTTTGAAGTTTGTTAGCTTCCCACACTCTAAACTGGCTTCTAAAGGATGCAAATTTTGTGTATTATGTTGACGACAAAATGTTGTCCATTCGTAATAAAATAACGCTATGAATAATTGGTGTTATCTCATTTCCGGACTTAACTTAATTTAAATATCTTCAGATTAATTGGTTAACTTTTCATCATATTCATATTACTAACTGTGTAATGTTGAGGTTAAGCATTTTGTTTTAATCCATCTTGTCTGACCCATTCAGTATATACAAGACTTCCATATGAGAGAGAGAGAGAATATATAGCTCATATTCAAATAGCAAATCATAACAAATATATAACAATACTAGTGAAGCATTGTACAACTAGGAATGTCCTGTGTTTGAGTGTGTGGGGAAACTAATGACGTGACCGATTAGAAGGATTAGAGTAGGAGGAGAAGGTATAATAATTATATAGGATTAACTCCGTCACCTTTCCCCGGCCACTTTTCTGGGCAACTATATTCTGGAATATCTAATGTTAATTTTGGAAGCTTCTAAATATATGTTATTATTAGAATGTTGTTGTTGTTGTTGTTGTTGTTCCCCAAGCTGCCTGGCCAAAACAGCCCCAAGGCCCCGTTGAAGGCCAAGGCCATAACCGAGCGCCCCCACAGAACCCTCCCTGCCGACCAAAATAAAGCCTGGGTGACCTAAGCCACTCCATGGCGGAGAGCTAAGGAGTATGCGGAAACGCCCGGGAAACCAAACACCGACCCAGGGCCCTGTGCCCCTCAGCAATTATGAAGAGAAAGTTGAGGGGCAAAGTGAAAATGTGATGCTTTAGCTTCCAATCTTGGTAGATTGGGAGGTCAATCCACGGAAGAGGCGCCGTCACTTGAGATCTAGAAAATATATTAGTAAAAGGAACAGTCAGAGTAAGCTATGGGTATGGCAGAGATCACTCAGTTCTCACTCTGATAGACCAGCCCATCACCATTATTAGAATCTAGATCATGGTCATTATATCATTCAAACTCAGTATAGTTGTCAATTATATACATAATAGCGCCTCATAGTGCTGCCACAAACATAACTGTCGATCGAAAATTTCCGGAAATAGCCTGTACCTGTGCACTGATTCCTGTATACATTTTATGTCAACTACTATAACCTCAGAAGTCCTACATAATTATTATCAATCGTAATTTATTGAAATACTAACAAGAACATTGCTTATTCTCTTTTTTGGATTTGAATGTTCAGTAATCTTTCAATTTATGCATTTTAGTTATCACGGTCCTTTTCGTTGTGTTGACCAGTTGACATGCAATGTTTGTGAAATGTTTCACTCTTATATTTGGGAAGGCAATAAATATAATTCAAAGGAAAAGAGAGAAGAATGATAAGGAAGTAAGTGACAAGAAGGAGAGATACATCTGTGTACCAAACTCAAAGAAAGCCTCTACGATCAACAAGTATCTCATGAAAACTGGTATACAAATAGCAACATCCTCTGGGGAAAAATAGGTGAAATTACAAAAGTAAACAAAGAAAGACCATAAACAAGGACAGTGTCATATATAATATTCCATGTAATGGCTGTGAAAAAGAGCACGTAGGAGAAACTGGGCGAGGTCTAAAGAAAAGGATAACTGAGCATAAGAAAGATGTAGTGCAACACAGAACATCAAACTCTCTAGTGCTACACATTGACAATACAAATTATCTACCGAAATGGGAAGCAGCCAAAGAACTAAGGATAGGGTTAGATAAACGGATGAGAAAAGCGTTAAAAGCTGCTTATAATATCACCCAAAAAGACGTAACCAACCACAGAGGGAGTTTGTGAAATGGTCGGTTTACGCCGCTAACATAGCTCTAAAATCAAAGGCAGGAGAAATTCGATAGCTTGTATATATATATATATATATGTATATGTGTGTGTATGTATAGGTATTTTTGTATGTATGTATATATACTGTATATGTGTGTATATGTATGTATGTATATGTAGGTATGTGTATGTATATGTATATGTATGTATGTGTATGTATTGTATGTATGTGTGTGTATGTATATGTGTATATGTATGTGTATGTGTGTATGTATATATATATGTGTATATATATATGCATATATATATATGTATATGTATGTATTTATATGTATATAATTATATATATTTCTTCAAACCTTCCCTGTTCCCAATAGTGAACAAATAAATACAAGTCCGTTGCTGGTACCGAAAGGGATAAAAAAGGTAATTAGAGAAAGAGGTAAAGAATATCCCTGTCCCAGAGGGTAGGCTAATCGGATAATTGTTCTACTTATAAGATTTAAAATATCGCCATAAAAATGGCAACACTATTCTAGGATGCCAACAATGAATTTCCTGACTTTGTATATAATTCTGTGAGTTTTCTAAAAAACTGTTAGTCTCTCTAAAGATGGGTACATAACATAACCCGAAACGTTAGAGAATAAAGATTCATAGCTCTTCCCTGTGTTTTCTCCTCCACCCAATCCATCTACCTGACAGTATGGAACATTCACATATATATATATATATATATATATATATATATATATATATATATATATAGATATATAGATAGACAGATAGAGAGAGAGAGTGTGTGTGTGTGTGTGTTCGAAAACTACAAGTAATAAACAGCCTCCGCTATTAATCTCCAATTCTCACCTACCTGGTAAAAAAAAAGCTGCTCATAATTATCACGTAGGTGTAAAGTCAAAGTAAAAATAGGTCCAGCTCACTAATACCATGGGGACCGACCTCAAAAAAAAATAATAATCAGGTGTCTGTAGATCGACGATTGGCCTTATAGTCGGGTCGATATACCACCTGACCCACAACAAATTGCAACAAAAGGTTTCTCAGTGGTTTTCATTCCTACTGGATATACTGATCAACAGAAAAAAGTCTACCAAAATCTGACATCCGGAAATGGGTTAAAACTGAGTCATTTTCAAGATGGGCGCCACCGGGCTTTGAAATAACTAAAACAGCTATAACTTCTTCAATAATTGTCATAGAAACATAATTGTTGGTTCTGGTCCATGGTTTTAATGGATCAGCAATCCACTGGTGTCAATAAAATTCAGATCTGATCAGTATTTAACCTGAAATCCAAGATGGCGGCAAAAAATGAAGGGCGTAAAATCAATACATTTTCCATCTGAACCAAAATCACTGAACACTTGGTGCTACTGAAAAGGTTATTTGTGAACATTACATAATGACAGTTAAGGTTATAATTTCAGTCCTAATCACTGTCCTCTAGTTCCTCAGAGGCTTGATATAGTGGATTGTCACAAAACGTCACTTGGCATGATCCACATGCAGACGTACACGGAAGCCCATTCTGTCTGCAGCTGCAATGGGGTGTGACACAAGCTGTGGTGCAGTTGCAGTGTATCATCTTCAGAAGAGTGTCTGGTGCAGTATTCATGGCAGTCATGATAGGTACAAATCGATTGTCTTCAAGTCCCCAGCCCCAGTCCAGAGGATCGAGGTCACCCTCCATCCCCATCCAAACCATGACCTGGTAGTACACTCGGAGACAATGAAACTTGGTGGCAGATTTCGTTGGGGGAAGACGTTCAGGTGTAACGAAAGACTTAGCAGAAGTGACCTTCTTTGTGAATATCTTGTAACGCATGGCTGCCAGAGAACTTGTGCTCTCCCCACCAAATATAACGGCCATCGCTTAGCTGCCAAGTTTCTTTATTTCAGCGGGGCTCACGCCTCTCGAAGTGAATGTATCTGCACACAACTGGAGGCCTTGATCATCTTCCATGAGTTTCTGCAAGACTGATTTTTTCCCAATGCCATACACACGAGATGTTGACTTACATCCTGTGAAGGCGTGCAGGAATAATAGTTGAGTGCACAACTTATTTCCAAGAAGATGCTTCATCCGATTGATGTCATATACTTTCAGATTGCTTCTTTATTGGTTGTCTGATCTGAAATATAGTGGTTTTCCATCTGGTATACAGTAATGGAGCAAAAGCATGAACAAATCTGTGTCCTCTCTGATTAGTGTGGTGGAATGCAGAATTGTGCTGTTTACGGCTGTCTTGGCAATGTCCACATCAGCGTCCCCTTCTGCCTGAATAACTGTGCAGCCCACTTTCTTCATCTGATCACCTATTAATGTGATCAGCTGTTGCTTGTTACTGCCGACAGATAGGAATTTATCTCTCTTTCCGTCAAATTCAGTTTCTCCGGTGAATTTCACAGTCGGAAAGCTGTTGGCTTGTCCCCGTCTCTGCTGAGTGTTATCCTTTATCGAAGGGCCTGCACCACAGCCATCAAAGACAACAGTTGGTGTCCCATAGTGTTTTGCAGAGCATATGCTCTGGTTATTTTGCCATATGTATCTCACTTCTTCCACTTGAGCTTGTGCAGCAAGGATCCACCATCAAGCACATACCTTTCAGTCTTAAGGTGTGGTGTCAGGTGCTCCTTCACATGCCAGTGCCTTGGTACAGTGGTCATGGACGGCTTGAGCGAGTTGAGGTTTGTCGGCCTTCCTCAAGATCTTGTTGTCCTCAAAGAGAGATGGTGGGTATGGACTGAGCTCAAAACTCATCACGTCCTCAAGTGACAAATTACCTGTCTGGGATACCACCAGGAATCGCTGGAACAGCACACTGGAGTCGATGGTTCTGTGAGGAGCAACCTGGAGAGCAGTAGAATTTCCCAGGGTCTTTTCTTTCTCTGTCCTCTTGAGGGAGAAGGAAAACACAGGTTGTCCAATCATTCTCTCGATGATTTTGTTCCCAACAGCTTCATATTTATGCACGTTGATGTCTTCGCTTGCCACGATACCATTTATGATATTTCTTAATGTAGGATCAGAGGAGAAAGGTGAAAATGCATTCAGCTTTGTGCTTATCTTCGAGAGGTCGGATGCATCTCTTTCAATTCTGGCACCAGTTGCTTCTTTATACTGTTCTATTGTTGCGTACGTGAGATCATTGAAGTCCTGCATGGCGACGTTGACCTCAGATGTTATGGGGGCTGACATTGTCCACAATGCTAGGTGGTCCTCTGTCATCTTACTGCCATGAGTCAAGCTACCGGTGCTTTTTAGTGATCTCATGAGTGTTTGTTCGATGACTAGATCACAGCTGAGGCCTGCCCAAAACTGGTTTGTTCGCCGGATCACATGGAAGCCATTTTGAAACTTCTCATACACATCTGGGTGTTTGCTCTCCAGTTCACTCGTTTCTTGTAAGTAGAGATAAGCGTACTTCAGGTAGTTGTAGTGTCCAGCTGCTGCAAATATTGGCAATGCATCAGCAACAGCTTGCAAGTGATCCTTCCAAGACCCAGTGCGATCTGCCTTGATCATTGCCCGAGCAGTATGGAGCATCTTTTGATAACCCAGCCACAGCTTACTCATTTTGGATTGTGCAGCAAGTTCAGATATCTTCTTTTCAAGTTCATCAGTGATCTTTACAATTGCAGCTGAATCTTCAAGACTTTCAAGAGAAATGTCACCCGTTAGCAAGGACGAATACATTTTCTCAATCTCTTCTACTTGGAGCATGAACTCAGGATTTTCCTCCAATACAGATGCCACAATAATTCGATGTAGACACTTACTCACCAGTAGATGGCCACGGAATGCCCTCTGAATAGATTTTCCGGACATCATATGAACTACAGCATTTTCACCGTACACCAGTTCCAGGATGTTTTTGAGTCCTGTTCCCGCCATCAACGTGCCTTTTGCTCCAAGCAGATTCATGAACGTGTGAAATGTACCCAGTCTAAGCACGATCCCCATCAAATGGCTATTCTCAGAGGTTTGATTATATAGAGACAATTTATTGATTTTACGCCATTCATTTTTTGCCGCCATCTTGGATTTCAGGTTAAATACTGATGAGATCTGAATTTTATTGACACCAGTGGATTGCTGATCCATTAAAACCAGGTACCAGAACCAACAATTATGTTTCTATCACAATTATTGAAGAAGTTATAGCTGTTTTAGTTATTTCAAAGCCCGGTGGCGCCCATCTTGAAAATGACTCAGTTTTAACCCATTTCCGGATGTCAGATTTTGGTAGACTTTTTTTCTGTTGATCATTATATACAGTAGAAATGAAAACCACTGAGAAACCTTTTGTTGCAATTTGTTGTGGGTTGGGTGGTTGTTTGACCTGACTATTAATCCGGCCGATCCCCCTCACACCACCCCATCTCGTCCATATGCCAATCTAATTTTATCTTAAAGCTCTCTATCGTTCTTGATCCCACTATAGCACTTGGTAGCCTATTCCCAGTCTGAGTTTTCTAATTTCATATTATCTAGTTTATATTTTACGATTGTATTCATCTTCCCTATCATTAATACCTTGGATTTGTCAATGTTAAAATTCATCTGCCAATTTACTGACCATTCGTGTAAGGTATCTAGATCCCTTTGGAGGCACTATCTCACTATCTGAATCTATTGTTCTCCCCATTTTGGTATCGTCTGCTAATTTACTTATCATACTAGTTATAACTAAATCAAGGTAATTTATGTATATAACAAAAAACAGAGGACCCAATACAGATCCATATAGTATATATATATATATATATATATATATATATATATATATATATATATATATATATATATATATATATATGTAGAAAAACTCGCTAGGAAAATTGAAACAATGGAACACCAAGCTTTCGTCTATTCTCCCAAGACATCTTCAGGGTAATACATGAAAACAGGGGGAGAGTGAGGCTTAAATACCCGCTGTTTTCTTGTATTACCCTGAAGATGTCTTGAGAGAATAGACGAAAGCTTGGTGTTCCATTGTTTCAATTTTCCTAGCGAGTTTTACAACATAATTTGATCACACGTATTTGTGATTTAACCTCCTTATATATATATATATATATATATATATATATATATATATATATATATATATATATATATATATATATATATATATATATATATATATAGAGAGAGAGAGAGAGAGAGAGAGATAAAGAGATTGTGTGTGTGTGTGTTTGAAAGAGATAAGGCTAGTCAAAAGTAATGAATAGCCTCCACTACTTAGGTGTAATCTCCAATTCTCACCTACCTGGTAAAAGCTGTTCATAATTATCATGTAGGTGTAATGTCAAAGTAATAATATATATATATATATATATATATATATATATATATATATATATATATATATATATATATATATATATATATATATATATATATATATATATATATATACAGAGAGAGAGAGAGAGAGTGTGTTACTCAGATACTTGTTCGTCAAGGGGAATCCACGCAATGCGAGCTAAGCTCATTATTATCGCGCCTCCTTAACTGGGAATGTATTGCATGAAATGCATATTAAGTGTTTTATGTACTGTTGGAATGGCTGTGGATGTGTGTGTAGTCTGTATTTTAGCCAATTGGCGACATCGGAAACGAAGGCTTAGGGTGGATCTGTATGGTACCATTCTCACTATAGACGGTACTGTCTCGCCCGAAGGCTTAGGTAGCCATCAGCTTAGGTGAACCATATGATACCCATCTCGCCTTGTACCATTTTTGCCAACCCCAGATGGGACGTCATATCGTCGTCCACTTATTCCAGGTACCTATTTACAGCTAGGTGAACTGAGGCTAACACATGAAAGGAGACAAGCCCAATTTGTCTCCGCCCGACCGGGGATTGAACCCCCAACCCCTCGTGTGTGTGTGTGTGGGTGTGTGCCTGTATTTGAAAGAGAAAAGGCAAGACAAAAGTAATAAACAGCCTCCGCTATTAATTCCCAATTCGCACCTACCTAGTAAATGCTGCTCATAATTATCACGTAGGTGTAAAGTCAAAGTAAAAATAGGTCCAGCTCACTAATACCATGGGGACCAACCTCACCAAAAAAAGAAAAAAAAACAAGTTCAGCTGTCTGTAGCTCGCCGATTGGCCTTAATCCGGCCAATTCCCCTCACACGAACCCATCTCGTCCATATGCCTATCTAATGTTATCTTAAAGCTCTCTATCGTTCTTGATCCCACTATAGCACTTGGTAGCCTATCCCAAGTCTGAGTTTTCTAATTCCATATTATCTATCCTGAATATAATTCCTAGGGGGTAGAGGAGAAACGGATATAAAGTAAATAATTAGACCTGGGAAGATGATATGGACTAGGCTATAAATATGATACCGGGTCGGCGTTTGACTTACTTGTAAACATGTATGTGTACGTTATCTGTGGTAGTCCCAGTAATATCTATGAAGTACTTCTAGTATTAAAGGAACTTAGCTGTGATGCAAAGAGTGTAGCTTAGGTGATGGACATGTCGGCAGGTGTAGTTCAGTGAAGTTCTGTTGTTATGTGGCAGCAACTGGTGGTTTGTTGTGAAAGGGACGAAGTCTCTGTGTGAAGTGTCCTGAATTCCCTCTTATCGTAACAATATATATATATTTAAGGGTTCTATATCGCCCCCCGTGATTAAATAATTAGGGAAAATAAACTAAGATATAATTGATGCAACCACAGTAATACTTATCCACAAAGATAAATAAAGTAATGCGTATAAACAAAAAGGAACCAGCTGTCGTGAACCCGGAAAATTCAAACTACGGTATATATACCGGCTAGGATTCACGACATACTCCGCCACCAGTTATATACAAAGTATTTACAATTGTGCCATCCCGATCATGGATCGCCACAACTGGGAGGAACCCAAAGCAGCCCGACGTGACGGCCTCTGAGGGGTATCACCTCGGTCCGCTCCAGTAGCAGGAAGGATATTATCAGAGTTCGGCTTGCTGTCGCCATCCACTACCTCTAAATCTATCTCTAGTGGGTATAGCTTAACCACCGGTCTGGTGGTCAAACCGGCTCCTGTTTTTACCTGAACTACCCTACATTCGTGGTCAGGACCACGAAGAAGTTTCATTATCCGACCTATACGTCAACAAAGTCGGGGGCCGTCATCATGTACTAGAACGACGTCCCCAACTTGTGGCGATGCTATCTCTTTTTTTACCATTAAGTGACGATGTTTCTCCCTGAGTGCTATTAGATAATCAGTGCTCCACCTTTTCCACAGGTCATGTGAGAGCTTCGTAACATATTGGAAGCGTTGGTTGACGGAATCATTGTTACGCCACGTCGTGTCCTTGAGATCTTCATCAGTGACTTCCCGTCTTGGAAAGCTTCTGATCCGCCTCCCATGAACCAGTTGTGAAGGAGTGATGGGTAGAGGGTCTTCAAGATCACTGTAGCTGTAGCCAAGCGGGCGATCATTGACTGTGGCCTCGAGCTCCAGTAATACCGTATTCAGTTCCTCTGTGGTAACCAATGCTCGACCCAGTACCTTCTTCAAGCCAGCCTTTAGGATGCCAATGACCTGTTCCCATATGGCACCGAACCATGGCGCCCTGGCCGGTATAAACCGCCACTCGCACTTGAATTCCGCTAGAGTACCTTTTAACCTTGCATCATCCATCAACTCCCGTAATGTACTAGCTCCGCTAACAAATGTGGTGTCACTATAACTCATCATAATCTCAGGGTAACCCCTCCTGCTACTAAACCTACAGAACGCATGCAAAAATGATTCGCAGGAGAGGTTAGACACCGTTTCTACATGGACCGCTCTAGTAACTGCACAGGTGAATAAGACTACATATAGTTTACTTACAGTACCCCCCTTCTCTTTTACTGGCAAGGCACCTGTGTAGTCAACTCCTGTTACCTGGAAAGGACTCACTTCCTGAACCCTAAACTCCGGCAACGGAGGGGCCTGTACAGCAAGGTATGATGTACCTTGCAATCTCTTGCAGATGGTACATCCCCTTAAGGCTTTCTTTGCTACCTATCTAATCTTGGGTATCCACCATCTTTGCCTTATGTAATTTACAACATAACTAACACCACTATGGTTACACACTTTGTGGCAGTAATTACTAAGGAGAGTGGCTATACGATGTTTATTAGGGATAAGGATAGGGTACTTGGCGCTATATGTAAAGCTGAAAAGTGTAGCCTACCTCTACAGCGTATCATGCCTCCCTCCATATAGAGGCCTAACTGCTTCACTATATTGCTTGGTGTGCCCTGTCCTTTTGACAAATTGTGGTGTTCCTCAGAATAAGCTTCTCTCTGAGCTACCTTAATCATGGCTGACTCTGCTGCTCTTAATTCCGGCACCGTCAAGTATGCCGGTTTTGCCTGATAGTTCCCTTGTGTCTTCTCTTTAAGAGTCTTAATAAACCTAAGGACCCATGCCATTACATGCCATGACTTCATATATGAGCCATACCGGTCCCAATTCAATATGGCAGTAGGGGCAACCGGTACCGGCAATGACAGGGTTCCGTCTTGACTCATGTTACAACCCACAGTGGTGTCCCCTCCTATTGAGCCCCCTATTGGGCCATGATCAGGCCATAGCATTTGGTGAGGTAGCCATGTGGGCCCTCCCCACCAAAGCGAAGACGCAACTAAGGACACATATGAAATCTCTCTGGTAACTAGATCACTGGAGTTGTCCTCTGTGGACACATAACGAAAATGAGCGCCAGGGACTAATGACTTTATCTCATCAACTCTATTTTGAACATAAATAGGCAAAATCTTTTTACTAGACAACCAGCATAGGGTTATATGGCAGTCCGACCAGAGGTATACATTCTCTATAATCAGCTCGTCCGCGTAGGCCTCACATATATAACATGCGAGACGAGCTGCGAGAAGAACAGCAGTCAACTCCATCTTAGGTATGGTGAGGGACTTAATGGCACCACCTTAGCTTTGGCCATTACTAACCTACTCACCTCATCACCAACTGCATAGGCCGCTACACCATATGCTACTGAGCTAGCGTCACTATAGGTGCAGCATAACCCTCTTAGAATTAGTGACCTGACGGGGAAACATGATACCTGTACTATCTATCATATCGTTATAAATACCCTGCCAGTTAGCTCTCATGTCATCTGGAATGGGGACATCCCACCCACACTCTAATCTCCACAAGTCCTGTACGAACCTCCGCGCCCGGATGGTTACCGGTAGCAACACTCCTAGAGGATCGAACACGCTCGCGGTTAGACTTAGAGCCTCGTGTTTCGTAACCAATGCAGGGCTTCTTCCGCGGCAATTAACCTGTAACATATCCTTATTAGTTAGCCACCCAACGCCAAGTACCCTAACGCCGTCTTGTTTGGCGGAAGCTAAACCCTTCAGGTGCAACAGTTCCCGCAACTTTTCATTATTTGTGACCCACTCACGTAAAGACAGGTTAGCGCTGGAAAATATTCTACGGGCATACCAACATTGTTGTTGCAAATCACTTACATCATATCCAGTCCCCTGCAAGTTATCAATATACAAACCCCTTTTGAGCTTATGAACTACTTCACTGTTCTCCTGTATCATAGACAGGTGTTTTTGAATGGTAGCATTAAGGAGGAACTGGGAACAGGTGGCCCCGAACAGAACTGCACGGAACCGGTAGACAATGTAAGGAGTTGCAACATCCAAGGGATCAACGGGCCACAGAAACCTAGTACCTTCCCTATCCTTCTCACTCAACCCCACTATGAGAAATGCTTTCTCAATATCACTCACCCAGGCAAATTGATGGCATCTAAAGCGCAGAAGCACCTGGGTGAGGTCAGCCACTAGCGATGGACCTGTATGGAGACAGTCATTCAGACTGAACGCCTTCTCGTCCATCCTAGCCGAACAGTCAAACACTATCCGTACAGGCGTAGTAACACTATCCTTGGTAATACCATGGTGAGCTAAGTAGTGAATGGGATGACCAGCTTGATTCCCGTTTTCTACCCTTTCAATAAACCCCCTTTCTATCTGATTATCCAGAACCTTTGTATACTGTTGACAGTAGTTGGGATCCTTTATAAACTTACGCTGCAAGCCTCTCATTCTGCCCAGGGCTAACTTAAAGTTATCAGGTAATTTATCTATGTTATCTCTCCACGGCAGTTCCACTATATACTGTCTCTGTGCTTCGGAATACTGTACCGTTTCAGAAAATCTATTTAAGACCTTCTCCCCACCCTTACCAGTCTCATTAGGACTTATACCAATATGGTCCAAGTCCCATAGAGCTGTCAGATCCTTTAATTCTGGATAATAACTGCCAATATCTTCCTGTATCTCCACTAAAGGGTCTACTGCTAACTTAAGAACAGTGACTAACTCTACATGGGTCTCTTCTATATCTGACTGATAAGTGCCACTCAGTGCGTAACCATAAATTGTGGGTAACATAACTATACTTCCTTCCCTGACATAGCCTGAATGTACAAAGTGGTAATAAAAGTCCGCCCCAATCAGTAACCCTATCATGTCTCCATTAGTGATACCTGGATCTGCTAATTTGTAACCCCGAGCCTTGATAGCATTTACCTCCATCCCTAATCCCCTCCCTGGCTTGTATACTGGTAACTCCTCCACCACAACGGCTCTCAAATTACGCACCCTTCTTCTGTGATGATAGGTTAACTCTACTATTTCATACTCAGTACTACCAAGTGAGCCAATAAATCCCTGGAGCTTTAGCTGTTCCTTACTGACCCTAACGTAATCAAGCTGCGATAAAGCAGAGCGCAAGATTAAGGTACGCTGCGAACATTGGTCCAACAAAGCTCTTACTCTACTGGTATGACCGTTTCTGTCGGTCAAGGGAATCTGAATGGTAGGCAACAACACTGCATTATGGCCCGAAGCCACAGCCATGGTCACTGTTGGTTCAGGGGCCACAGGTTGTCCAGTTTGTTCAAGGCGTGGCGTCGGACACAAATAATTAAAATGTTTCTGTTGTCAGAATCGGCACGGCCTAATTTTAGGGTTAGTACACCCCTGGCTGCCATGTTCTGACGACAGGCACCCGACGCACAATTTCAACTGCCTTGCTCTATTGGCCTTGGCGGGACTGTTCTTGTATTTTGCACACTTTGCCCAAAAATGTCCTGTCTTTAAACACAACTTACATCCATACTTCTGCTTGGTATCGGTTTTCTGATACACCGCATATGCTGCTGTGGCGGTCGCCCCAAACTGTTCTAGTGGATTATGTCTACTTTCTAGATTGCACACTTCAGTTTTAAACACACGAACATATTCATCCACATCCAGCCAGTTGTCTTTTAATTCACGCTTAATCACTTCACAGAGTGCACTAGGGAGTTTATTATGCAATAGTACTGCACACATTTCACTTACTGTTACATCCATAGAGCGTAATGACTCTAACTCACACTCAAATGACGCGGAAAAATCTTTCAGAGCACTGACCTCCTGGGTAGGATACGGGAGATTACACAGTTTCGCTATGTGAGCTGCTTTGATGCGATCCTTTTGACCATAACTGTTTTTCAGTATAGTGACTGCTGGTTCATAACTTGCAGCGACCAAACTAAATCCACCAACAATTTGTAGAGCCTCACCACTAAGTTGTCCCTTTAGATACGTACATTTCTGAATGTCAGTTAAGTCTGTTGGGGAGTGAACACTACAATCAAAGAGCTCCCAGAAACCCACCCACTGTGTTGGATCCCCATCAAAAACTGGCAACTTCAGGGAGGGTAGCTTAATACGCTTCAGCTTCCTACTTTCTGCACTATCATGAGATCTACTAGTAGTGGTTGTCTGTAGAGCACTATCTAACTCAGCTAACTGACTGTTTACTTGATTAACATACTGCATATCTTTCACCATCTCATCCTCTAACTGATCATCTGAATATAAGCTATACAACTCTACGTTATACGACTCGATATCAGCTAGGGCCTTTTCTAAAGTGATTTTCACACCCCTTACATCATGCAGTGTAGCAGCATGTTTAATAAATTCAGACAGATTAGAGGTAAGCTTAGTAATCCCTCCCTTCTTGGCGGCCCTAAACCGCCGCAATGACTTTATTTTCTCCTCCATTCTTAAAAGTTTACGGTAACTAAAGCTTAAGGAACAACAATACTAATCGTCACTGTAGGCTAACCTATTCTAATCTATTCTAAGCCTAGGCTAACCTACTTACATTGATGACGACAGCAACCAAGCAAATTGAAGCATGCAGATCGCGTGCCCCCTGTGAGTTTACAAATGATCAAAGAAAAGGAAAATTACCCTATGTCATATTACTCTATTTTACAATATTTACTTTACTAGGCTAGGCTATATTAAATTTTAACAAATTACAAAGAAAAAGAAAGAAAAAGAAAGAGAAAGAAGGATCATGACTCCTCTGAAGGAGGAACAGCCGCAGCCGTCATCCTAGTCTCGAGATCTAGCCTATTGCGTCGACTACTCCTCCTCGGCCCTGTCCTTCTCCTCAAAGAAGGCATGCGCTCTGTTCAGTAGCCTATCTAATACCTTCCGGCTCCCTGGCACATCTAACCCAGGCTGAGGTCTGCCTGACAGTGTCCACCCTTGCCCCTGGTCTATAGAACTGCTTAATAAAAAAAAAGCAGGGCACTGCACTGAACGGTTCAGCGGAAAATCCCGGACATATGCACCCCTCAACATTTGTCCACTGGATCGCCCAGCTCTACACAAAGGCAGACAAGTCAGGCTTAATACCCCCCCCCCATCACTATCAATATATAACAGATGGCCCAGTATCCTGGTCACACGGCACCAATTATATCCTGAATATTATTCCTAGGGGGTAGAGGAGAAACGGATATAAATTAAATAATTAGACATGGGAAGAAGAAATGGCCTAGGCTATAAATATGATACCGGGTCGGCGTTTGACTTACTTGTAAACATGTATGTGTAGGTTATCTGTGGTAGTCCCAGTAATATCTATGAAGTACTTCTAGTATTAAAGGAACTTAGCTGTGATGCAAAGAGTGTAGGTTAGGTGATGGACATTTCGGTAGGTGTAGTTCAGTGAAGTTCTGTTGTTATATGGCAGCAACTGGTGGTTTGTTGTGAACGGGACGAAGTCTCTGTGTGAAGTGTCCTGAGATTCCCTCTTATCGTATCAATATAAATATATTTAAGGGTTCTATATCGCCCCCCCGTGATTAAATAATAAGGGAAAATAAACTAAGATATAATTGGTGCAACCACAGTAATACTTATCCACAAAGATAAATAAAGTAATGCGTATAAACAAAAAGGAACCAGCTGTCGTGAACCCGGGAAATTCAAACTACGGTATATATTCCAGCTAGGATTCACGACATTATCTAGTTTATATTTTACGATTGTATTCATCTTCCCTATCTTTAATACCTTGCATTTGTCAATGTTAAAATTCATCTGACGATTTACTGACCATTTGTGTAAGGTATCTAGATCCAATTGGAGGCACTCTCTCACTATCTTAATCTATTGATTTAGTAGCAGTCTCTATGTGTCCAACGTAGGGCTTATGATCTCAGCCGCTACCACAGCGGGCCGATTTATCGGTACTCATGCGAAGTACCAAATAATCTCTAGAGTTGCACCTCAATTCACTACTAGGCACGTTGTACACACTCCGAGATGAATAAAGAAGGAAGAGAAAGCGAAGGAGAGAAAGAATTGTTATAGTTACCCATTTAATCTAGCTGCTCTCCTCTAAGCCATGCTCCATTTTCTATGAGCCTGCGCCAGTACCTGCAAAAGTATCAGTCACTTCGCGCCCATCCTCGATGACACACGCCTTTTTTGTCTGTGTTTCGCGAGTGCCTGCTTTGCCTACCCCTTCGCTTCAACTAAGTGAGTGTGAGCCTTTTCAGGCTGTTGAGGTTTTAGAAGGATGTTTCAATGATGTAGGCAGCACTTTACTACGGATTTATGGCGTGTTTTTGGGTGTGCGCGGAGTGCTGGAGACGTGTTTAATTATATTGTTTACTTCGAGGGTGGTTGGTCCTCAACGCCGCGTCGCGGTCGTTGAGTGTACTATTCTACCCTCACTTTTCGGGTTCATGTTCACTTTAAATTACCCTTAACGTAACTTGGGGGGGGGGGGGAGGGGGGGTTGTATGCTTCCCGCGTGATGCATTGTGTTTCTTTTCCCTTTTTGCGTGTTTTTTTGTTTTATTTTGTTTTTCGTATGACTGCGTGTCGATGATTTACATGACTTGAGCATGTGGTTTCTTTCTCAGGATTCTGCTTTTGTGAGAGCATAGCGCATACATCCTTTATTCTCTTTCAAACATGCCGCTTTGGTCTCAACTGACCTATAAGCCCTTCTGACTTGTTTTTCAACATGTCCATAGTTGGTAGTCTTGTACTTCATCGCTTGGTTCACCCTTTTGTCAGTTCCTTTTCGTTTCCCCGGGCCTACTTGACTCGAGGATACGTGGTTCTGGTAACAGTGTCAGTTGCTTGCTTGCCCTAACTTTTATTTAATTTTAATTTTAACGTACTTGTGGGGGTTTTCGGGCGGTGTTTAGCTTTGTTACTAGGTTCTTTCAATCAGGGATTGACGCTGCCCTAGCATTTTCTCTTTTACGTGTGTTGTGTAACTAAGCTAACTTTGTTTTTTACCTTGAGCAGACCGCCGTCGGAATGGTCCACACAGGTCCTTTCCTTCTGTTTTCCTCTTGTCTCTACTGACTTGGTGGTTATGGTCTTATACGCTCTTGTTAAAATTCTCGCCTTTTTGTTTTGTGTAACTAAGCTAATCGTTTTTTTGCCTTGAGCGGACCGCCGTTGGGATGGTCCACACAGGTCCTTTCCTTCTATGTTCCTCTTGTCTCAACTGACTTGGAGGTCTCGGTCTCGTCGCTCTTGTTAAAATTCTCGCTTTTCTTACATTTTACCTGTTTCTGTTCTTCCCCTGCCTGTGTTTATTTGATCATGGGGGGGGGGGAGGGGGGATGTCTGGAAACTGTGTAAGGGCCCCGCTCACAGGGAGGATAAGCTAGACAAGTTGACTTGACTTTCGTGTTTACACAAGTCTTTTCGCCACACAGGCGGGGGTCTTCAGGTGTCCTCAGCTCCTTCGTCTTTTTAGTTTTCCGCTATTCAAGCGAAATTCTACTTTTGATGTGCCCTATGCCTTGTCAAGGAATCGGCCACATACCCTTTTGCCTTGATTTTTATGTTGGCGCCCTGTTATACCCCTTTTTAATTGTACCTGGACAGGGCTCCTTGGACAACAGCTGCTTGGCTGTTTCCTCTCCCTTGTGTCCTCCTTTTGTACCTAGTTCCCGCCCTACAGGCGGCCTCCTAGTATCCTAGGTGGACCCAAGGATCTCCTGAAAAGTCCTAGGACTCGACCCAAAGTGGCGATTGTCCTGTGTGTATTGGATTCCCTCCCCTCCCCTATTTCCACTAATAGGGAACTGTTGGGTTGCTCACACTTGACCTTTTTCCTTCCAGCTGGTGCCCGCTCTACTGCCGGCCAACCCTACACCGCCGCCACTTCGCCCCCTCCTCCCTCCGCTCTCCCAGAGGGTTCTCAGGTATTTCGGATGGGGTCTTTTTTCCCCGAAAAAGGATTGGACCTGTTTCCCAGGGTTGGGTCTCGCTAAGGGGCTTGTCCCAGCCCTGGTGTTTACGGTCTACTGTGTGGGTGGTTTTTACTTGACTTTCCTGTTATACTTGCTACTTGGCGTCTTACTGGATGTTGTCTTACTTGGGTATCACATGCTATTTTGGCTATACTGCCTCATATTACCCTGTCTCACCTCCACTGGTGTGTGATGCTTCCCCCATTTTTCAGTGCTGTGATGCCGGCTCCTCCCTGCTTTCGCCCGACATGTCAGCGGTCGGCCATGCGGAGCCATCGGGAATGCTGCCTCCACACGGCCTGCTACGGGAAGGATGTGTACGATCCCCGCCGATGTGGGGTTTGTCTCTCCGCTCTTCAACTGCTGGAAACCCTACCTACATCGGTGGAAGGAAAATGGGCCAAGACGTCTCTCCGTCAGTCGTGGGACGGTCATCTCCCGTTACGTCCAGGTAGTCCTGCACAGGGCTCCTTCCTTCCGTGAGGATGACGTACGTGTTTTGTTGGGGATACCGCCTACCTCAGAAGCGGCACACCGTTCCCGCTCCCCTACTGTTCGCCACTCCCGCTCTCCTACTACGGCTCGTGGCTCCCCTACCAGGAGTTCGGGTCCGGTGGACGGGAGGGCACATCACAGGGAGCGGGCCCCCCGACGTCATGACCCTCGAGTGCCTGCATCCGACCAGTCGGTGACTTCAGGAGCGTCTGGCAGGAGGAAACGACGCCGATCTCGCTCTACCTCTCCTGCTGATCATCGACACCGCCTTGCTTCTCCTCGCCTACGGATGAGCCCCCCGACGACGTCGCAGGGTTCCACGACCTTCAGGGCCAAACGACGTCCTGCCCCACCTGCCGAGGAGGTTGTTCTTCATCCTACCCCATCTTCTGCCACTGGTGGGGTGGAGTTCGAGCCTCTGCCAGCCTCCCAGCCTGTGAGAGGTCCCGGCCTATTCCCTATGGCGGGCCCTGCTGTGGTGGTCCCGGCGGCGCTGCCCTCCACGCCTTCTCCTCCACCTGGATGTTCGGACGCATCGATCCCTTGTGGACATCCATCTCCTCGCCATATCCCAGACCAACCCGAAGATATTCTCGAGATGGAGGTTGCGGACTTTGACAGGCTGGAGGACGAGGATGTGGGGGAAGACTCATCTTCAGGTGGAACATCCGATTCTGGTCGGGATGATCACGCCGTGGAGGCCCATTCCTCCCCCCCGTCCCCTGAGTTCTCCCCGCTCACGGACCATGATGCCCGTGGATACAGTGAGGCTTGTTCCATCTCTCCTCAGCATGCGTCCATCCCTACTGCTGCGGAGAAGGAGATCAGGGCGGAGTTGGCTTCCATCCGTCTCGAGATGGCTTCCGCTAAGACAGACATCCTCTTTTCTGTCACGGCGGCCATGGAGGCGGTGGTCTCTCGGTTTGGTACTCCGAACCCGGTCCCTCCGCAGACTCCGGTTGTGGCCGTTAGAATCTTGATGTGCTGGCTACAAATTGGCCTGCAAACGACTAGTATGGTTGGCCTGCAAACGACCGGTATGGTTGTTTACCCTTGGCAAGTTAGATCAAGAGTTGGGTGGTAATTAAGTAAATGTATATGTTATGTATAATATCATTATACTACCTATTGTATAATCGCATGAAGAGTATCTATAATTTGTAGGGTAGATTACCCTGATGATTAAATTATCGAGGATGCGATGACGTCATCAGCTGATGACGTGAGTGGGGGCGTGTATGCGATGTGGGAAGGAGAAGGGAGTCGGAAAGTAGAGATCGTGGAGAGAGGTTGTGCTAGCGATAGTGGGGAGCGATTGTCCGGCGTGTTTCATGTAATGGTGGTTTAAAGCATGACTAGCAGATGGTGTAAATAGTGAGTTGGATATGGTATGTGGTTTGTTGGTATTACATGGCGTTGTAGTTGTTTGGGCTGTGGTTTGTGTGTGTCGGCGTTTGTGCTTCTTGGTTACGATGGTGGTTTGTTGTTTCGCTGAGTAGCTGGTTCATCTTGGAGGGTTCAACGTTCTTAAGGGCGAGCTACGCATCAGAAAGGTAATTATTGTAAACGTGTATAAAACATATATGAAGTATTTGGGAAGATATCACATATGCAGATTAGCTTAACTATATTTAACAAATTTGGTAGCAGAGCGTAGTTGAAGCGTGCTGGGCCCATAACCCAGAGGTCCATAGTTCCATCATGGCTTCTGTAATTAAGAACCCCCCCATGTTAACTGATTTAGACAAATATGAACAATGGAAGGAAGATGTATTGATGTGGACAGAATTAACTGATATAAATAAAAAGAAGCAAGCGCTAGCCATTCATCTCACGTTAACTGGTCAAGCCAGGGAAGTGGCTAATCAGGTGTCAACAGAGGATAAGAAGAAAGAGAATGGAGTTGACCTACTGATAGCAAAATTAGATGAGGCCTTCCTGAAGGAACCCGAGAGAAGGAAATTTATGGCATATCAGAATTTTGAGGAATGTGTGAGGAAGGATGACATGTCAATTTGCGATTTCATGAGAGAGTTTGACATGAAGTACTACAAAATGACAGAAAAGGGCATGGAACTGCCAGATGAGGTGTTGGCTTTCCGTCTGGTGAAGAATTGTAAATTAACGGAAATACAAAGGGAACAGGTTATGGCATCAACAAAACCACTATCATTTAGGGAAGTTCGATCAACATTAAAACGAATGTTTGAGTCAAGCAGTGTGACAAGGAGTGAAGTAACTCAGGAAGTTAAGGTTAAGTCTGAACCGGTATATATGACAAAGGTGAATGGGAAGGATGATTTGAAGAATAGAAAAACAATTTTGGAACAGGAACTAAAAGAAATATGTTCTAAGATTGAGGAGACTGCTGTATCTTCCAAGGACGGTAATACAGAAGAAGAGATCATGTGGACAACCAATTATGGTGGCCAAGGTGGTTATCATAGGAACTGGAACAATGGTAGATACAATAGGGGTGGTAGATATGGTAGATACCAGAGAAGAAGTTGGAGGAGGAATAGGCTTGATGGTGGATGTTTTGAATGTGGATCGAAAGATCATTGGGTGAGGAATTGTGACAAAGTAAAGGAAGTAGACAAAAAGGAAGTATGACTAGACAGTTTCTTTGAGGATAACAGTGATACCAGAACATTGAGGAAGGAAACAATAGGTTGTGCAGTACTTGACACAGGTTGTAACGTTAATGTGTGTGGGGCTAAATGGTTGGAGGAATATCATGAAATGATTGATGTAAATGATAAGAGTAAAGTTAAGGAGTATAGCACCAATAAATCATTCCGGTTTGGTGATGGTAACTCAGTGAAAGCCCATAGGAAAGTCAGCATACCCGCTTATATTGGTAAAGAAAGGCTAATGATCGAGACGGATGTTGTTGAATCGGATATACCACTTTTGCTAAGTAAATCTTTCATGAAAATTTGGTGATGAATTTGGCTGAAGACAAAGTTGACTGGAAGTCAACTTGAACTTGAAAATCACTAGCACTGGTCATTATGCTATGCCTATAAATAAATTCGAGAGTTTCAGAGAGGACAGGAACTTCATGAGGTATGTTTTGTACAGCTATGGAAAAGGTGATGCCAAGAAGAAAGCATTGAAACTCCATAAGCAATTCGCCCACCCTACAAAGGAAAAACTGATCACATTGGTCAAGGAAGCTGGTATCATAGATGCAGAGTTAGAAGACGAAATAAGAAATGTTGGAGAATCATGTGAAACTTGTAGTAAGTTCCAGAGAACACCGTCTAGACCTGTGGTTAGTATGCCAATGGCGAGGAACTTCAATGACATTGTAAGTATGGACCTGAAATTCTTTGAGGATAAGTATTTCCTTGTAATGATTGATCTCGCTACTAGATACTGTAATGCATGCGTGATCAAAAATAAAACCCCAAGTGTGATTATAGATGCTGTTATGAGATACTGGATAGCAATATTTGGCACACCCAAGAAGATGTTGACTGATAATGGAGGAGAATTTAATAATATGGATTTCAGGAGCATGGGTGAGAATTTCAACATTGAGATAATGTGTACTGCCGCAGAAAGTCCATGGAGTAATGGGACGTGTAAAAGACTGAATGCAGTGCTAAAGGCTAACGTACTAAAGATTAAAGAAGATACTAAATGCAACATAGAAACTGCACTGGCTTGGGCTGTGGCTGCCAGGAATGCTCTTCACAACAATAATGGATTCTCCCCTAATCAGTTGGTGTTTAGTTTTAATCCTAACCAACCTAACATAGCAGCAGATAACCCCCCAGCCTTGGAAAATGTTACATCCTCTCAGATTGTAGCTAATAATTTGAATGCTTTGCGTAAGTGTAGAGAGGAATTTGTGAAATCTGATGCTAACGACAGAATTAAAAGGGCTTTGTCACATAACATTCGTAAAACAAATGATGAAGATGTTAAGATAGGCAATTATGTCTATTATAAACGAGAAGGCGAGGACAGCTGGCGAGGTCCTGCAAGAGTTATAGGTAAGGATGGTAAGGTTAACATTTTGCGGCATGGAGGTTATGTTGTAAGGGCCCATGTATGCAGAGTGAAAGGATACTCGGCCAGTAATGTGGTTAGCTCTAGTAATGAAGGTAGAAGCAGTTTACAGACTACAGAGGAGACGACAGAGAAGGCCGCTGCAGTGAGTGATGATGACAGTGATGGCGATGATGTAAGTGGTGAAACTGTGGAGGATTGTAATGAGGAAAGGAATGCTATCCCAAAGGTAGGAAAGCGATATGAGGTATCACTTACAGATTCCAATGAGAGGATTAACGTCAAGATCTTGAGCAGGACAGGCAAAGCATCGGGTAAATTTAAGAATTGCTTTAACTATCGTAATGAAGAGAACGGAGAAGAGACCTGGATGGAATTCGTGAAGGACATTAATGAAATTAGAGAAATAGAAGATGAGGAGGAAATAATGATTACATGTTCAGGTGAAAAGTCTATGGAAGCCAAGAGAAAAGAAATAGACAGTTGGAGAGAGAATGATGTATATGATGAAGTGGAATGGGAAGGTCAGGACATTATTTCCACAAGGTGGATTGTGACCGAGAAAGAGACTAAACAAGATAGGATTGTGAAAGCCAGACTGGTGGCTCGCGGATTCGAGGAAGAGCTTAAGGATGAGGTAAACACCGAATCTCCTACATGTGGTAAAGAATCATTGAGGTTGGCTCTAGCTACTATACAAATGAAAGGGTGGTCATGTCACACGATAGACATTAAATCGGCATTCCTGCAAGGTAACGGCATTAAACGTGAGGTATATTTACATCCTCTGCCGGAATTCTTCAGTGGAAGAATTTGGAAACTTAAAAAGACGGTTTATGGACTGAGTGATGCTGCAAGAGTGTGGTATGACACTGTAAAAGAAGAACTGATTATGCTTGGTATGAGAATGTCGAGATTTGATCCAGCAATGTTTATGTATACCAGAGATAATAATTTGGAAGGCATTGTGTGTATTCATGTGGATGACTTTTGTTGGGGTGGTACTGATCAGTTTGAAGAGTGTGTGGTTTCAAAATTCAAAAACAATTTTCTGGTCGGATCAGCTGATTCCAAGAAGTTCAAGTATGTAGGCTTGAATATACAGCAAACGGCCGATGGAATTAGTATAGATCAAGAAAGCTACATAAAGTTGCTGAAACAAGTGGACATAAGTCATAAAAGGGCTCAAAGAAAAGATTCAGGACTAAACGAGGAAGAAGTTCACAAGTATAGGTCAGTTGTTGGTCAACTCAATTGGGTAGGGACCCAGACTAGGCCAGATATTTCGTTTGATGTTTGTTCTTTAAGCATCTTGATAAAGAAATGTACTGTTGGTGACTTGATGGACGCTAATAAGGTAGTTAAGAGAGTAAAGACTGATCAAGTACATATATTCATTCCCACTCTGACTGAAGGACTGCACCTAGAATGTTACAGTGACGCTTCATTTGCAAACTTGACCGATTGTGGCTCTCAAGGAGGTTTCATAGTTTTTCTAACTGACACAGAGGGTAGAAAATGTCCTGTCATGTGGAAATCAAGGAAAATAAGGAGAGTAGTGAAGTCCACATTAGCAGCAGAAACTATGGCTCTGTTGGAAGCAGCTGAGTGCATATTATATTGGAAAAATACTGGAAGATATTGGTGATATTGGGGAAGTGCCTATAAAATGCTATGTGGATAATAGGTCTCTCGTAGAAGCACTAAGGTCTGTTAAGAAGGTGGATGATAAGTACCTTAGGATTAATATTGCCTGTATGAAAGATATGCTGGCTAAAAGAGAAGTTACTGGTGTGGAGTGGGTAGATAAAAGGAGTCAACTTGCAAATTGCCTTACCAAAAAGGGGGCATCACCTCAAATGCTTATTGGAGCAATTACTATGTAGAGTATTACATAGAGATGTCTTATGAACATAGTAGTGACATTGTTGCATTACTAATGCAACAATATTAGATTGTGTGTCGTAATGCAACAATATTAGATTGTGTGTAGTAGAAAAAAAAAAAAAAAAAAAACGGGAATTTTGTTAGAATCTTGATGTGCTGGCTACAAATTGGCCTGCAAACGACTAGTATGGTTGGCCTGCAAACGACTAGTATGGTTGTTTACCCTTGGCCAGTTAGATCAAGAGTTGGGTGGTAATTAAGTAAATGTATATGTTATGTATAATATCAGTATACTACCTATATTATAATCGCATGTAGAGTATCTATAATTTGTAGGGTAGATTACCCTGATGATTAAATTATCGAGGATGCGATGACGTCTTCAGCTGATGACGTGAGTGGGGGCGTGTATGCAATGTGGGAAGGAGAAGGGAGTCGGAAAGTAGAGATCGTGGAGAGAGGTTGTGCTAGCGATAGTGGGGAGCGATTGTCCGGCGTGTTTCATGTAATGGTGGTTTAAAGCATGACTAGCAGATGGTGTAAATAGTGAGTTGGATATGGTATGTGGTTTGTTTGGTATTACATGGCGTTGTAGTTGTTTGGGCTGTGGTTTGTGTGTGTCGGTGTTTCTGCTTCTTGGTTACGATGGTGGTTTGTTGTTTCGCTGAGTAGCTGGTTCATCTTGGAGGGTTCAATGTTCTTAACCCTTAATTAGCGGCTCACCACATAAGTCGTATTTAATAAAGCTGGACTATGTGGCGGCGCTCGACATAGGTCGAGTGGCAATTTCAGCACGTAATGTTGCTGAGAGAGAGAGACAAGTGGTGGCAGGAGACTAGCGAGCGTATGACTGCTCCAGACCACCGCGGCGAACCTACTGACACGAATCTCAGCTCCCTCCTCCCTCTCTCACTCGCTACATACTGAATTATATGGGGAAAGTACCGAATTACATGCTTTTTGCACTCGCGTTGCACGGTTATTGCAAGAAAACTAGCCATCATAAAAGGATCGTTATGGTGTCATTCGAAAGCTCTATTTATGCCCTTTCAGGGATAGGTACTTGTTTTACGTTCTGGGTCTTATTTAGGCATGAAAATGATCACGTTAACAGCCCTATTTTGGCTAAAAACACCCCGCTGGGCGGTACATATAAATAAACCGCATAGGCCGCTCGTAAGGTGTTAAGGGCGAGCTACGCATCAGAAAGGTAATTATTGTAAACGTGTATAAAATATATATGAAGTATTTGGGAAGATATCACATATGCAGATTAGCTTAACTATATTTAACAGTGGCTCCTCTCCCGCCTGTTTCATACTACATCCCATCTCGGCCTGCTCTCCCGGTCGTGGTACCGTTGACGTCATCTGCTTCATCGCCTGCACCTCCGATGCCGCCTACGACTCCTCTCTGGCCCGTTGTTATCCCGAGCCAGGGTTTGGGGTTGTTCTCTCACCCCCTCTCCGTGCCGCCTCTCTCCAAGTTTAAGATCCCCAAGGTCAAGATGCCATCCATTTATGGGGATTCTGTTGCTTGGAGAGCTGTGGTCGCCTCCAACCCTGAGGGAGCGGTCCGCCTGCCGGCCGGAGAGCGGGCAGTGCCGGAAGGCTGGGCTATCCAGGTGAATGAGAAAAATGTGTTCAGGGCCATTACTCCACAGGGTCTGGTCCCAGAGGTGGATGTGAGGGTGTACCCAAACTGTCAAGAAATGCAGTATTTTTCTTACCATCCCTCGGTCTTACCTTCCACTATCACCAAGCCCTGGGCTGACTACTCCCGCCAAGACCTGTCAGCGGATGTCCACTCCCTCTCTGCCATTTCGGGGATGCCGTACCTACAGAATGTGCGCGATCGGGAAGGAGTCCTGATGCTAGAGCTGCCGCACCACTGTACGGGTCCCTGGGGAGAGTGGGTCCGTGAAGCGGTGGAGTTTGCTCAGTCCATGGCAGAGAGTTTGCCAGCCATCCCAACCATGCACTCATCTTTTCTGTCGGGCATGCTCCTTACCTCCTCGGGCTTCCCTATGCCTGTGTGGGAGTGGCTCAATGCTCCCAAGCTGTCGGTGGGCCCCCTTCCGTGTTCCTTTTTCACGGCACCGGAGAAGTCCCATTTGGAACGGGACTTCAAGTTCCGACAGCGAGTGGCCCGCCAACTTTCAACTCTTATTGCCCAGTTGGAACTGGCGCGGGTTCACCTACGTCTTATTGAGTCCCTGGAGTCTGCTGATCATCGCCAAGGATTTGAGCATGTCCGACGGATCAACCTGCAGCTTGCCCTCAACCCTGTTCAGGACATACGCCACTCCCTCCATGAAGCCACCCGTTGCCGTCAACAACTTCGGGTGGCTTTCTGCAAGAAGGCCCCTGCCGACGTCCGCAACCGCCTCCTCCTGACTCCTAGTCTGTTCCCTGAGGAGGCTTGGCAAGGGGCTTACCTACTGGCGCAGAGTGACGCTTACTCTGCTCAACGGAAGGTGGTGGCGAAGCCCACTTCATCTTCCTCCACCCGCGTACGCGGGGGCAGGTCTGTCGCCGGCAAGGGGCGCCAGGCAAGAGGTTTGGGCAGGGGACTGGCTCCCAGGGGGCGTGGTGTACCCGCCTTCCGTGGCCGTCGGTCCCCGGATCGCCGTCCCCGTCAAGAGGGGATGCGGCGCTGGCAAGCTCCAGGACCCGGGTCCTCCACTGCCAGACACAGCCTGGAGGGGGATAGGCTGGAGTGCGAGGCCCGTCCATCGTTTCGGCGGGGCGGGGGGACGTCTGGAGGAGGACGTGGTGGCTCATCCCACTACGATATGTCCAAGAGGGGCTCCGCGACAAAATATAGTTGCGTAGTTTCTCCTGGCCAGTCCCCTCTTCCCTCGCCCGACCATCTCGTCGAATCGGTGATGGGCCTGACACAAGGCGCCCACACCGGCTTCTTCCGGGGCAATGGCCCCGGCGGTCGTGGGCGCGTCGGGTAGTCAAGAAGGGTCTGACTTGGAGGTGGAGGTCCAGGCCTCCTCTCAGGTGCCCTCCCCGACAGCGACCAGTGTCTCAAGAAGTGGCCCAAGTGATCATGTCCATGCACGAGGGAGGCGTTATCAAGGAAATATCTTCTACACAAAAGGTATTTCTTTCTCGTGTTTTTCTGGTCCCAAAGAAGGGCTGCGGCCGGTGGTAGATCTCTCAGTCCTCAACTCTCACATCATGAACACCCGTTTCCGAATGCTATCCATCAGCCAGCTGCGCCTGGCACCCAATAGTGGGGCAGATAACTGGAATAATCGTTCATTTCTGGAAACAAGGACTAAAATTGGCACACATACTCCTTGGGGATTGCTCTTTTAATAAAACCCATTAGCCACCTAAAAATTCAAGATGGCGGCCATTTTTCAAGATGGCCACCATTGAATATACAGAAACATTGCATTTCGCAATAAAATCGCAAAGACTTGTCCTATGTGAATGATCTTGGTATCAAATCATACATTTTTCACTATGTAGAATCCGAATTTGGAACCATGGACTTACTCACTAGCTTCCTTGTACCATAATATCAGTCCCAGAATCATAATTAGGGTAAAAAGTGCCCATATTATAGGTACCATCAGTCCGATATATTATTGGATGTACATGTAGGCACTAGGCCTATAATTGTTTGTCACTTATTGTCTTGCTGCCTGGATGAGTATACTACAACGCTTCTAAACCTCGCATCTGCAGCTGCACAGTGCCGTGCAGGTCAGACCAAAGCAGTAGCATTTGCATCGACCGCAGCATTCCGACTTGCATCCACACTTGGTCAGCTGCTGGCAACTCTCTGCAATGGGTGGGAGCTCTGTCCAAACGATCTGCCACAGATCTCCTTTCTTGGTCCAGCCCCAGTTGGCAGGAGTCTGCGTTTCTGGTTGACGTACTGTTGACTGACTCCAGATGCAGCCCGCCTGGTAGGCAGCACGCTTCACATGCTGCTTCAGTGCTGCTCGGGTTGGAGGAATGGCTTCGTACGGCCTCTGCTTCTGAGCAAACATGTCCAACCTCGCATCATCGACACCTTCAGCTGTGCTGGATCTGTCGTACATCATGACCACGAACTTCTCCAAGGTCTCCAGGTCTTCATCATCAACTACCGGTGGGTACTGGCTGAGTTTGCTGAAGACACCGGAAGCCTCATCACAAACATCCCAGGTTTGCCAAGCAGACTTTTTCCCTTTGCCACGGAATGCTGAAACGACATCGCAGCCAGTGAAGGCATGGAAGAAGAGCATCCCTTTGCTCTTTTCTGCAAGAGTGCAACACAAGTCATGTACAGGAACCCACCTCAGGTTCTGTCCTTGGCCAAAGGCAACCCAGAACTGCTGCAGACCTAGCTCCTGAAGTGCCTGCAGAACACTGACTGTGATGACGACAACATCTGTGTCGCTGCTTTGACCATGATGACTTTGCTGCCTGCTTCTGTCGCATGCCTGGCATGCACAAAGATCCGCGTGTCAGCTTCTTCATGACTGCACGGTGCCACCCCAGCCAGATTGATAGTGCGGTTGCTGACAGCATCTTCTTCCTTGGTCACAATGACCACATTTGGTTTGGCCACACGTGCAATCTTATCTGCCAAAAAGTTGAACAGCTCGGCTTTGTTGTCATTTTCTCTCAGGAAGTTTCGCCAGTTTGAGGGAATTTTGCCCTTCCCTGTCACCCTGCGTCTCACCCCGCGTCCTCGCTTTGATCTAGTTTCAGCTTTCAGACTAGATGGCCGGTAGACATCAAACACAATGTCTGTTCTCTTGTACTTGGTAGAGTATGCTTGTATTCTAGGAAGGACATCGAGCATTGCGTACTCTTCGAACGTCTTTGAACTCCGTGGGGGCAGACTGTTCACCAACGCTGCACCATCAATGATGATGGTGTCGGCGTCTGGCTCTGCCTCAGGGGTTGTAACTTGGCTCTGAAGAATGGTAGTGAGGTGGGATTTTTGACAGGTGTGGAGCTTTCCACCATCACTGAGGGCAGCAGGATGTGACTGGTTCTCATGACGGAAGAACTCCTTCAAGTCACACTCTCTGCTCTGGCATGATATGAACAGCTTGGAGAACAGTTGACAGTCTTCCTTCAGCACTTTTGCTTTGAAGAGTCAACAGAGGCTGGTACCTGTCGGAAAAAGTCAACCCTGTTCTTCTTGATTGGTTCATAGAAGTTGGATTCTTCTTCCCCTTCCAGTCCCTTCATAAACTCCTGGAAACGGACTTTGCCTTTCTCAAGGTGTGTGCCAATCAGCTCGGCGGCAGTGTGGTGAGCAATATCTTTTGTATCAAGCGAAAGCAGGTCCCGACTCTCCTCCTGGAAAGGATTGCACATATCTGTCATGGCTTGTGAGAGCTTTTCTACTTTCTCACGGAACACTCTTTGTGCTCGTTCTGTCTCCTCATGGTGGCTGGTGTGTTCAGTACCCTCTTTGGTCCCACATGCTGCCTCATACTGTGCAACCAAGTGGCTGACTTGAGGACCAGCTATCATCCATCTTCTCAGTGCTGATGGGTCTTCAGTCACGCCGATCACACCCCCGTCTGCCTTGATGACAGCGTTGGCCTGCTCGTGAGCTTGGTCAATAGCCATTGCTGAGAACTGTCGGCTCGATTTGTGTACAACAAAGTTTCCACTCTGGAACTCCTGAGCCAGCTGAGGATGCTTCTGTTCCAGGGTCACCATGTAGTGGATCGGAAGCCACCGTGCATAGTTTACATTGTTGTTGGCAAAGAAGTACGGTATCAGCTCAGCCAGTGACTGACAGTACAGGAAGAAGTTGGCTTCCCTGAATGATCGGATCAACAAGAGGATCACCAGTTCCATTGACAGCACCATATACCAGAAATGAAACTGGGGACTTTGCAGTTTGCGATGCTCACACCAAGCTTCGAAGCTAGGCACCTCTTCGGGTTGTTCATCTGTCTCTTTCGAGTAGTCCGTGTGGGCTGCCTTCAGAAGCTTGTACAGACTGCATGCTGTTATCTGGTGCATCTGTCGTGTCCTAGTGATGCTCGAAGCTGTCAGACATGAATCTGCTGTCCCAGGAGATGCTATCCCTGCCTCCAAAAAGGGCTCCTGTCCAACCACTGTCCTGGAGTAGAGTTCCAATGGACTTCAGTGCCGCCATCTCAATATGCAAGCCTCCGAACATTATGACGAACTTGTCCTCACCGTAGATTTCAGGCCAGTACCACTGGACCTGCTTGGCTACTGCATATATTGGCTGGTCAGCAGCAATGACTGGCACCTGACCGGGGTTCAGAAATGCCACTATCCTTGATCTTGTCCATCACATGCTTGACTGTAGCAACCGAGTGGGCCTGATCTCGCAGCAGAGGCAAAAGTGATGTAATGCTGACCTCAAATGGCTTTCCTCTCTTCTGTGAAGCATGGTGGGCTGACCAAGTCACATCCACTGGCCCATCTGTCACAGTAACCTTCTCTAGCCACTCATACTCCATTGCCAGTTGTGGCCTCAGCAGACTGGTGTCTGGGTGTGTCACACCACTCGGGGGAGGAGAGGGTTTCTTCTTGGTGAAGAGGGTGGGCCGGACATTGGTGAAGGAGTCTGGAAGTTCTGGAACTGTCTTCACTTTCTCCTCTCCGAACTTCAGCTGTCCACGCTCTTCACCTTTGTCTTCTTTGGTTGGGTGCTGGAAAACAGAGATGCTGGTTCCATGGAAAGAAGTGGTCGCTGTCATTTTATTATTATTATTATATGAGATGCCGAAGTCTCCAACCAGGGTGCAGAAACACCATCAAGATCAATCCACACAAAACACCCGGAGGCACTGGAGAGAGACTATGGCAACTTAGGAAAAAATAAAATCATACACTGTATACTGTACCGTACACATACACATATTAAACACAGATAACATATTATGCAGTGGAGGATATCAAGCTTAAATATAATACAATAAAATAGAATAAAATAAGTTTAAAAATTATAATTAATGCTTCAAAAAAGCATTAAATCTAGACTTAAAAATGGAGATATTAGCTGAATTGACTAGCTCATTTGGCAACTTATTCCACAAGTCAACCATGGCCGGCACAAAACACCGTGAAAACTGTGTAGTAAAAAAATTAACACGGCTCATGGCAAGATAATTAAGATTGCTTGTGAATCTAGTTGCACGAGCCCGGACATAGGGCCCAGGCAGAACCCCATGTAAGGGATGCTGAGGGTTGTTAAAAACTTTAAATAAAAGACTAAGGGCACCAACTTTACGTCGATGACACAGATCAAGAGACAAATTAGGTAGAATAAAACTGATGGAATTTAGCGACCTGTCAAGCAACTTGAGTGGGATTGTGGTCTATGTTGTCCATGGCTGATGTGGTGAACAGCCCTTTTCGCAGAACTGGTGGACAGACCACCCCATCCTCCACGTACTTGCTGACTGTTGCATCTCCCATCTGTGCAGATATCTGTAGCACCCTGTCGTATGAAATGCTGATGCCATGCTCGTTAAGCATTTCCACCAACTTTCTCTTTCTGGTCTTTGTGTAGACGGACATCCCCATGTAAACAGGGAATGGGGTCTCTCTGTCTTTGGAGTGTCTGTGAGTTGCTGCTCCTTCTTTGTACCTTGCGTAGCAGTTGTACTGAAGCAGCTGAGCAATTGCTAGATCTGTCTTTGATGCGCCAAACCTCAGTTGAGATTTGATGTCCGCTCCGTGTTCAAGCATGGCCACAAACTGAAGAAGAGTGAGTGGAATGGCCTGCTCGATGCACCCCTCATGGAAGGTTCCATCAAATGTGGACTTGTGGTCCAGCATATGTCTTCGCAAGATGTTAGCTGCTTTGCCAAGGATAATAGCTTCACTATAATAGTCAGAGGCTTCTGACAAGACAAAGCCCACATTTTTCTGGAAATCCAGAACATCCCTTCCCTGCTTGTGCACTTCCAACTCAGGTATTTCTGACAGCAGTTTTTCCTTCAGTCTTGTGGAGTTGACAGCAGGTGAATCAACATCCAGCTGTTCCAGGCGCTGGGCATACAGGTGAACTATGTCTGCAAGTCGGAAGACTGCAGGACCCTCGCCAGATCTGGTGGTCTCCACTAGATATGTGACTAGCTCTGAGAATGCCTGTGGGTGGGCATCCTCTTCGGGTGCACGTTCCTGTTCCAGTCTCTTGGTGGCTCTGAGGTACGTCCTCTCTCTATTGTACAGGTCTGTCAAGCATGCAAAATGGTATTTGAGCTCCTGTGCAATAGCATCTCCACCGCTGAGTCTTGCAAGAAGTTTTCCGTCATTTAAAGTTTGGGCACATTCATTAAGTCTGTTATGAAGGTTCATCGTCATAACTTGTCTGAGTTCAGAGGATGGGGCTTCTTTGTCACATATGAAACACGTTTGGCCTTCAAGGCTGGTTCTACGCAGCTTGGTGTGGCATTCTACTGGCTGAGCACTCTGCTCTTCTTTTTCTGGCTCTCTCCAGTTTCGTGTTGTTGAACATAAGGCGACAACTTTGGTGATACTGCGCCTTGTTCCTCCTCAGAGTTTCTTCAATGCCACCACCATCATCAAGTCTGGCTGGATCCAGAACAATAGGCATCTCATTAATTGCGTGAAAGAGGGGAATAGTAGTCGCAATCATAGTGTAGCCATCATGTTCTTGTGGTTGTTGTGCATGTGGTGACTTGAGCTCTTCACTCTTCTTCTTCTGGCAAAGACAACACTTGCTCCAGTCAGTCCGGAATTTAGACGGTCCTGGATCTGTATTTGCCATCTTGGTGAATACAGTATGATAATTATCTGTAACACAGATATAATAGATAACAGATAATCACAGTATATAACAGATAATCACAGTATGATATAACACAGTATGTTATATGATAACAGATATAACAGATAATCACAGTATGATAATTATCTGTATTCAGTGAATCAAGGCCGAGGGGTTATCCTTTTCCCACCTTGATCACAATCATGCACAATAAGGTATGGGATACGACTAGGTTCGGGAATAAAAATATATGACCTACACCTAGCCCGATCGTTCATCCAGTATCATTTAAGTCCCGTGGATCTGTACACCATCCAGGTAACTACATGCAAGGCAATGTAAAGCCCTGTTACCCTTGGCTCGGCTCTCCCGCGCTGGCACACCCTGTCAATTCAGGCGTGGCTATCTAACTAAACATCTATGTTAAACTACATGTAATCTACAGTAGCTAACTGATGCGGGGCTTACTAGACAGCATTTGGGACACTAAACTAATTATTTAGCTACACTAAACTAATTATTCAGCTGATACTGAACCCCATGCTGAGTTTCACAGCAGCGGTGCCACCAGTGTGCCCTGGCTGTGCGTTGACATCCGCTCTGTTGAGCTACTACTCTACACCTTCCGTTGCAAGCCTCTCATCGTCCCCCCCCCCCCCCACCGCATTGTGTCATGTCCAGTTTGGAAGCCTTGTACAGGAAGATGCTACACATACTAAACCTCTAACACTACCACGATATACACTACCATGCATTTTAGCCGAGTCAGACGTAACATGAACCTCTAATTTAGCAGAATATTAGGATTCCGGGACTGATATTATGGTACAAGGAAGCTAGTGAGTAAGTCCATGGTTCCAAATTCGGATTCTACATAGTGAAAAATGTATGATTTGACACCAAGATCATTCAAATAGGACAAGTCTTTGCGATTTTATTGCGAAATGCAATATTTCTGTATATTCAATGGCGGCCATCTTGAAAATTGGCCACCATCTTGAATTTTTAGGTGGCTAACGGGTATTATCAAAAGAGCAATCCCCAAGGAGTATGTGTGCCAAATGTGGTGCTTGTTTCCGGAAATGAACGATTCTCCTGAAATTTGCAGTTATCTGCTCTACTACAAGCCCTTGTCTTGGGTGGTCACCCTGGATCTGAAGGATGCTTATTGGCATGTGCCGATGGCTCCTCGGTTCCAGGGCTGCCTCGCGCTGCAGTCGGATAAACGGGTGCTCTAATTCACCAGACTACCGTTCGGCCTCAACATTGCACCGCGGGTCTACACCAAACTGGTAAAGCAGGCTCTGACCCCCTTGCTCTTACAAGGGATTCAGATCCTGTTTTACCTGGACGATTGGCTCATCTCAGCAGACTCTCTCACACAATGTGTACAGGACACTCTAACTGTAGTCAGACATATCACAAACCTGGGGTTCAAACTCAACATTCCCAAGTCGTGCCTCTCACCGTCACAAGAAGTGACGTGGGTGGGCTTGCACTGGGATCTCCTAAGCACCACCGTTTCCCAGAGTCGGGTGACTGCGGCGAAACTTCGAAGGAAGCTCTTCGTTGTGTTGCACTCGGTTTCGATAACACAAAAAATCTGGGACTCCCTACTAGGGTCTTTGAATTGGGCGTCTCTGACCGTGCCCTTGGGCCGGCTCAGACTAAAACGCCTCATTCAGCTGGGCAACAGGCACTTCCCTATCTCGCCCCCTTACCGTTTGTGGACGGTACCGCGCTCAATACATCTGAGACTGACACACTGGGTCGCTTGGGGCACGCTCTCTACGGCTGTGCCCTGGACTGCTCCTCCGCCGACCATCTAGGTAGACACAGATGCGTCGAGCGAGGTGAGGTGGGGCTATCAATCTGACATGGGACATCAAAACCACGGCAGGTGGTCAGGGCTCTCACACTTCCACATCAATGCCCTGGAACTGTTGGTACTGTTGTTCTTCGTGCGGGATCACGGACTGGCCCTCATGGGCAAGTCGGTGGCCTTCAGGATGGACAACATGTCCGCGGTTCATTGTATCCAAAAGCAGGGCTCCTCCAGGTCTGTTGTTCTCCAAGACCTGGCGGAGAAATTGTTTTACCTGGCCGATCATTAAAGCATAACCCTGCATGCGACTTACCTGCCCGGGACAGCCAATCTTTGGGCGGATGCTTTGTCGAGAGGACAGAGCACCAAGGTAGAGTGGTCATTAAGACAAAGCGTTTTCGACGGCCTCGCAGCCTCCTGGGGCCATCCGCAGGTGGACTTGTTCGCCTCCTCGGAGACGAACAAGCTACCGGACTACCTCACCCACTGGACTTGTACTCAGGCGGGGGGGCCGGATGCCTTCAGCGAGGACTGGAGCAGGTGGCAGTCGATTTACGCTTTTCCTCCGCCCGACGCACTGCTTATGTGCAAAGTCCTACACAGGCTGAGAGGGTACCGTGGCAAGGTTTGGCTAATTGTGCCCCTCTGGCCGGCCCAAGCCTGGTACGCTCAGCTGAAGTGATGGTGCCCGAGTCCCGTTCCCCTGTCTGTCTCAGACTTCTACTTGGGACAGATTGGAGACCTAGGGACCTCATTGGCATTTGCATCGTGGATGTTTGTGAGGCAGGGTGGTTACCGAAATATTGACGATGCTTGACTGATATGCTTAATCAGCACTGGACTAAGGCTACTTGGAAGACTTACGAGTCTCATTGGAATTCTTTCACAAAATGGATCAATGACACCGAACAAACAGATCCGTCGGTTGCGTTAGTCTTACATTACCTTAATCACTTGTTTGAGACACGCACCTACATGTACAACACCATTAGGAACCACCTGTCCGCTATTAGGGAGCCTTTTGAGGCCTTGACGGGGCTGGTGCTCCCTCACAAGGAGCTGTCTTTTTTCATGAAAGCCTGCTTTAGGCTCAGACCGCCCCTGCGCCAGATACCGCCTCAATGGTCTTTGGCGAAGGCTCTAAAGCTCCTTACCCCACCCACCTACACCACTAACCCAACACCTGTTCATCTGCTTGACAAAACATTGTTTCTTCTAGTGTTGGCTACAGGAGAGAGGGTCTCGGAGTTGGCTGCCATGTCGAGGGCCCCGAATTGCACAAGTTTTTCGCCTTCCTTGGGGTCAGTCACTTTGGCCCCTTCTGTTCATTTTGTGGCCAAGAATGAACGTGAGGCGCACATTTTTAAGCCGTTCACTGTACCGGCTTTAAAATGTGGGAGCACGCATCATCCGCTATGCCCGGTAAGAGCCTTGCATACTTATGTGCGTTCCGCTGTGCCGACGTCGGGGACGGCGCTCTGGTTGGCCCCTAAAACAGGGACACGGTTAGGCAAACGTGCTGTGGGACTTCATTTGCGTCATATCATTCTGGTCAGTAATCCCCTTATGAAGGGTTCGGCACATGATATCCGCTCTTATGCGGCGACCGTGCGCTTTTTGAATAACTGTTCGCTGTCTGACATAGCCGACACAGGGTTATGGTCCTCCCACAGCACTTTTGTCTCATCGTACCTGTCCATGTCCACAACCAGGCCAGGTGTGCCTTGTGTCGCGTTAGGCCAATGTGTAACGTGATTCATCTCCCATCCTGTATCTCTTCCCATCCCATACTGTAATTTCTTCTTGTCCCTAAACTGGGGGGGGGGGGGTCATTTTGTATACTTGTACAAAGCCTTTCTATCTTTATTATACATGTATGTAATCCATGTTTAGTATTAGGGGATATATCTCTTACTATTTTTGCATGTGGACTATACTGTCTAGGGTTCCTTGTATTGGTATGCCTATGCCTCATACCCAATTTTGTAATTAAAGAGTGTCCTAGGAGATCATCCACCTGCTGTGCAATACCTTCTGGTTCTTGTAATACTGTACAATTGACTTCAATCTTCCCAGGTTGGTGTACCATTCACAGGTCGACATGACCTATTCCTGGCCCTGCTTATGCATTTTTAGACCCTAGACTGATACGCTAGTAACATGTACTTTCTTAATATGCACCGTACTGTTACGCTCTTTTTTCCAATAAACTAATATGTTTATTTGTGTCTTTTCTTGGTCCTCTACTTTTGCTAAGGCTTGGGGTTTTTAAGGTTTCTTGGATGTCCGCCTCCAATTTGGGATTCAAGCCCTACGTTGCAAACGTAGAGACTGCTGCTAAATTGGGAGGTTTGACGACCTCCCTTATAACCAAATAAGGAAAACCTCTTATTTAGTAGCAGTCTCGGAGTATCCAACGACAGAGTATCCCGCCCTCATGCCGATCCCCTGCCCATCCAATCTACACTGATTACTTGATACCTAGATACTTTTGCAGGTACTGGCGCAGGCTCATAGAAAATGGAGCATGGCTTAGAGGAGAGCAGCTAGATTAAATGGGTAACTATATCAATTCTTTCTCTCCTTCGCTTTCTCTTCCTTCTTTAGTCGTCTCGGAGTGTGTACAACGTGCCAAGTAGTGAATTGAGGTGCATCTCTAGAGATTATTTGGTACTTCACGTGAGTACCGATAAATTGGCCCGCTGTGGTAGCGGCTGAGATCATAAGCCCTACGTTGGATACTCCGAGACTGCTACCAAATAAGAGGTTTTCCTTATTTGGTTATAAGGGAGGTCGTCAAACCTCCCATTCTCCCCATTTTGGTATCGTCTGAAAATTTATTTATCCTACTAGTTATACCTAAATCAAGGTCATTTAGGTAGGCCTATATAACAAAAAAAAGAGGGCCCAATACAGATCCCTATATACTATATATATATATATATATATATATATGTATATATATATATATATATATACTGTATATATATATATATATATATATATATATATATATATATATATATATATGTATATATATATATATATATAATATATATAAATATATATATATATATATATATATATATTTATATATATATATATATATATATATATATATACAGTATATATATATATATATATATATATATATATATATATATATATATATATATATATATATATATATAGAGAGAGAGAGAGAGAGAGAGAGAGAGAGAGAGAGAGAGATTGTGTGTGTGTGTGTTTGAAAGAGAAAAGGCTAGACAAAAGTAATAAACAGCCTCCTCTACTTAGGTCTATTCTCCAATTCTCACCTACCTGGTAAAAGCTGTTCATAATTAGCACATAGGTGTAAAGTCAAAATAATAATAAATATATTGTATATATACAGTGTATGTATATATATTGTATATATACAGTGTATGTATATATATTGTATATATACAGTGTATGTATATATATTGTATATATACAGTGTATGTATATATATTGTATATATACAGTGTATGTATATATTGTATATATACAGTGTATGTATATATATACTGTACTGTATACAGTGTATGTATATATATTGTATATATACAGTGTATGTATATATATACTGTACTGTATACAGTGTATGTATATATATTGTATATATACAGTGTATGTATATATATTGTATATATACAGTGTATGTATATATATACTGTACTGTATACAGTGTATGTATATATATTGTATATATACAGTGTATGTATATATATTGTATATATACAGTGTATGTATATATATACTGTACTGTATACAGTGTATGTATATATATTGTATATATACAGTGTATGTATATATATTGTATATACAGTGTATGTATATATATACTGTACTGTATACAGTGTATGTATATATATTGTATATATACAGTGTATGTATATATATTGTATATATACAGTGTATGTATATATATATTGTATATATACAGTGTATGTATATATATTGTATATATACAGTGTATGTATACATATACTGTACTGTATACAGTGTATGTATATATATTGTATATATACAGTGTATGTATATATATTGTATATATACAGTGTATGTATATATATACTGTACTGTATACAGTGTATGTATATATATTGTATATATACAGTGTATGTATATATATACTGTACTGTATACAGTGTATGTATATATATTGTATATATACAGTGTATGTATATATATTGTATATATACAGTGTATGTATATATATTGTATATATACAGTGTATGTATATATATACTGTACTGTATACAGTGTATGTATATATATTGTATATATACAGTGTATGTATATATATTGTATATATACAGTGTATGTATATATATTGTATATATACAGTGTATGTATATATATTGTATATATACAGTGTATGTATATATATTGTTTATATACAGTGTATGTATATATATTGTATATATACAGTGTATGTATATATATTGTATATATACAGTGTATGTATATATATATATTGTATATATACAGTGTATGTATATATATTGTATATATACAGTGTATGTATATATATTGTATATATACAGTGTATGTATATATATTGTATATATACAGTGTATGTATATATATTGTATATATACAGTGTATGTATATATATTGTATATATACAGTGTATGTATATATATACTGTACTGTATACAGTGTATGTAAATATAGTGTATATATACAGTGTATGTATATATTGTATATATACAGTGTATGTATATATATACTGTACTGTATACAGTGTATGTATATATATATTGTATATATACAGTGTATGTATATATATACTGTACTGTATACAGTGTATGTATATATATTGTATATATACAGTGTATGTATATATATTGTATATATACAGTGTATGTATATATATTGTATATATACAGTGTATGTATATATATACTGTACTGTATACAGTGTATGTATATATATTGTATATATACAGTGTATGTATATATTGTATATATACAGTGTATGTATATATATTGTATATATACAGTGTATGTATATATATTGTATATATACAGTGTATGTATATATATACTGTACTGTATACAGTGTATGTATATATATTGTATATATACAGTGTATGTATATATATTGTATATATACAGTGTATGTATATATATACTGTACTGTATACAGTGTATGTATATATATTGTATATATACAGTGTATGTATATATATACTGTACTGTATACAGTGTATGTATATATATTGTATATATACAGTGTATGTATATATATTGTATATATACAGTGTATGTATATATATTGTATATATACAGTGTATGTATATATATTGTATATATACAGTGTATGTATATATATACTGTACTGTATACAGTGTATGTATATATATTGTATATATACAGTGTATGTATATATATTGTATATATACAGTGTATGTATATATTGTATATATACAGTGTATGTATATATATTGTATATATACAGTGTATGTATACATATACTGTATACAGTGTATGTATATATATTGTATATATACAGTGTATGTATATATATTGTATATATACAGTGTATGTATATATATACTGTACTGTATACAGTGTATGTATATATATTGTATATATACAGTGTATGTATATATATTGTATATATACAGTGTATGTATATATATACTGTACTGTATACAGTGTATGTATATATATTGTATATATACAGTGTATGTATATATATTGTATATATACAGTGTATGTATATATATACTGTACTGTATACAGTGTATGTATATATATTGTATATATACAGTGTATGTATATATATTGTATATATACAGTGTATGTATATATATTGTATATATACAGTGTATGTATATATATACTGTACTGTATACAGTGTATGTATATATATTGTATATATACAGTGTATGTATATATATTGTATATATACAGTGTATGTATATATATTGTATATATACAGTGTATGTATATATATTGTATATATACAGTGTATGTATATATATACTGTACTGTATAGCCTCAGCCTGAAACTCGCAGGAGGTCCATTTCAATGCAGCTTGTGGTAGTGATCCAAGAAACTGGAAATATTAACTCTTTCGAGATTCAATACGCATTTCCTTTGTTTTCTGGCTATTATTATACGATTGTATGCAGACTCGGAAGCGCATGTGGAAGTGAGAGGGCTTATTGAGATAGTCTGTGCCCTTATAATTCCCACAGATGCTTTCGAAGCTGTGTACAAATCGTCTAAAGATAGCCAGAATCTTGGCCAGAATAAACTGTCAAAATTAGGTATTGTAATTGGGGTTGGGTGTGAGAGGGATCTGCCCTGTGCGGGCCAATCGGCTTTCTGCAGACTCTCATGTTCTTATATGTTCATATATATATATATATATATATATATATATATATATATATATATATATATAAAGAATACAAACAATATATATTTATGTATTTCTTATTGTTGGCGGCAGCATTTAGATATTCGTTTAACATCGGTATCGGCATTATTATGATTCCCATATGGGCTGAGTGTGAATGGGAGCTGCCTCGTGTGGGCTGCATGGCCTTATGCAATTTCCCGCGATCTTATAAGAACATAAGAAAATGGGAGTCTGCAGAAAGCCGATCGGCCCACACAAGGCAGATCGCTGTCACACCCAACCCTAATTATAGGCCCACCTCACCAATACCCTGGAGACTGACACCACAAAAACGGTCAGAGATCAACACAAGATTACGGGAATCTACAGAGCGCCGATTGGCCCACAACCGGCAGATCCCCCCTCATACCTAACCCATCTCGTCCATATGCCTATCTAATTTATCTTAAAGCTCCTTATGGTTCTCGATCCTACCATGTCACTCGGTAGCCTATTCCACATGTCTACAACTCAGTTACCAAACCAATATTTGCCTATATCTTTTCTGAAACGAAGTTTATCCAATTTGAAACCATTTGTACGAGTTCTTTCGGTATCACTGAGCTTCAGTACATTTTTCATGTCCCCTTTATTTATCCCACTAACCCACTTGAACACTTCTATCATATCCCCTCTAACTCTGCGTCTTTCTAACGAATGTAAGCCTAATTTGTTCAACCTTTCTTCATAAGGTAGATATCTAATAATATGATTAATTTTTGTCATTCTTCGCTGTACTCTCTCCAACGAATCTATGCCCATTCTGTAATAAGGACACCAACATTGAACAACATAATCCATATGAGGTCTTACTAATGATAAGTAAAGTTTTAAAATAACATCGACAGTTCTGTTACTCACACTCCTTCAGATGAACCCGAGAATCCTGTTTGCCTTCTTACGAACGATTATACACTGTTTTCTAGGCTTCAAATCGTTGCTAACAAACATACCCACATCTTTCTCGCAGTCTGAGATTTCTAATTCCGTATTAGCTAGTTTATGTTTTGCATTATGTTCTTATGTTCTTTAACATTATATTGATACAGTTTGCCGGATACATAGGTACATTGAATTCTGACACTACCTATAAATAAGATGAATGAGAAAATAACTCCGGGCAAAAAATTACCATTGGAAGCTTCCTTACTTTTCCTAATGACTCCACTCCTAGTCCTTAAGCCTTCTCTAGCAGGGGGGTTTTGGGCTATTTTGGGTATATTCAGGCCCTCCTGAATGATCAATCAAATATCTGCATGAAAAGAAATGCATTCAGCAAAAAACTAGGCGCTAAAAGCTTCAAAATGAGACCAGAATGAGCTACGTAGCACTCGTCGTTCTCGCGCAGTGGTACCACTAACATGGGAGTTTAGCGTATAGCGGCATATATTTTCCCGCTACGCTCACTACTGGCAACACTGCCGGCCTCTCGGGAACAGAGGGAGCGTGAGTCAGTGGGCGGCGGTAAGCCCTGGGTGTCGGACGTGTGGCCTGCTGCGCTCCCGGCCATTTGCACTCGATTTTAACCCTTTAAAAGCCTTAATAATGCTCCTAACTTGCTGCAAATTGGAGCCCGACTTAAGGCGGGCCCCGCTACGAATGGGTTAATGTCCTAATAATCCTATTTTTGTCTGCATATCCATATATATTAATTTAATTGCATGACCACTAATTGACATACAATAATAACATTCAGTTAAGATTGTTAAGATAAATATACACATTTACTCTATCTATCTATCTATCTATCTATCTATCTCTCTCTCGCTCTCTCTCTCACTCTCTCTCTCTCTCTCTATATATATATATATATATATATATATATATATATATATATACAGGGTGTCCCGGGAGGAAAGGGCATAACTTTGGGAAATGATAGAAGAAAATATTCTAAGCCTAAAATGTTCTATAAGAAATATTCCAAATCTTGACTGTCATAGAGATATTGAATGCTAAACATTGTATTTTCTTCAGTATTTCCCCATAATGCTGGCCTAGCTGTCCTAGTGTCTACCACACCTACATCTTTCTGCAATTAGTTTACCATGTTATTATAAATATACTATAATTCTGTAAGTTGCAAAGTTATTATGGACATATTAGCTCACTATGGACCAATTGAAAACTATTTGACATGGAAGAGTCCATTACAGTGATGCGGGGGAGGACACTACATTAAATCTTCATTATCTTTTCAACAGTTGAGATTTGGACTTTTTGCTATAGAACAATGTATGCTTACAATACCTTGTTTTTCCATTTCCCAAAGTTATGCCCTTTCCTCCTCGGACACCCTGTATATTATATATATATATATATATATATATATATATATATATATATATATAATATACAGTATATATATATAAATAAATATATATATACAGAATATATATATATATATATATATAATATATATATACATATATATATATACAGTATATTTATATATATATATACAGTATATATAAGAACATAAGAGGGATCTGCCTTGTGTGGGCCAACCGGTTTTCTGCGGACTCCCATTTTCTTATGTTCTTATGTAAGAAAATGGGAGTCTGCAGAAAGCCGATTGGCCCCCCTTTCACTCCCAACCCCAATTACAAGGCCCAATGCAGATCCCTGGGGGACACTACTTTTGACTGCTCCCCAAATTAGATACATTTCGTTTCAGAAAAGATATAGGCAAATATTGATTTGGTAACAGAGTTGTAGATATGTGGAATAGGCTACCAAGTGCTATAGTGGGATCAAGAACGATAGAGCGTTAAGAAAAAACTAGATAGTCATATAGACGAGGTGGGTTGGGTGTGAGGGGGATCTGCCGGGTGTGGGCGAATCGGTGCTCTGCAGACCCCCGTTTACTGACCTCTGACCGTTTGGGTTAGGTCGGTCCTCATGGTATTAGTGAGCTGTGCCTATAATTAGGCCTTGTAATTGGGGTTGGGTGTGAGAGCCTTGTGTTGGCCAATCAGCTTTCTGCCGATTCCTATTTGCTTATGTTCTTATGTAATGGAGATATGATAGAGATGTTTAAGTGGATGAAAGGTATGAATAATGGATATATTGATAATGTAATAAAGCTTAATAACGGTAAGATAACCCGATCAAATGGCTTCAAATTGGATAAGTTCCACTTTAGAAAATATATAGGTAAACATTGGTTTGTGAACATAATTGTAGAAGTGTGGGAATAGATTGCCTAGTGCAGTGATTAGCTCAGGACCTGTAGAAAATTTCAAGGGCAAACTGGATAGTCATATGAATTATATGAGTTGGGTGTGGATGGGATCTGCCTTGTACTGTATGGCCGGTCGGCCTTATGCAGATTTCCGAGTGTTTATGTTCTTATGTTCTTACTACCTCTGTCCACGAAGTTGTGGGATGCTATATTTGGTGTCCGTTTGTCTGTCTGCCTCTATCACGATTTTCTTAAACGAACTTTACGTATTGTTACATAATTTGGTGGCCAGATAAGATATGTAAAAAGGAAGAATTAATTCAATTCAAAAGATGATATGGGCTGGGTGTGAATGGGAAGTGCCTCGTGTTCGCCGCATGGCCTTGTGCAGTTTCCTGCTATCTTATGTTCTTATGTTAGAACGCAACCTTTCACCATCGAAACTCACTTGCAAAGTTACAAACCTATGTCAACCGTATTTTATAGACAGATGTGATATGAAGTAAGGATATATATTTAAACTTAAGTCAGTGGTTTGATTAAACTGTTATTCATTAAGTAAGGACTGTTTAATATAGCCTATATCTCTTTGGCTCCTTTTAGTTATTAATTTTATAATAGTTTTTACGTGTCTTAACTCTGGTAGATCAGCCAACAACATACACTCATGGTCCAAAGGAAAATATACAAAATAATAAAACAATACTATTGTACAGCAACAATTGTGGCGCAATTATTTAATTGGCTGAATAGGCAGTATTAGCTATAAGATTGTCTACTGTCATCATCACCATGATTTCAAGTGCATTCAAAATTGATCTATACAATGGTATTTTCAAGTAGCCATGAAAATACTCAGTCATCTCTCTCTCTCTCTTTCTCTCTCTACAGTAATTATATAGTAATTTACAGAAAAGTGGGAATTCTTCAGTACCCCTTCAGGTGGGAGGGGAGATCCCATATGGATTATGCTGTTCAGTTTTGATGTCCTTATTACAGAATGGACATAGATTCCTTGGAGAGAGTACAGCGTAGAATGACAAAAATTATCCATAATATTATACATTTTCCATATGAAGAAACGTTGAAGAAATTAGGCTTGCATTCGTTAGAGAGACGCAGAGTTAGAGGGATATGATAGAGGTGTTCAAGTGGGTTAGTGGGATTAATAAAGGGGACACAAAAGATGTACTGAAGCTCAGTGATAGCGAAATAACTCTAACAAATTGTTTCAAATTAGATAAATTTCGTTTCAGAAAAGATATAGGCATATATTGATTTGGTAACAGAGTTGTAGATATGTGGAATAGGCTACCAAGTGCAATAGTGAGATCAAGACATACATCAGAGATTGACATGTACTGTACGTGTGAATTACAATACCAGCCCTCACATCTACAATAAGCGGCATATACCCAACAAGATTTCCCAAATCCCAAAATAGGAGGAAGGAAGGGTCTCTATGTTTTCCAAAGTTTCTTACTATCTATCTATCTATCTCTCTCTCTCTCTCTCTCTCTCTCTCTCTCTCTCTATATATATATATATATATATATATATATATATATATATATATATATATATATATATCTGTCTATCTATATATCTATCTATCCATCCATCCTTCTTAGTAGGGGTAATTAACTTCTTCACACCTTCACTTCACACCTTCACACCTTGGGTCAATAGTCAGACCACACACACACACACACACACACACACACACACACACACACATAGTTCTTTCGATAAGTCTATACTCGGCGTATTATATTTAATTTGAAGTTAGAAAATATACATTTGCAAATTACAAATTACAGATACAGTAGGTGGGAATTCTTCAGTACCCCTTTAGGTGGGAGGGGGGACATTGACGGGGCGAACTCGCGGCGGGGCGATTTCTCAAAGCGGGGCGAACTCGTTTCGGGGCGATTTTTCCAGTATTCACTGAGAGTGCTCTGAAGAACACTGATTGTTGTAATACTGATTAAAGAGTGAAACATTTCACAAACATTGCTTGTCAACTGGTCAACACAACGAAAAGGACCGTGATAACTAAAATGCATAAATTGAAAGATTACTGAACATTCAAATCCAAAAAAGAGAATAAGCAATATTCTTGTTAGTATTTCAATAAATTACGATTGATAATAATTATGTAGGACTTTTGAGGTTATAGTAGTTGACATAAAATGTATACAGGAATCAGTGCACAGGTACAGGCTATTTCCGGAAATTTTCGATCGACAGTTATGTTTGTGGCAGCACTATGAGGCGCTATTATGTATATAATTGACAACTATACTGAGTTTGAATGATATAATGACCATGATCTACATTCTAATAATAACATATATTTAGAAGCTTCCAAAATTAACATTAGACAATAAACTTTTTGAATTGAATTGAATTGAAATTGAGATATTCCAGAATATAGTTGCCCAGAAAAGTGGCTCCAGCCTGATGGTGAAGAGTTAACCTTCAGGCTGGAGCCATCAAAGACCACTATCTCACCCCTAACCACCCTCACCTCACACGCAACGAGTTAGAGAAACACACCACCATACTCGATAAAGAAAGTGACCCAACGAGATTACCTATACTCGAAGCTTTATATATCCAAGCCTTACATCCCAACATCAACAACCAAACTCTGGACCTTCAGATCCTTCCTTCTGCCAAAAGGCACTACCCTACAGGACCTAACACCCCTCCTCGCCCCCCGGTGCCCTTGACGCAGCCCCCCGCGCTACCTCCTTCAGCTTCGTCTTCCGCAGGCGCCACACAACTTAGGCCATGCCCCTCGACACGCAGCCAATCAGCTTCGACCCCACCTACTGACCACCATCCCGCATCCAGTGCGCATGCGTGAAGCGGTTCCCCCCTTTCTCTCTCCTAGATTACCCCTCCACCAATAGCAGACTTTTGCCCCCTGTCTTTCGCCTCCTCTGATCCTCCACCCTCTATATATACCCTTCTTGTTTACCTTTTATATCATTCCTTCCTTACTTGATAATGCTGGTTGTCCAGTGAAACGCGTCGTATATCCTGTATCTTCATGTACTTTAATGTAACCCTGTACCACCATGAATTTTGCTCATCTTCTTCATCAACTTCCTGCCACCCAGCGAAAACTCATCAGAGACCTGGAAACTTTGAATAATAAAATTTCCAACGCAGAAATTGCCATTTCTTTCAACCTCGTATGTATTAAAGAAAATTTATTACCTGGCTTTACCAACATATATATATATATATATATATCATTTATAGTGTATATATAATACGTGTAGGCCTACAAGTATGTGTATGTCAAAATAAACGAAAACTGTTTTCCTGTAGTGGGTAGAGAGCAATTTGTTATCCCTATCTTTACTGCATAGATGAGAGAGAGAGAGAGAGAGTGAGAGAGGAGGGAGGGAGGGTACCCGTGATCGCTGTACAAGACAGTAGATGTGGCAACGTGTGGCATTAAGATGCCTTGGTATTGAGCTGGTATGGTGATGAAACCGACTGGTGAAGAAAAGGTCTGGTCATGAGATGGCATGGTCTTGAGGTGACTCGTCTTGTTTGTGTGGTAAGATGGCATGGTCATGAAATGTCTAACATCGTTGAGTATAATGAAACTGTGGTGAGTGATTTTGTCATCAGGGGTGGTGACATTTAAAGGGAGAGTATCGTTCTATTGGTTTGGTGGTGGAGGCCCATAGAGGGCCAAAATTATGTTGATTTTTAGAGATATAGTTCGTGCTGATGCAGGATCGGGCGGCTCCTGTGTCTACAAGTAATTTGGCCTGGATGTCGTTTAGTAGTAGTTTGTCATAGATTGGTGGTTTATGGAAGTTGCTGGCTACTCCCGTTACTGGGTGTGGTGGTGGGGGACGATCTAAAAATTCTCCCCTTGCAGTTTGGAATTGGATTGAGTTAACCCATTTAGCACCAGCTGATTTATAATAAATGTACGTGGGACCAGCAGGTTGTCATTTTTGTTTTCCTGAAAACACATGGGATTGGTTAGTAATGAAGAAAACAAAAATGCTCACCTAGGTCATTTAGGGGTCCTGAGGGGCGGCCGAAAGTCGCAATTAACATGGGGAAATGGGTAGGCAAAATACTGGAAAATCACTCCCGCGCATGCCCACACGCACGCGGCTTGACTTAGAGGATCTCCAACCATCGGTATTGTTGTATGGGATACAAAAGCATTTCCCATACAAATCTGAACCCTCTAGGTGCCATAGGACAAGAGTAATTAACGTGAACGCAACCATTGCATCGCTGGGGTTTAGCGTTATATACATAGGCGACGCACGTTTGGTACTCAAGAGATTAAGTGCAACTTCTCAACTTCTTGGTAGAAGTTCTCCAAGGGTTCTCTGCCTTGGTTCTGTGGAAACTTCCTCCAGGTAGGCGTGTGCATTTCAATGGGGGTAGTACCTACCAGATGAAGGAAATCTACCCCAATTAATCAGGTCTCGGACTATATTGCACTGCGCAATACTGAGAGCAGGCGGTGGAGCATAGTGCTTGTTTACAGAATTGATGTTGGGGATAGGGAGGTTCTTGAGAGGGATAGGAGGAGGTTGATGGGTAGGTGCTAGGGTTGGTGTTGCGGAGGGGAATGCGGTAGGAAGGGTGAGAGTTATTTTAGGGGAAATGAGGTTTGGGTTGATACAAAAACCCTTTCTGTTTCTCCAGATTTGTTCGGGTTGGGGTTTAATGGGGGTTCTCCCAACAACTGCGCATACTGGGTGTGTGGATGTTTCGGGGTCGAGCAAGAATTTGCTGACGATAATTATGTCTTTGTCAATATAAGCTAGGTCATGTATGGCAAAGTGTTGAGTGACGGATGCAGGGAGGACACGTATGAGTTGCTCGAAAATGGTCTTCTAAAGATCATGTTTGTTAGCTGTTGGTTATGTCTCTTTGGCATATTTCCTCAATAGTTCAAGTGCTTCATCAAATTCCCAATATACTTTAAAGAATTTAATTTCTGGAGGCCTATGATAGATATAGATCCTAGCGAATGTTAGGAAGCATTTCGCAACGCGGATTGTAGTCCTTCTCAAGTTAGCTTGCCGTTTACTTTGCCCACAATTAATGGAAAAGATATGCTAATGTTGGCGAGAAGGACCATGACAAGCCACATGTAGTCTATTTGTTGATATAATTAATTGAGTTTAGGAGTAAAGTCGGTTGGTGGAGGTAACATAATAATTTATCCTTCTGGCTGAGAGCTGAACAGTCTGTCCCCGAGTTAAGACCGCCGCTTATCACCAGTAAAAGGCCAAAGATTTTAGGTCCATAGTAAATAACCTTTTAGGGGTGCAGTGCATCTTATATCACTGGCGACATAGGCTAGAACAGACTACACGGTCACGGAATTATAAGGTTTTATATATAAGTTACAAAAGAAATGCAAGCAGGTATGTTGAAGGTGACATATCAAAATTAGCATTAATGGAGTGAATACATATATATATATATATATATATAAAGGAGATGAGCAAAATTCATGGTGGTACAGGGTTACATTAAAGTACATGAAGATACAGGATATACGACGCGTTTCACTGGACAACCAGCATTATCAAGTAAGGAAGGAATGATATAAAAGGTAAACAGGAAGGGCATATATAGAGGGTGGAGGATCAGAGGAGGCGAAAGACAGGGGGCAAAAGTCTGCTATTGGTGGAGGGGTAATCTAGGAGAGAGAAAGAGGGGAACTGCTTCACGCATGCGCACTGGATGCGGGATGGTGGCCAGTAGGTGGGGTCGAAGCTGATTGGCTGCGTGTCGAGGGGCGTGGCCTAAGTTGTGTGGCGCCTGCGGAAGACGAAGCTGAAGGAGGTAGCGCGGGGGGCTGCGTCAAGGGCACCGGGGGGCGAGGGGGGGTGTTAGGTCCTGTAGGGTAGTGCCTTTTGGCAGAAGGAAGGATCTGAAGGTCCAGAGTTTGGTTGTTGATGTTGGGATGTAAGGCTTGGATATATAAAGCTTCGAGTATAGGTAATCTCGTTGGGTCACTTTCTTTATCGAGTATGGTGGTGTGTTTCTCTAACTCGTTGCGTGTGAGGTGAGGGTGGTTAGGGGTGAGATAGTGATCTTTGATGGCTCCAGCCTGAAGGTGAAGAGTTAACCGACGTGTATATATATATATATATATATATATATATATATATATATATATATATATATGTTTCTAATCTCTCAGTGGGGTTCGAACCGCCGACCGTCAGGACGATTGCCGACGCTTTAATCAACTACACCACGGCAGAGTAGTTGGTGTAGTTGATTAAAGCGTCGGCTATCGTCCTGACGGTCGGCGGTTCGAACCCCACTGAGAGATTAGAAACATTTAGTGGCTCACGTGTATTTGTGATATATACTCAATAGATATAAATATATATATATATATATATATATATATATATATATTTATTTATTTATTTATTCCAGGCCCTCGGCTCGAACATTCATTGATTTTTGCCCTGTCACTCTTTCAGCTCTAGGGGAGGCAGTCGTCACAGGCAGTTTTGCCTTTTGCCTCCCTCATTCACATAGGGAAAAAAATAGTAAATAAACGATGTAAGGTGACTCCTCCCACTTTTCCCGGATGTACAAATTCACCTTACATCGTTTATTTACCATTTTTTTCCCTATGTGAATGAGGGAGGCAAAAGGCAAAACTGCCTGTGACGACTGCCTCCCCTAGAGCTGAAAGAGTGACAGGGCAAAAATCAATGAATGTTCGAGCCGAGGGCCTGGATAGATGGAGTTTGAAGCAATTTAACTCATAGGATGAGGGAAAGGTGGATTCAGGGAGAGACTTCCAGAGCTCAGCTGTTGAATAGAAGAAAGATTGGGAGTATCTTTTCACTCTTGGGTTGAGGAGTTGCACAGAGTAGGGGTGGGATTGTGTTGCAAGACATGTGCTATATACTCTACGTAGAGGAGGCTGTATACTCTGAGAGAGCTCTGACGAATACTGATTATTGTAATAGCGGTAGAATAGCGAGAGAAATGCAACATTGCGGCGACGAGGGAGAGACTGAAGAGAGTCTGTGTGTGGACGTGATGAGTTAATGAGACAAAAGGCTTTCCTCTCTACTTTGTAAGAAAAAAAGATACCAACAATACTGAGAGAAGATGAAGGGTTGATATGTGTATTGTTGAAGTATATGGGATAGACCTTTGGGAGTTTTTGACGGGTAGATACATGGATTTGTATCGTTATAGGCAAGCGGATATTTGTGTGTATTATTGAAGTTTAATCTTTAGTTGGGATCTCAAAGATATAGAACAGCATTACTATCTGAAGGGACATTACTCCACTCTCTCAGAAGGGTAGTCTTTCCAGGTGTCTCGGGTAGGCTCTGGTTGTAATGCCTCTTTCATTTTCGCTGCTTCTTGTGTGTCGTCAGGCTTGGTTCTCATTTTCTTTCTGCTGGGATGGTGGCTGGTTTGGTGAAAGTGTTGTATGCAAAGGGGATACCAAAGTTGCAGTAACCTGGGTAAGCGTTACTGCGCCAGTGCCCTGATTAAGCGACACTGGTTTTTCACCTGCGTATACGTAGCCATGGTAAGCGCTGGAGGTGAGCTGCCAAGTAATTGCCACATGCTAGCGTCTACAAGTCAGTAGGGGCTGGCTTTCGTGGAAATGGGTAGGTATAGTCCTTATGATAGGATCAAAGGTATTATGGAGGTGTAAATTGTAGGCCTAGTACAAAGTGGGGCAGGTAGTGGAGACTCATTTTCTGTTGGCTGGCTGTGGAGGGGAAACTGTCTGCTTCCGTTCTCTTTGATGATAGTGGTTGGGGGAGACTTTTATATTTCTAGCGTGACATATGTCCTTCTTCCTTTGTGTCTCTGGCAGGGGAGATATTAGGGCCTGGGTGTCCACCAAAGGGCGTACTAGATGGGAAGGGCGACGGCAATACTAGTAGTGGGGGGTTGGGTTGCTTGGTGGCAATCATTGCAATCCTGCTTTATGCCATCGTTGCAACCTCGCGTCTGGCATATCAAGCTTCTTTACTTCCATACTCACCACCCTATTTCTTGACACTGCTTTCAGCGTTCCTACAACCTCTTTACCCTGTTGTACCCTCTCCCGCACTTCATCCTCCATACTTCTATCTTTACTCATCACACTGCCAAAATAATTAAAGGAGCTGACATTCTCCATAACAGGGATCTGCCTTGCTTAGGCCAATCGGCTTTCTGCAGACTCCCATTTTCTTATGTTCTTATGTTCTTATAACCTGACCATTCAACCTCACCTCACACCCTGTGACTGCACCCCTTTCAAAGACCATAACCTTACTCTTCCACACATTTACCTTCAGGTTCCGTTTCTCACACACAGCTCCAAACATATTTACCATAGACCCCACAACTCCCATTCATTATCACTCATCAAAACTGTATCATCAGCAAACAGTAGCACAACTTGCTCTATTCATTCTCCACATTCACTGCCGCCCTTACACCCTCATACATCTTGCCTTCGCAGGATTCATGGGGCTTAGTTGCTCACTCACGGCTCAAAGCAGCCCCATCTCTGAAGCTGCCTCGCTTCAGTGCTTCACTCTCTCACCTCCTTAGACTCGGACCCTCACTCTCAGAATGCCACCTATTGAGCAATGAACTCACTAGGCATTGTCCCCCTGTAGCATATTTTGAATATGGGAATATTCATACAGTGCTATTTAATCAGGGAACAATGAGGGTATTTATTTGGCGTTTCGGTGGGCTTTGTGGTAATGCACTGACATTAGGTACAGTACAAATTCCATCCCAATAATATCTTCCCATTGACACATCGGGATTGGAACCCGGGTCCATTGGATTACCAGTCCAGTGGCAAGACCACTCCACCACACCTCCCCTAAATGGCACAAAAGGTCTTAAAATTGAAAAAGAAATGTTGTGAAAGGTTTTAAAATTGTTAAGCTAATGGGACGAATGTCTAAAATTTTCAAAACTAATGGGGCTAAACATGAGGGAGAAGTGGATCAAGAAAAAGAAAAAAAATACCCTTAAAAGTCTATGTGCATGTTTGAGTCTTGATGGAGACTTTCTCCACCAAGTCTAAGTAATCAAGCTCTTAATTTTGTTAATATTATTTTGTTATAATGTAATTTATAAGTAAGTTAAGTCACATCAGGATGAATACACACATTATGTAACTAATATAAATGTTATTGGATAATTTTATCCTTAATTATATACTACCATTCAGGTCATTAAAATTATATATATATGGTTAATTTGATGTATAAATAAATTAACATACACTTTATTTTGAAACAAAGCATACTGACATCGCCCCTGTTTGTTTGTGTTTATTTTATGTTAAGTTGGATATTCATAATTATTTTTATAAAGATTGCATCAACAGGATTATTCTTTACATACAGCGATTGATGTTTTAGTTTTTATAAATGCATTCTCCTAAGTGAATAGCTTGCGTAAGAGTTACTCTTTATAATTTATGTTTTATGTAAATATTTACCTTAATAGTGATACTTTTATTAATTAAGATTACAGTAGTTTAACTCAATTTAATTTGTTTACAGAAGTGATTTTTGCGCAGCACAGCAAATGATTAAGCGCTGTTATAAGTATTCAAAATGCTCAATATGTGACTCATGTATATTCTGAAGAATATAGGACTATGTATTGAGAAAATCTGAAATTACATTATTACTCTTCTATAATCGTGAATTATATATAATCGTGAAATTATAATGTACTCTAATATACAGTATATGTTGTTCTCCAGAGCCGGGCAGCCTGGTTGGGTGTGGGACGAGTTTCAGACTTCAGTGGCCATGTCAACCTACCTGGTCGCTTTTGCCATCTCAGATTACCCCATCAAGGTGGTGGCCGGACAACAAGGCAACACCACACTCATCCGAGGTAGGTTTACAGCAGATCTTCATTTCTTCATTGTTCATACGTTAGCCTTACTATACTATACAACAAGTACTTCATAGATTTTCTTTCACCATCATTCAATGAGGCTGTCCTATTTGCTCAGTATGGCCATTATAAACATTCTCTTCACTAAAACTCTTCTTACTTTTTTATATGAGAAGACATTGTTTCTGGCATAACTGTTTGATAAAGTTTGCATAATGCAACTAATAACGTCAACAAGACTGTTCTCAAACCAGTAATCTATATTTATATAACGGGGTCTCAATCCCCATTGAACCCCACTTGATATAGTAAGCATTACAAATTTCATCTCATAAAATTCATCCACTTTACCCAAAGACTAATCTGTAATATTTCCAGGGCAAGATCAAAGCCTACCTTTGAAGTCTTGAAGGTTATCTTCACAACGATAAACAGTTTGCACAGTGTGACTATTCATTAATTGATTCTGTTTTTAAGGTGTATCAAATGTGTACAATTGCTCATATTACTCAACACAGCACATTTTATGCTTACTATCGTCCAATGCGAGTCAGCCATTTGCCCTCAGAAATGAGCTAGCCTGCATGGTAGATTTAGAGCCGAATTTCTTTATGGATTGATAGGAGGTGGAAAGTTTGGGAGTAATGACTCAACATCCTCGATTGATAAACTTCTTTGTTTCTCTTACTAGGAGACAGATCTTTGTGCTATGACTGTTATCTAGCAATATGCATGTTAGCCTAGGCTAAGTCCCGAAAAGAAGGTACACACACTGTTGGCTGAGGTATGAGGAACTCTAGCGACAGAAGAGGTTATAGACTATTCTCTGTAGGGGGATTAACAATTAGACTGGGTCAGCCACTCTTGGTAGGCCCTCTCACGCACACGTGTATGCATAGGGGTGCCTAAGGCAAGGATAAGAGAAGTAATAGGAGGCCAGATTGGGGAGAAAGGGTCACAGGTATTAGGTAGTCAATATAAGGGCTCACAGAAGATTTTCGTTTCAATGACAAAAGGGTAACAAGGCTGCTAAATATACAGTAGATGCGAGTTGTGTTTTTTCCAGCTGGCGGTAAATTGATATAACGCCATCTAGATTACTCATATATTTCAAAGATTTTGTAGTGAAATATGCTGTTAACTCGTAAACTGCGAAGCTATAGTAGTTCAAACCCTTCTGCCAAGCATTCTGACGAAAATCGTCATATTTTTTTTTTTTTTTTTTTTTTTTTTAAGAGACAATGAACGGAGGAAGGAAAAACACAGATAAAACAAAAAGGTCCATGTGCCTATAGGCATCCTCCATTCATAAAATGTTTGTAACAACTGGATTTAAACATTTGTTGATTGTAAGTTTGTGGAAAGCAATTCGAGGGAAGTGAATTCCAAAGAGTAGTAGCTCTGGGGATAAATGAATTCTGATAAGCAGAAGTTCTGCATTGTGGAGGAGAAAGTGTAAATTCATGGGCGCTCTCAGCTGCCCTAGTTCTACGGGGAAAGATGTGGAGAGGCGGCACAATTGAAGCAAGTTCCTCGGAACAATTGCTGTGAAAATATCTGTAGAATAATGCAAGGGATGCAACGTTTCTTCGTATGGCTAATGTAGGAAGGTCCTGTGTGATTGCAGGGTTATTGATTAATCTAATAGCTTTATTTTGAATTTTGTCCAACTGCCTCAATGCAACCACTCCACTTCCACCCCACAGAGGTGAACAGTAATCCATCTGAGAGCGCACATGACTTTTATATATTACGGCCAACTGCTCGTCAGTGAAGAATTCTCGAACTCTGTACAGGAGTCCCAGTTTTTTAGAGGCATTCTTAGCAATGCTTCTAACATAATGTGTCCAGCTCAAGTTAGTAGTTAATGTTACACCGAGAATGTCAATACTAGGGGAAGTGGGAATATTTACATCATTAAAAAATATATGGGAGTCAGTGAGATTCTGTCGGTTAGAAAATTTAATGTACTTGGTTTTCTGTGCATTAAAGGAAACTAGATTCTCTTGTCCCCATTCATTAATTCTAGAAAGGTCCTGGTTCAGAGAAATTGCAGTGTTTATTTTTGAATTTATAAGATCGGGTTGGGTGAAAGAATTGGTAAATGTGAAGGAACTGTGGAGTGTTGAGTCATCTGCGTAGGAATGTATTGGATTATGAGTGGTAGATATGAGATCATTGATATGAATGAGGAACAGAGTTGGGGCCAAAACTGATCCCTGGGGAACACCAGCATTTATTGAGTGAAATTGAGAATAAAGGCCATCTACCATTACACATATTTTTCTGTTATGAAGATAAGAAGAAATTAGTGGAACTAATGATGCAAGGCCGTAGTGTGACATCTTCGACAATAAGGATTGATGCCAGACTCTATCAAATGCCTTTGATATATATATATGTAACATATATAATTATTACTTATCCATATGCTCCTATTTTGCATTTAATATGAACATATGAACATTTAAGAGCAATAAAAGAAGTGGGAATAGCATTTGGGGGGTGAAAAAGACGTATTATTGCCGCAAGGTCATATCATGAGGCGAGAGCAGGGGGGGGGCATATATGTTCCAAGCTCTCGATCAACACTGATGAGTCCGAGTAGAAGTCTCTGTGTAGCAAAGATCTCTAGCTGCCTCACCTGTGTTATTAAAGAGACTGGGAGGGGGAAATTCCTGGCGAAAATTACTTGATAAACGAGGGAATAAGAGGAAAAATAGCTGATAATTGAGGAGGGGGAAAAGGGAGGGGAAGTGAGGGGGGGTTGGAACACATATGTAGGAGTGGTAGCAGGTAATGGAGGGGAATTATCTCACCTAATCAAAAATGTCTTTGTTTTGAGTGCCATTGGGGTCTTTTATTTTTTTTTTTTTTAGGCTTTGGATCTTAAGAGTCTGGCCGCATTCGCCCAGTAGAATCTCTTAAGAGTCTAGCCGTAGTCTCTGGGTTTATTATATAAACATGACCATATATTATGATGTAGAGACATAGTAGTGTAATAAATATCCATTACATATTGATAAATCAGGTGCTAAGAGATTCAATGTACCGTCAGCTGAAATGAAACCGACTATAGTCAATTCACTGAATCAACTTAAACACAGTTAGATGGGCTGATAGTAGTAATATTAGTTGCGAGAACACTTAATCAAACTGAATACGTTATACACATGGAGTCTCGGTATAACTAGATATTACTGGATTGGTCACTCCATGTGGACTCAGAAATACTGGGTAATTGGAATAATTGTACATGATTACGCACTTGTGTTAGAGCTAACTCTTCAAGGGTTAATAATACTGTTTAAATGCTCTGGTGTCTTAATACACTTTGTCGTGAATCCTAGCTGGTATATATACCATAGTTTTAATTTCCCGGGTTCACGACAGGTGGTTCCTTTTTGTTTATATGCATTACTTTATTTATCTTTGTGGATAAATATTACTGTGGTTGCACCAATTATATCTTAGTTTATTTTCCCTTATTATTTTCACGGGGGACGAACGATATATAACCCTTAAATATATTTTATATTGTCACGATAAAAAGGAATCTCAGACACACTTCACACAGACTTCGTCCCGCTAACAACAAACCACCAGAACTTCCCTGATATTCACCTACCGACATGTCCATCACCTAACCTACACTCTTTGCATCACAGCTAAGTTCCTTTAATACTAGAAGTACTTCATAGATATTACTGGGACTACCACAGATAACCTACACATACATGTTTACAAGTAAGTCAAACGCCGACCCGGTATCATTTTTATAGCCTAGGCCAATTCATCTTTCCAGGTTTAATTATTTAATTTATATCCGTTTCTCCTCTACCCCCTAGGAATAATAAACAGGATATAATTGGTGCCGTGTGACCAGGATACTGGGCCATCTGTTATATATTGATAGGAATTTGGGGGGTATTAGGCCTAACTTGTCTGCCTTTGTGTAGAGCTGGGCGAACCAGTGGACAAATGTTTAGGGGCGCATATGTCCGGGATTTTCCGCTGGACCGTCCAGTGCAGTGCCCTGATTTTTTTGTCAAGCAGTTCTATAAACCAGGGGCAAGGGTGGACATTGTCAGGCAGACCTCAGCCTGGGTTAGATGTGCCAGGGAGCCGGAAGGTATTAGAAAGGCTACTGAACAGAGCGCATGCCTTCTTTGAGGAGAAGGACAAGGCCGAGGAGGAGCAGTCGACGCAATAGGATAGATCTAAAGACTATGATGACGGCTACAGCTGTTCCTCCTTCAGAGGAGTCGTGATCCTTCTTTCTCTTTCTTTTCCTTTCTTTTTCAGGCACTAACTTTGTAATTTGTTAAAATTTAATATAGTAAAGTAAATATTGTAAAGTAAAGTAATATGACATAGGGTAAATTTCCTTTTCTTTGATCATTTGTAAACTCACAGGGGGCACGCGATGTGCATGCTTCAATTTGCTTGGTTGCTGTCGTCATCAATGTAAGTAGGTTAGCCTAGGCTTAGAATAGATTAGAATTGGTTAGCCTACAGTGACGATTAGTATTGTTGTTCCTTAAGCTTTAGTTACCGTAATTTTTTTAAGAATGGAGGAGAAAATAAAGTCATTGCGGCAGTTCAGGGCCGCCAAGAAGGGAGGGATTACTAAGCTTACCTCTAATCTGTCTGAATTTATTGAACATGCTGCTACACTGCATGATGTAAAGGGTGTGAAAATCACTTTAGAAAAGGCCCTAGCTGATATTGAGTCGTATAACATAGAGTTGTATAGCTTATATTCAGATGATCAGTTAGAGGAGATGGTGAAAGATATGCAGTATGTTAATCAAGTAAACAGTCAGTTAGCTGAGTTAGATAGTGCTCTACAGACAACCACTACTGGTAGATCTCATGATAGTGCAGCAAGTAGGAAACGAAGGGTATTAAGCTACCCTCCCTGAAGTTGCCAGTTTTTGACGGGGATCCAACACAGTGGGTGGGTTTCTGGGAGCTCTTTGATTGTAGTGTTCACTCCCAAACAGACTTAACTGATATTCAGAAATTTACGTATCTAAAGGGACAACTTAGTGGTGAGGCAAAAGGATCGCATCAAAGCAGCTCACATAGCGAAACTGTGTAATCTCCCGCATCCTAGCCAGGAGGTCAGTGCTCTGAAAGATTTTTCCGCGTCATTTGAGTGTGCATTAGAATCATTACGCTCTATGGATGTAACAGTAAGTGAAATGTGTGCAGTACTGTTGCATAATAAACTTCCTAGTGCACTCTCTGAGGTGATTAAGCGTGAATTAAAAGACAACTGGCTGGATGTGGATGAATATGTTCGTGTGTTTAAGACTGAATTGTGCAATCTAGAAAGTAGACATAATCCACTAGAACAGTTTGGGGCGACCGCCACAGCAGCATATGCGGTGTATCAGAAACCCGATACCAAGCAGAAGTATGGATGTAAGTTGTGTTTAAAGACAGGACATTTTTGTGCAAAGTGTGCAAAATACAAGAACAGTCCCGCCAAGGCCAATAGAGCAAGGCAGTTGAAATTGTGCGTCGGGTGCCTGTCGTCAAAATATGGCAGTCAGGGCAGGGGTGTACTAACCCTAAAATTAGGCCGTGCCGATTCTGACAACAGAAACATTTTAATTATTTGTGTCCGACTCCACGCCTTGAACAAACTGGACAACCAGTACCCCCTGAACCGACAGCGACCATGGCTGTGGCTTCGGGCCGTAATGCAGTGTTGTTACCTACCAGTTAGATTCCCTTGACAGAAACGGTCATACCAGTAAAGTAAGAGCTTTGTTGGACCAATGTTCGCAGCGTACCTTCATCTTGTGCTCTGCTTTATCGCAGCTTGATTATGTTGGGGTCAGTAAGGAACAGCTAAGGCTCCAGGGATTTACTGGCTCATTTGGTAGTACTGAGTATGAAATAGTAGAGTTAACCTATCATCACAGAAGGAGGGTGTGTAAGTTGAGGGCCGTTGTGGTGGAGAAGTTACCAGTACAAACCAGGGAGAGGATTAGAGATGGAGGTAAATGCTATTAAGGCTCGGGCTTACAAATTAGCCGATCCAGGTATCACTGATGGAGATATGATAGGGTTACTGATTGGGGCGGACTTTTATTACCACTTTGTACATTCAGGCTATGTCAGGGAAGGAAGTATAGTTATGTTACCCACAATTTATGGTTATGCACTGAGTGGCACTTATCAGTCAGATATAGAAGAGACCCATGTAGAGTTAGTCATTGTTCTTAAGTTAGCAGTAGACCTTTTAGTGGAGATACAGGAAGATATTGGCAGTAAATCTCCAGAATTAAAGGATCTGACAGCTCTATGGGACTTGGACCATATTGGTATAAGTCCTAATGAGACTGGTAAGGGTTGGGAGAGAGTTTTAAATAGATTTTCTGAAACGGTACTTTATTCCGAAGCAGAGGGACAGTATATAGTGGAACTGCCGTGGAGAGATAACATAGATAAATTACCTAATAACTTTAAGTTAGCCCGGGCCAGAATGAGAGGCTTGCAGCATAAATTTATAAAGGATCCCAACTACTGTCAACAGTATACAAAGGTTCTGGATAATCAGATAGATAGGGGGTTTATTGAAAGGGTAGAAAACAGGAATCAAGCTGGTCATCCCATTCACTACTTAGCTCACCATGGTATTACTAAGGATAGTGTTACTACGCCTGTACGGATAATGTTTGACTGTTCGGCTAGGATGGACGAGAAGGCGTTCAGTCTAAATGACTGTCTCCATACAGGTCCATCGCTAGTGGCTGACCTCACCCAGGTACTTCTACGCTTTAGATGCCATCAATTTGCCTGGATGAGTGATATTGAGAAAGCATTTCTCATGGTGGGGTTGAGTGAGAAGGATAGGGATGCTACTAGGTTTCTGTGGCCCGTTGATCCCTTGGATGTTGCAAGTCCTTACATTGTCTACCGGTTCCGTGCAGTTCTGTTCGGGGCCACCTGTTCCCAGTTCCTCCTTAATGCTACCATTCAAAAACACCTGTCTATGATACAGGAGAACAGTGAAGTAGTTAATAAGCTAAAAAGAGGGTTGTATATTGATAACTTGCAGGGGACTGGTGATGATGAATGTGATTTGCAACAACAATGTTGGGATGCCCGTAGAATATTTTCCAGCGCTAACCTGTCTTTACGTGAGTGGGTCACAAATAATGAGAGTTTGCGGGAACTGTTGCACCTGAAGGGTATAGCTTCCGCAAACAAGACGGGGTTAAGGTACTTGGCGTTGAGTGGCTAACTGATAAGGATATGTTACAGGTTAATTGCCGCGGAAGTAGCCCTGCATTGGTTACAAAACGCGAGGCTCTAAGTCTAACCGCGAGCGTGTTCGATCCTCTAGGAGTGTTGCTACCGGTAACCATCCGGGCGCGGAGGTTCGTACAGGACTTGTGGAGATTAGAGTGTGGGTGGGATATACCCATTCCAGATGACATGAGAGCTAACTGGCAGGGTATTTATGACGATATGATAGATAGTACAGGTATCATGTTTCCCCGTCAGGTTACTAATTCTAAGAGGGTTACGCTGCACCTATTTAGTGACGCTAGCTCAGTAGCATATGGTGTAGCGGCCTATGCGGTTGGTGATGAGGTGAGTAGGTTAGTAATGGCCAAAGCTAAGGTGGCGCCTATTAAGTCCCTCACCATACCTAAGATGGAGTTGACTGCTGTTCTTCTCGCAGCTCGTCTCGCATGTTATACTGTATATGTGAGGCCTACGCGGACGAGCTGATTATAGAGAATGTATACCTCTGGTCGGACAGCCAGATAACCCTATGTTGGTTGTCTATTAAACAGATTTTGCCTATATATGTTCAAAATAGAGTTGATGAGATAAAGTCATTAGTCCCCGGCGCACATTTTCGTTATGTGTCCACAGAGGACAACCCCAGTGATCTAGTCACCAGAGGGATTGCATATGTGTACTTAGTTGCTTCTTCGCTTTGGTGGGGAGGGCCCACATGGCTACCTCACCAAATGCTATGGCCTGATCATGGCCCAATAGGGGGCTCAATAGGTGGAGACACCACTGTAGGTTGTAACACGAGTCAGGAAGGAACCCTGTCATTGCCGGTACCGGTTGCCCCTACTGCCATATTGAATTGGGACCGGTATGGCTCATATATGAAGTCATGGCATATAATGGCATGGGTCCTTTGGTTTATTAGGACTCTTAGAGAGAAGACACAAGGGAACTATCAGGCAAAACCGGCATACTTGACGGTGCCGGAATTAAGAGCAGGAGAGTCAGCCATGATTAAGGTAGCTCAGAGAGAAGCTTACTCTGAGGAACACCACTATTTGTCAAAAGGACAGGGCACACCAAGCAATATAGTGAAGCAGTTAGGCCTCTATATGGAGGGAGGCATGATACGCTGTACTGTAGAGGTAGGCTACACTTGTCAGCTTTACATAATAGCGCCAAGTACCCTATCCTTATCCTTAATAAACATCGTATAGCCACTCTCCTTAGTTATTACTGCCACAAAGTGTGTAACCATAGTGGTGTTAGTTATGTTGTAAATTACATTAGGCAAAGATGGTGGATCCCCAAGATTAGACAGGTAGTAAAGAAAGCCTTAAGGAGATGTATCATCTGCAAGAGATTGCAAGGTACATCATACCTTGCTGTACAGGCCCCTGCATTGCCGGAGTTTAGTGTTCAGGAAGTGAGTTCTTTCCAGGTAACGGGGGTTGACTACACAGGTGCCTTGCCAGTAAAAGAGAAGGGGGGTACTGTAAGTAAACTATATGTAGTCTTATTCACCTGTGCAGTTACTAGAGCGGTCCATGTAGAGACGGTGTCTAACCTCTCCTGCGAATAATTTGTGCATGCGTTCCGTAGGTTTAGTAGCAGGAGGGGTTACCCTGAGATTATGATGAGTGGTAATGCCACCCCATTTGTTAGCGGAGCCAGTACATTACGGGAGTTGATAGATGATGCAAGGTTAAAAGGTACTCTAGCGGAATTCAAGTGCGAGTGGCGGTTTATACCGGCCAGGGCGCCATGGTTCGGTGCCATATGGGAACGGGTTATTGGCATCCTAAAGGCTGGCTTGAAGAAGGTACTGGGTCGAGCATTGGTTACCACAGAGGAACTGAATACGGTATTACTGGAGCTCGAGGCCACAGTCAATGATCGCCCGCTTGGCTACACCTACAGTGATCTTGAAGACCCTCTACCCATCACTCCTTCACAACTGGTTCATGGCAGGCGGATCAGAAGCTTTCCAAGGCGGGAAGTCACAGATGAGGATCTCAAGGACACGACGTGGCGTAACAACGATTCCGTCAACCAACGCTTCCAATATGTAACGAAACTGATATACGACCTGTGGAAAAGGTGGAGCACTGATTATTTAATAGCACTCAGGGAGCAATATCGTCACTTAATGGAAAAAAGTGGGATAGCATCGCCGCAAGTTGGGGACGTCGTTCTAGTACATGATGACGGCCCCCGACTTTTTTGGCGTATAGGTCGGATAATGAAACTTCTTCGTGGTCCTGACCACGAATGTAGGGTAGTTCAGGTAAAAACAGGAGCCGGTTTGACCACCAGACCGGTGGTTAAGCTATACCCACTAGAGATAGATTTAGAGGTAGTGGATGGCGACAGCAAGCCGAACTCTGATAATATCCTTCCTGCTACTGGAGCGGACCGAGGTGATACCCCTCAGAGGCCGTCAAGTCGGGCTGCTTTGGGTTCCTCCCAGTGGTGGCGATCTATGATAGGGACGGGACAATTGTAAATACTTTGTATATAACTGGTGGCGGAGTATGTCGTGAATCCTAGCTGGTATATATACCGTAGTTTGAATTTCCCGGGTTCACCACAGCTGGTTCCTTTTTGTTTATACGCATTACTTTATTTATCTTTGTGGATAAATATTACTGTGGTTGCACCAATTATATCTTAGTTTATTTTCCCTTATTATTTAATCACGGGGGACGATATAGAACCCTCATATATATATTTTATATTGTCACGGTAAAAGGGAATCTCAGTCACACTTCACACAGACTTCGTCCCGCTAACAACAAACCACCAGTTGCTGCCACATAACACCAGAACTTCCCTGATATTCACCTACCGACATGTCCATCACCTAAGCTACACTCTTTGCATCACAGCTAAGTTCCTTTAATACTAGAAGTACTTCATAGATATTACTGGGACTACCACAGATAACCTACACATAGATGTTTACAAGTAAGTCAAACGCCGACCCGGTATCATTTTTATAGCCTAGGCCAATTCATCTTTCCAGGTTTAATTATTTAATTGATATCCGTTTCTCCTCTACCCCTAGGAATAATAAACAGGATGCACTTGATTCACTTTCTTCTTTGACAGGTACACTCATAATGTATAAATCAATACACTAACTCCGAGTTACGACTATATGTATATATATATATATATATATATATATATATATATATATATATATATATATATATATATATATATATATATATATATATATATTCAAACATGAGTATGCAATGGATTACTTCAATGATATGACTTCAAACACCACTTATACTTCAGTACAGTTTTACCAAGACCTGAAACATAGACTGGAACTGGTACTTCGGGATATATGGATTCTTCTTGTATCTCAGACTTGAAAAATAGGGAAGGCTGATTACTTGGGCAGAAAGTCGAGGTAGGCCCCACATGTTATTTCTGGGGCCTGTGGCAAGAACGTGGGAGGAGAGGAGGGAGGAGGCTGCTGTCGTGAGTGGAGTGGAGCAGATAATGATCGAATCCTAATTCCTCCTCGGGTATTTCAAAACCTCCCACCATTTTGCTTCTTCAACCAATCACCTGCAGGTGTGGCAGAGTGGTCTTGCCACTGGACTGGTAATCCAATAGAACCGGGTTCGAATCCCACTATGTCAATGGGAAGATATTATTTGGATGGAATTTGTGCTGTATCTAGTTTCAGTGCATTACCACAGCACACCGAAATGCCAAAAAAATACCCTCATTGTTCCCTGATTAAATAGCATTGTATGAATATTCCCATATTCAAAATATGTTACAGGGGGGGGCAATGCCTAGTGAGTTAATTGCTCAATAGGTGGCGTTCTGAGAGTGAGGGTCCGAGTGTGGGGGATGAGACAGTGAAGCGTGGAGGCGAAGCGGCTTCAGAGATGGAGTTGCTTCAAGCCGGGGTGCTTCGTATGTCTCACTCCCCAGACTGGAAAAAGGCCTCACGGGCCTCACTGTGTTTAGCGGTGTAGTGTAAAGGCTCTCAGCCTATGCCCGAGAGGGAGTAGTTGGAATATAGAAAAAGAAAAGAAAAAAGGGTGTATTCATTTTGAGCCAATCGCCTTCCTAAGCCTCCTGTGACGTCATCGGTGAGACTTGTTCGTTAACCCGTACTGTACCGTAGGATACAGTAATAAAAGTCCCCAGCAGTCCCAGGCAATGTGGCCAAAATGACAGGAGAGACCACCTTTTCACCTCAAGAGATGAGGCAAGATTTGATCTATAATTTTTTTTTTTTTTTTTTTTTTTTTAAGAAGACTTTAAGAAAACAAAAATTAGCTTTGTACAGGCAGTTACAAGACAAGTACATTACTGTCAGATATATACGTCGCTGGGACTGGGGAGTGACTTTTTTACTGACATATACAGTATATACGGCACTGGGACTGTACGGGTTAAGAGCATAGGCTCAGTGGCTAGCTGGTCCTGAAGCTCTGTGGCTAGCTCAGGTGGATAAATGCACATTGAAATCAATGTTACCAGGGTGTCGGTAACAGATATATCAGGTGATTGCATCGAATAGGTTACCCATGACGTTCTCGTCCATGATACCGCCTCTCGTGAAGGTGCAGGGGTAGAACCGAAGGGGTGTCAGGTTGAGAGCAATTGCACTGACCTGATGTCTGCTGAGCCTATGAAAGGGGGAGGTGGGGTGATGGCACAGTAATTATCTTCCTTCATCCCAACTGCAGCGCTTGTTATTACAATATCCCCCTCAACTTTCTCTTCATAATTGCTGAGGGGCACAGGGCCCTGGGTGGAGCTTTGGTTTCCCGGGTGTTTCCGCACCCTCCTCAGCTCCCCGCCATGGAGTGGCTTTGGTCACCCAGGCTTTATTGTGGTAGGCAGGGAGGGTTCTGTGGGGGCGCTCAGTTATGACATTGGCCTTGCTCGGGGCCTTGGGGCTGTTCGGCCAGGCAGCTTGGGGAACAACAACAACAACAGCAACAACAACAATATCCCCAGACAAAAACAACTCTGTGACATGGGTTCCAATGTATTCAACAAGTACAGCAAGACCCTCATGTTTGGCATTGTCCTACAGGATGATCTGTGGTGCAATGGTAGTGCATTCAACTAACAATCAAAAGATCCCTGATTTGATTCCCAGGCAGGGGGAGATGGCTGGGCAGCCTCCTTACATTTTATACTTCTGTTCACCTAGCAGTAGATAGGAACCTGGCGTCAGTGGATATTATGATGCTCAATCCAGGGAAGAAAATTGTGGTATCCTGGATAATAATACAGTATCCCATGCGTATCAGACTGGATAACTCACCCTAGTTATCCACCACAGACTCCAAAGGGAAATGTTGAGGTTTCCAGGGATTCCTGCCCCTCAAGCTTATCTGAGAATGTTCTAATTTTTAGGTGCAACTTTAGGATATCAAGAACTATCATGTGGTCAGTAGTAAAGAACTCAGCTGCCCATTGAAGTATTTTCTACAATTCTGAAGGATCATCGAGAGAGTATCTATGAGAATGTGCCTGCTTTCCTTCCCTGGTCTGCCAACATGGGAATATCGGACAGAGAATGTCTGTTAGCTGAAGCCAGGATCCATCAATGCACAATTTCCTGGACCTTGTAAAATTCAGAAACTGAACACTATTGACAAGAGTTTTTTAATATACAGTAATGTAAATAATGGTCATAATTCTGTATATCTAAAATAGCTGACTTAACACCTCCCGAGCGGCTAGTTTTGTATCGCTACTACCTGCCAAGCGGGCAGATTTACCCTAAACGAGCTTCATTCCATGCTCTTTTTCATGCATAAAGAAGAACCAGAGCGTAATACAATTATGTATCCGTGAAAGGGCGATAATTGAGGTTTCCAATGACACCTGAACCATCTATGTACGACCACAGGTTCTCTTGCAACGATTTTGCAACACGAAGGGAAAAATCCTACAATACAGTAATTTCCTCAGTTTTTTTCCTGTATTGCAGGACCAGGGAGGTGGAGACATGTGGTGGTGGTGTCAGAGGCGTGACTATGTCCACGCTGAACGGTCAGAGCCCGCCCGCGCTCCTCCCACCGCATGGACTCTCTCTCAGAGCCGATTATGTGCTCAAAATCGCATACGACTTAAGGCGGGACCCGCTCTTTAGGCCTTGGTTCTCTAACCGACTTAAGGCGGGACCCGATAGACAAGGGTTAAGAACGGGAGCCTTCTTTTTATTTAGGAACACTGTTAACATTTCTGATGCCAGAACCATAAGAGTTGATACAACTCTCGCCACCATCTCTTATCAGTGTCTTTACTACATTAATGTCGCCCAGATAATGAATTGGGAGGTTTGACGTACCTCCCAACCTACCAAATAGGAAAACCTACTATTTGGTAGTAGTCTTGGAAAATCCAACATCAAGGCTATTAACCTAATTGCAATGACGACTTGTCTATTTTGACTGCTATGTCGTCATTCCAACCGCGGTTAAAAAGAAAAAGTCTAGAGTCTACTCCTTATCTTGCTCTAGGAGACGTTGTACATTAACCAAAACTACCACCGAAGGTGAAAAAAGCATAGAAGAGAAGAAAAAGGGGTTTACCTTAGTTACCGCTCAAGGCCCATCCCGTGTTCCGTCATGCGCAGATCCCTGTCGAACGTGCGCATGAGCGACCCTCTCTTGTCATCACATCTCACATCAGCAGAAGAACGCGGATGGGCAGGGGTCCGGCGTGAGGGAGGGTATTATGTACGTTGGATTTTCCAAGACTACTACCAAATAGTAGGTTTTCCTATTTGGTAGGTTGGGAGGTACGTCAAACCTCCCAATTTGTTAGTAGTCTTGGCAAATCCAACGTCAAGGCTGCATAACAAATAGGAGGAGGACATCCAAGCCCAACATACCAAAAAAAACAATGCATAAGACAAAATTATGAATGACAAAGAAACACAATGTAAACAAAAGAGTTTAATAAAAGAGTGAAAAACTGAGGAGTAGCTAAAAAGAGCAGTTTTAACACGTGCCCGTCATTCATAGTAATGCAAAACCATAGACTTGTCTTAAACCAAAAAGTACTGTACCCAAAATCCCTTTTCTTCCAAAACCAACAAAAACATTGAACACAAAAATATAACACAATTTTCAATTTGGCAAAAACACTTATGTACTGTATACATATAACATAATCCCAAACTTGCAATCCAGTGTTGCAAACCCGTACTCCCCCCCCCCCCCTTTTCCAAATAAAACAATGTAAAAGAAAGAGTGACAAGGGGGGAAGACCAGGCTTCTTCGCTAGAGCTCTAGGAAACACGACTCCCGAGAGCTATCACAGGCCGAGGGGGTCTAACAATGGACATGGAGAGGTAGGAGGAGACGAAGGTATGGACAGAAGACCACAAACCCGCCGAGGCGACGTCAGGCAACGATCGACTCTGCAGGAACCGTAAGGAGGCTGCAAAGGACTGCACATCGTGCGCAGAACCCCTACAATCAGGGTTACTGGCACGAATGACCCGACAAATGTGGCGTCCTATCTGTACCTTCGAGAGCCTCCCACCAGTCCGAGGAGACACCCACACAGCAGTACCCGAAGTCGGCGCCACAGACTCAACATAGGTGTGTAAGGCTTGCACCGGGCACAACACATGGTGAGTATGCCCACGCTTTTAAGCCTGGATGGTGAAAGGCTTGAAAACGTGGGTCTCTCTCTCATTCTTGGCAACAAAATGAGGGGAGGGGGCTAACGTGACGACATTCAAGGACGGGGAGAATCGCATGCATTCCTGGGACCGTGACATGGCAGCTAGTTCAGACACCCTATCCCCAGTGGCCAGAGCGACAAGGAAGAGTGTACGCTCCAGCAACTGAACCGGTGTAGTGTCCCGTGTATATGTGTGTGAAGCCAGAAGGTCCAGAGCACGCCCCAGATCCCACTGAGGAGGGATCTGGCGCGGAGGCGGTCGCTCCCTGAAGGCAGCCTTCATGAAGGAATCCAGCTCCTTCGGCGGAACGACCAGCCCAGTGACGGACTCAGAGACCTCCCGGATGGCAGACAAGTGGTTACGTATAGTGTTGACTTGAAAGCGACGTGTACGGAAGAGGTGAAACAAGTAGTGTAGTACGAGGGAAGGAGAGCTAACTGTCTGGTGAGTGTCCTGTATCCACCTAGTAAAAGACCTCCAGTGGGACTCGTAAGTCCCCCAAGTCGAAGACGTCCATGAACGCTTCAGGAAGTCAGTCAGGTCCCGTCCGTGGACTGGGAGCCACCGTGCCTCACGAACATCCATGATGCGAAGGCCAACAAGGTCCGTAGGTCTCCAACCTGGCTCAAGTGGAAGTTTGAGAGAGGGAGAGGGACCGGACTCGGGCACCATCGCTTCAACTGGGAGTACCAAGCCTGGGCTGGCCACAGAGGCGCTATTAGCCAGACTCTGCCGCGGTACAGCCGCAGCCGCGCGAGGACTTTGCACATCAACAGTGCGTCTGGTGGCGGAAATATGTATATCGACCGCCACCTGCTCCAGTCTTCCATGAAAGCGTCCGGACCCCCCTCCGGAGTACGAGTCCGGAGGGATAGGTACCGAGGCAACTTGCGCGTCTCCTTCGATGCGAACAAGTCGACCTCCGGAACACCCAAGGAAGCCGCGAGGTCGTCGAATACAGTCTGTTTCATTGCCCATTCTACAAGAACGCCCTGTCCTCTCGACAGGGCGTCCGCCCATATGTTGGCAGTCCCGGGCAGGTAGGAGGCGTGCAGGGAGATGTTGTGTCGGTTCGCGAGGAAGAACAACTCCTCGGAGATCCCCAACAGAGTCAAAGACCTGGAGGACCCCTGCTTTTGGATACAGTGGACACCTGTCTGATTGTCCATCCTGAAGGCCACCGACTGTCCCCGAAGGGCCAGCGCGTGGTCCCTCAGGAAGAACAAGGGAACCAACAGTTCGAGGGCATTGATGTGTAGGTGTGTGTGTCCCACCCATCTGCCGTGATGTTGATAACCAGGTTGGATTGGTAACCCCACCCTACCTCGCTCAACGCATCTGTATCTACCCAGATCGACGGCCGGGGGGCGGTCCAGGGCACAGCCGCAGAGAGCGTGCCCCGAGCAACCCAGTGTCCTAAGTGTCTGTGAATGGTACGCGGGATCGGCATGAGCCGATCCATAGGGGCCAACGGAAACACCTTGTTGCCCATGAGTATTAGGCGGCACAGCCTGAGCCTCCCTAAGGGAATGGTCAGAGCAGCCCAATTCAGTGAACCCACTAACGAGTCCCAGATCCTCCTCGTGAGGGAGACCGAGTGCAACACGGCGAAGACCTTCCTGCGAAGTTTCACCACGTTTGGCTGACTCTGGGTTACTGTAGCATTGGTCAGATCCCATTCGAGACCTACCTACGTCACGACACGCGACGGGGTCAGGCGTGACCTGGGAATATTGATTTTGAACCCTAACTGTGTGATGTGTTGAACTACTGTGAGGGTGTCGTGGACACACTGTTCTAGGGTGTCTGAATCTATCAACCAGTCGTCCAAGTAAAACAGGATCTGGAGGCCGCTCCTGAGGAGAGGATCCAGAGCCTGCTTCACCAGTTTCGAGAAGATCCGCGGCGTGATGTTGGGACCGAAGGGAAGTCTGTTGAACATTAACACACGATCGGAAGTCTGAACGGCCAAGAATCGCTGGAAACGAGGATGGATAGAAACGTGCCAATACGCATCCTTGAGGTCCAGCGACACTACCCACGACAGAGGTCGCAGGGCCAGTCGTACCTGGTGCACCGTCAGCATCCGAAACCGTGTGTTCACGATGTGCCCGTTGAGGGCCGACAGATCCACCACCGGTCGCATCGCGTCGCAGTCCTTCTTCGGTACCAGAAATACACGGGAGAGGAAAACCGGTTGACCGGCTTTCACCTCCTTGACGATTCCCTGCTCGTGCATGGATGTAATCACGTCGGCCACCTCCGAAGAGACAGGCCGGCTTCGTTGACAAGAGCTGAGTGCGGGTCTGGACTTCCATCTCCAGGTTAGACCCCTCCGTGCAATCTTCCGCCCCCACGTCCCTCGCGGCCACCGAGGGGCGCAAGGGCGAAAACAACCTGTGGGAGCCCCCGAGATGAGGTGAGCAACCCTTTCGGCTAGGCGAGAAGGAGAACAAGGAGGAGACCGACCTGGAGAACCTACACATTTTTTGACGTGGAGGGTCCCCCGGTACAGTCCCTGCGGTCATAAGAGCCACGTTGACCTCCTCTACCCCCCCCCACCTTGTCGAAAAGGGCGGGTCACCCAATCCCCTGTCCGTCTCGCGTCGGACCCCGTCGAAGTGCGGCCGGAAGTGGAAGGCCGGCCAGCCCCTTCTCGGCGGGGATGAAAGGGAGCAGGAGCAGAAGTGCGAGGCGGAACCGACGCTCTGGCCGGCAACTTCCCTTTCCTGCGCTCTTTCTTGGCGGCAGCACTGGCGGCAGCACCCCGAAGAGGACCGGCAGAAGGACGGGACTGCGAAGACCCTGGTCACGACACAGCGCGTCTTTGCGTGTCGTAAGCTGGGTCCGCCGACAGAGAAGCGTAGCATTCCCAAGCATCCTGCGCAAAAACCCCGATGTATAGAGCTCAGAGTACAACAAACCCTGACGAATATCCAAGGGGGCTTTCCGGCAGAACGAGGACCTTACCGTCTGGCGTTGTCGAGTTGCCTCGCACAAAACCGCCTTCAGCTCGGGAACCAAAGACACCGCGAGCTGAAGGTGGATCCGCCTAACGTGGTCCAAACCCTCGCGAAGATCGCCAGGTGCAGTCGCCTCGATAAGCCTCAGGTGGTGAACAGACGTCTGGAGGGAACCTAAAAGACAAGATAATAAGTTCGCCACCCTCTGCCGCAAGGTAAAATCCCTGTCGACAGAGGACTTATCTGGGTGGGAGAAGAACGGGTTAGCAATAGCACAAATTTCAAGTTTGGGCGCGCTGATCCAGGACCAGAACTTGCCATCCAATCTGCCGACAGTTACAAGAGGAGGCAAAAGCAGTGATGACTCCGGGGGAGGTACTGAAACAGATCTGTCGACGGAACGGTTGGCGAATTCTAAGGCCTCAGCAAACCAGGCCTCCAATGGGAGAGGATTATCGAGCACGACGGCTAAGCCAGGCTTACCGTCGTCGTACAAACCCGTCCCATAGGAGGACAGTCCCGTCAACACAGCCAGGGACTGAACATCCTGAAGGATGTCCTGGCGGCTGAAGTCTGACCAGAGCTTAGTCCGAGGAGCAGACTTCACCGAAAAGTACTGAAGGTCAGTCCTCGTCGGGTAAGCCCTCACCTCCACGTCGGCCACCTGACCATCCACCCTGATCCCCCTGAACTGCATCTTATCATTAATTTGCACCGACCAGTCCGAAGGTAGGGCCCTCTCACCTGACGGGAAGTCGGTAGCACGCTCCGGGTGGGAGGCCTGCACCCCCTTCCAAACAGCCAAGGAGCCATAGAGGAGCGGCATAGTCCGCGATGGGACCTTGGCCTTCTGGATGGGGGGCAAGCGCGGACCCTGCTCTAGCAGACGGAGAACCCCCGCATGGGAGACAGCAGGGGCAACCACCTGAGCTAGGGCAGGAGCAGTACTAGCCGACGACCGGGCAGGCGGAGAAGCAGGGCGAGAAGGAATGTGGTCCACCGCAGAAGGGAGGGGGACAAAAGCAGGGGTAGGTTGGGTGAGGCGCTGAGGTTGTGTCACCGCCAAGAAGCGCGATAAGAGGGAATCTTGCATCGCCTCCAAGCGCGCGTCGAAGTGTGACACAACCCACCCCTGGTGGGCTGGTAAGTGAAGATCAGGGATAGAAGAATGAAGAGGAGCATGATGACGGGAGTGGGAAGGCTGGCCGGGTGAAAGGAGGTCAAAAGGAGCCGCGGGGGGAAACAGAGCAAGGATCCCCGGGGCTGAGAGAACAGGGCGGCCCGACACCGAGGCGGAGGAGGGAGGGACCTCCATCTTGGGACGAGACCGTGAAGGAAGAATAGGCACCGAAGCAGGAGAAGTAGGAGGAGAAGCAACTACATCCTGGCGGACCCCCCTGGACAGAGTAGGAGGAGGGAGCAGAGGGCCAGCTACAGCATGAATATCCGCACGCGGAGAGGACAAATGAAGAGGACGTCTTTTGTGCAGGGGAAGCGGGCGGAAGGTAGTAGAGCCCCTATCCGGAGAGGCCAGGGGAGGGCGTACAGGGGCAGAGACGCTAACCCCGGCCTCAGGGCGAGAACCATGACGAGGGCGATGGGCGGAGTCAAGGCGAGCAGGAGGACGATGAGGGGCAGTAGATGACGTGCGATGAGGCGAGCGAGAGCGTGGACGGAGCTGGGGATCCTCCCGACGATGTAACGACCACGGGACCCAGGGAGGAGGGCCCGAGCAGGGAGAGGGCCAGGTGAATGGCCTCCAGACGGGTCAGGGATGCCCAGGGCGACGCGGATCCGGTCGTCAACAAAGGCCGGGGAACGATGGCCCACAGTCCTAATGTGGTGGGAGACCACCGCCCACACTGATTGAAGGGAAGCAGAGGCCACCGCCGCATCTGAGGAACCAGGGTGATGGTCCACCACCTCCACCAGGTCCATACACGGGCCACACAGAGCAGGGAGGTAGGCCGTAGAGGACACACATTGCGAATGGCGAAAGCAGGACCGGTGGCGCTCCAAGCACTGGGAGCCACAGCCCTGGCGAAAGCAAGGCATCCCACCTGCAACGGAAGAACACACACCATAAGCAGCACGTCGACGGGGTAAGTGCAGAGAATGTCCAATAAAAACCAGGGAATGAGCATAGGTAAACAGTAACACACATGCAAATCGGTATCCGTACTCACTCTAAACCGGGAGCACCGAGGTAGGTGAGGAGGGAGGGCGAGGGTGAAGAGCACAAGCAGAACCTGCAAAGATGGAGAAAGTGTTAACCACCACTCAACACCTTACATGCAGGGTCCATAACACTAGTAAAGTGCAGACACCAATATAGTATCAGGCAACAATATGACATAAAAAAAGGTCAACAGTGAAAGCCAACTATAACCGCAAATTTGCGGGCCAAAGGAGGCATAACCGTACCGACACAACCCTCCCGCATCTTCGCGGGACCCCCCAGCGATCACCGCAAATTTGCGGGGAGCCGAAACGTCCTAGAGGACCGAATCGAGCTCTCCGCAAATTTGCGGAACCGGCCGAGATGGTCCGGCGCCGAAAAAGCGAGAGGAGCGTCTAGGGAATACCAAAAAAGGCCCATAAAAAAGCGTCAACTCCTTATGAACTCCAAGCGATGATGGCCATCAAGCTGAGCAGTGTCTTCCTTGATAATATCCTGACTCAACCGGTCAAGGGAGAGGCAAGGAAGACACACCAGGGGAGAGGAGGCACATCCCCCAGGAACCACCCAACCCACAGAGATAGAGCAAAGTCCATGAGGAGAAGTGGCAGGGAGGGTGGTTTGGCACAAACAGGGGCCCCCGTGGGGTACCCCTGGATCGGGCAAAAGACTATGAAAGGATGGAGGTGAAAACAGGAAGGGAAAACAAAAACCAGTAAATGAAACCGGTGAGAAAAAGGGTGGCCTAGCCGTGAGTAGAGAATGTGTCAGGGGCGAAAAACCCTGTGATGTGAAGGAGGGGCCCCCGTGGGGTACCCCTGGATATCACGAACCACCTGGCGCCCAGGCCCTTGAGACACAGTGAAGGCTCGAAAGGGGGGACTCGGGAATAACACAAATAATGCGGCCGACACAAACTCTACAAAAAGCACCGCCACCAACTAAATCTCAGATTGTTTACCAACTGTACACTTAGGCTATGAAAAAAATGAAAACTCATAGGGGCATAGCAAATCCTGAATGAGAAAACAAGCTAGGCTAAATAAGCTAAAAGCGAAACTATGCCCAGACTAACAGGAAAAAAGAATATGAAAAGAAAAAGTGAAAAAACATAGACGAGGAACGCCAGGCACCCCCGTACCTTCGGTAGCTATTTCCACACGCGTCTCCATTATACACACTGAGGAGCCCATTTACGTGTGCCCTAGATCACGTAACATCTGTCTAACAAAAAGAAGGCCAGATAAGCCGAAACGAACCTAAAACAGGGTGAATTGAAGGAGCACAACAAAAGCGGACTCAACAATGGCGACGCGTGAAAAAATGATGACAAGAGAGGGTCGCTCATGCGCACGTTCGACAGGGATCTGCGCATGACGGAACACGGGATGGGCCTTGAGCGGTAACTAAGGTAAACCCCTTTTTCTTTTCTTCTATGCTTTTTTCACCTTCGGTGGTAGTTTTGGTTAATGTACAACGTCTCCTAGAGCAAGATAAGGAGTAGACTCTAGACGTTTTCTTTTTAACTGCGGTTGGAATGACGACATAGCAGTCAAAATAGACAAGTCGTCATTGCAATTAGGTTAATAGCCTTGACGTTGGATTTGCCAAGACTACTAACAAATATATATATCTCGAGAATGATACTGGTGGATAATATAGTAGAGGTCGGTAAATACTTGTTTTTCCTAAATATCTATTGTCAGTAGGAATGTACACTACAATAAGAGACAGGAAACGTAATAAGGGGTACAATACCCTCAACATCTGATTCTCGTATCTATTTTCGCATTTATGACTGAAGTACTCCGGGAAGAGGATATAACCATGGCTGAATGGATTCTCCTTAATATTTGTTTACCTGATTTTATGAATATCTGAGATTAGTTTAAGGAGTTTGAGGCTTCAAAATTTATCAGAAGTAATTACTACACCTGTACATGGTTCACCCTCCCAAAGTCTCCTATTCCAAGTTCAATATCCAGAGGGATCTCCAGGTCAAGATTAGGAACATCCGTACCTTCTTGGATGATAGTCAACTGGAGAACATTATAGGCCGAGAGTTAACATTGTGGCTCTCTCCGAAGTGAGATGGCCTCTCAGTGACAAGATCAGTTATGAATTTGACATATACTACCTGTCTGACTGCAAGTCAGACAGGTAGTATCTCTTACTTGTATGTAAACGTACGTTTAACCCTTCCTCCCCAGGCTGGCCTTCTAAATGACAGCAGTACGATCTGGGCGATTTGGCCAAAAAATTTTTGTAATAGGCCTAGGCATATTTTTGTTATTTTAACTGCTAGAGAATTTACACACAACTCGAAATGTAGCCCTTACTTTTATCTGTAGACTGGCATTGAGTAGAGCTCTGTAGGTCAACTGGTTCAGTTGTGATGACGATTTCCGTGGAGAGAGTTTTGATGCGGTTTTAGCAATATCGGATATTTACACACACTAATATTCGTTCTAGCAGACAACAACAAGAAAGATCCGACTTCTTCTTGTTTTTGAAGCTGCGCGTCGCTCCGACCGGCTTTGTTTACAAACGTTTCGACGCACGACTTTCAAACCACGCTTAATAGGCTTTCAAGCTTACAGATTTTAAAAGGACACCCAGGCTCCTGCCCTTCGCAAGGAGTGTCATTTTAAAATGACACCCGGGCAGGAAGGGTTAACCATAGACTATAGTAGATCAGGACTTGACACTAAAATGGAACTTTGCAGTAAGGGACCTAAAATCGGAGAACAAACCCCAAAGTTCGAACCTCAAAACCGCGAAAATGTCACATTTTAGCGGTTTCGTGGTTCAAACTTGGGGATTCGTTTTCTGATTTGGGATCCCTTACAGCAAAATTCTATTTTCGTGTCATGTCCAGATCTACTGTAGTCTATGGTTTAACTAATATTTGCATGAGGTTTCACAGGATAAGGCTAGACGAAAGGGAGAGGGTGCCTAACATTTGTTTTAAATTATGAAGGTTCCTGGATAACATATCCTATAGTAAAAAATAGTCATTGTTAACTACCTTATGATTTCTAAACTAAGATTATATCAGGTAGCTTTGTAAACCATAGTTGCCAAAGTACTGTGCTTATTTCATCATAGGACAGGTCTTCTGGAAAAAAAAGTAGATGTTCGAGGAACAAGTTGAACAGAGTATGACTTAAATAATGTTCCATATCATAATAACGTTGAGAGGCACGCCTATTAATATCTCACCACAAGTTAGAAGCTATCCCAATCTATATACCAGCGAGGTACAGTACACAGACTTCAGGTTTTCTACTGAGTTTGATGACTGGGTCACTAATAATAATTATCATTATCTTATAGAAAAATAAAAAATATTCAATGAAATATCAATGGAATGGTCAGGCGAAGTCATGGTGAGTTCCATAGCAAAATTAGTGTTCTATTGGAACTAATGGGTGGGGGTGAGGTGTTCTTTTCATTGGATATGGAGTGGCAAATTCTTTGAGATAGAGGAAGGAAATATTTAGATATCCAAGGTTGAGATGCTGTGTGTTCTACAGGGATTTATATTTCAATAATTCCTCCAGACCTCACTTTTGTCTATTTGTACCTCAATCAATTTTGTCTGTTTATCATGATAGTTTACGTTTTCCAATCCACAAATATGGTATTTCTACCTTACCAAATTTGCTGTGGCAGTCAAATGCTTAGTGTTACTGAATACAGATCAACTGGTCCAATATCAATTTCTGGCCTGGGAAGCTAACTGGATTATCTATAATGGGTAAGTATAAAACAGCTGTAAATTCTGAATACTGGAATTGTAAATCCTCCATCCAGAAGCTACAATGGTCAAAGACACATTGATGAGTGTCACAGAAAATTGCAGCCTAGTGTACGCAATGCCATCATAAATTGTGGTATCCCGTTAATCAAAGTAAAACTCTGTTAATTTAGTTTTGCTTGCCATAAATCAAATATTAATTAACTAAAGTATATATATCTAAAAAACTTGTTTAGTGGTTAGAGCGTAATTCACTATAAAGCTGGAGTCATAACATTATCAGCTCTAATGTATTAGTTTCTCATGGTATCTTTGTTGAGCACGTGAAAATCTTAATGATGAAGTGTTGATTGAAGTGTCTGTATGTTTTCTTTACTCTAACTTAGTGTCGACCAGACAATCAGTTCAAGAGAAGGCAAGTCTAGCAGGGAGTGTGGCAGCCAAGTCCCTGGAGTACTTTACTAACTACTTCAACATTCCCTTCCCACTTCCCAAGACGGACCTCATCGCCGTCCCAGAACACCCCTTCAATGGCATGGAAAACTGGGGCCTCATCACATTCAGGTCAGTCGTCTTGTGAAAAAGCTTACTGTAGAAATGTATTTTAGTATTACAATCTTATTTTACTGTGGTAGATTGAACTGTCGAATACAGATTTTATACAAAGGTATTTTGAAGTCACACAATGAGGTAGTTGGGGGATTTTAAATAGTCCTTCAGTATTGACAATGTAGGAAGTCTCTAGTATATTTGTTGTAATAATAATAATAATAATAATAATAAAGTAGATGTGCAGTTTTCGCTTTACCAAAAAAAAAATAAAAAAAAAAAAAAAAAAATGCATACCCAACTCTGCGACCTAATATTCTGCAAGTAGTATTGATTCTCTTAGGCAAAAACGGTTTATATACAGTATATACAGTATATACTGTATATATATATATATATTATATATACTGTATATACTGTATACTGTATATCTATCTATCTCTCTCTCTCTCTCTCTCTCTCTCTCTCTCTCTCTCTCTCTCTCTATATATATATATATATATATATATATATATATATAGATATATATATATATATATATATATATATATATATATATATATATATATATATATATATATATATATATATATATATATATACATACTGATTATACTGTATATATATATATATAATTACATTTATGTTCACATTTAATCTTAACAATATTTTCCTGCCGAAATCGGAACCTCTCTGGGTGGTCGGGGGCCGGGGAAGTGCTGGAGGGACCTTGGTGACCCTGGTCTCTGGGTCTTCTCCTGGATGACCTAGATGTGTGTGAATTTGTATTTTGTTTTTGTGTGTTCATTGTTTTCTGTTGTGTTATCCCTATTCTGGCTCTGTCTTAGTCGGCCACCCCCCCCCCCCAAAAAAAAAAACCCACAGGAAAAGAGGAGGGGAAAAATAGGAAAAGTGGGGATTGGGCCTGAGTATATAGAATAGGATAGAATAGCATTTGATGAGCGTAACACTATTTTGTAGCGTTTTGAATATGGTGTAATTCAAATTTAAAATATATAAGAAAGAAATAGTGACCAAAATCTGTGACCTTCACCATTCACCTTGACCTTTGAGTAATAAAACCACAATATTTGGACAATCATTGCATTGACCAACCGAATTTGCCAGCAAAATGTTGTGACGATACATTAACCCGTTCAGTACAGTTCTGTCGTTTTCATTTCATACAGGATAATAATAGACGATTTTATTCAGTTTAAGAAGGGCCTCCAGAAAATTAGCAGGCTTTCAACTATCTTAATTGTCTCATTATACTACCACAGGTCCTTCGTAAGCTCCACAATACCGTCTAATTATATCTAGAATATAATAAAAAAACACATCGCTGGTAAAGAAAGGGTTAAACAGACTAGGAAGAGTTTAGGGAAAATTATTAACACTCTTCTTTTGTTCTTTGACCTTGACCTTTAACCTTAAGTATTATAATATCTAATATATACAGGGGCACAATACGTCCTTGTATTGAGTATTGTTCAGATTTGTGGGGAGGGTCCTCTCCCACAGCACTTCTTGGCAAAGTAGAGAGGAAAGCCTTTCGTATCATTAATTCCCGTCCCCTCACCAACTATCTGCACTCTCTCTCTTCACCGTAATGTTGCATCTCTCTCGCTATTCTATTGCTACTACAATAATCAATGTTCCTGAGAGCTCTCTCAGTGTATACCACATCCTCTACGTAGGGTATGTAGTACCCGCTTTGCAACACAATCCCAACCCTACTCTGTGCAACTCTCCAACTCAAGAGTGAAACTATACTCCCAATCTTTCTTCTATTCAACAGCTGAGCTCTGAAACGCTCTCCCTGAATCCATCTTTCCCTCATTCTATGACTTAAATTGCTTCAAACTCCGTGTGCCCAGGCATTTTGGGTCGACTGTTCCTTGATTTTGGCCCTGTCACTCTTTCAACTCTGGGGGAGGCACTCATAACAGGCAGTTTTGCCTTGTGTCTTCCTCATCCACATAGAAAAAACGAAAACACACACACACACATATATATATATATATATATATATATATATACTGTATACTGTACATTGTATACATATATATATATATATATATATATATATACAGTATATATAATTATATGATATATAAGTTATTTAATTAAAATTCAACTAGCAGTCAGCTTATCAAAACTTTAGTATTATTTTATGATGAAGGTTAACTTTTGACCTTGGCCTGTGACCTTGACCTTTATGTAGGATTACAGTTTTAAGATAAAACATACATTTGGATGGTCGTCGCATTGACCAACTGAATTTTGTTGCACAATTTGGCGACAATACATTAAACAGTCTAGGAGGAGTATAGGGAAAATAACAAAGACTCTTGTTTTGACCTTTGACCTTGACCTATGACCTTAACTATTACAATATTTATAGGAAACTTGATATATATGTTAGTTAAGTAACAAGTAACTAACATAGCCTGTGTTCCGATATTTGAGTAATCTTTTTTAATTAATATTAAAAGTTGACCTATGACTTTGACCTGTGACCTTGACCTATATGTAAGAGTACATATTTTGCTTGCATTGATGATGCCCAAAAAATCAAACAAGCATGCCTAATTTCATTAAAACCCGTCAGTTAGTTTCATATATATTACTATAATAGTTGACCTTGACCTTTGACCTTTATCTTGACCTTTATGATATGTGTCTCAACATTTATTATTTTCCTTTTCCTTTACAGTGCAACTATCTCACCAAATTTTGTGAAGTTTGCACGAAAAGTAAATAAAATAGCATATTGACCTTATATTTGACTTTGACCTGTGACTTTGACCTATCTTCTGGAATTCTATAGTTTCTTGTATGACCTTGGCCTAGGTATTCCGAAAAGATATGGTAAGCCTCGTGAAATTCTAACATTTAGTTTAAGAATTACTAGTAATAAAACACATTTTGACCTTTAACCTTGACCTTTGACCTTACCCTTTAGAATATTTTAGTAAAAACTAAAAAACATTATATATTGGCCTTATTCTTAACCTTGACCTGTGACCTTGACCTGAATGTAATAGTATTTTTTTTGTTCATTGACATTGCCCAGGAAAATCAAATAAGCATGCCTAATTTCATTAGAACCAATCAGTTAGTTTCATATATATTAATAAAATAGTTGACCTTGACCTTGGACCTTTATGTTGACCTTTATGGTATGTGTCTCAATATTCATTATTTTCCTTTTCATTTAAAGTGCAGCTATCTTACCAAATTTGGTGAAGTTTGCATGAAAAGTAAATAAAATAAAATATTGACCATATATTTGACCTTGACCTGTGACCTTGACCTTCCATATGGAATTGCATAGTTTCTTGTATGACCTTGGACTAGGTATTCCGAATATACATAGTAAGCCTAGTGAGATTCTAACAGTATAAGAAATACTAATTAAAAACATATTTTGACCTTTGACCTTTGACCTTACCCTTTAGAAAAATTACCTAACATTTGGTCAACACGATATCAATATTACCAGTAACTTGTATACTGAAAATGAAGACATTTGAGTAAAAACTAAAAAATATGAAATATTGACCTTATTTTTAACCTTGACCTTTGACCCTAACCTTTAAGTTAAATTGAACATTTCTTTTTGACTGACCATTGCATTGACCAAATAGATATACCTGTGAAATTTGGTGAAAATCCATTGAACGGTCTAGGAGTAGTTACCGGACAGACAGACGAACGACGGACGACGACGGACAAGCTGACTTGTGGTGCACAGTATACGGGCGGGATCTGTGTGCGCAATACCACTCTGCTTCGCAGAGTAGATAATAATGATAATATTAATAATAATAATAATAATAATAATAATAGTCAGGTCTTTTGAGATTTAATGATGCTTCAATAACCAACACAGACCATTACCCCACCCCGTGCTCAAAGGGACTCAGTAACCTACCAGGGTTTAGTGAAGAAAACCTTTACGCCAGAATGTGACGCAAACGCTTGACCTCCTGGGTAGGAAGCCAAGACGCTATTCACTCTACCAGCCAACTAACTGTTAAGTGACAGAAATCTGATTATTGATGCAATACCATTATATTCACATCTGTTCTGGTATAAATTTGACATTAATTTACTGTATACTCAGAAATTTACAAAAGAGTTTCTAGAAAATGGAATTGATAACATAATATGGTGCTCATTATACCATACTCTGCAAAATTATGTTTGTTATTAACTGATATAAGTATACAGAGATTTAAGAACAGAACGTAATTATTCCCATTCTTAGATGTGTAATGTAATATGTAAACCATTCATTAATGACATTTTCCCATTAATCCGAGAGGCGTCAAGAGGTATGTGGGAGATACGTAGTAACAAAAATATGCACAAAGTGTCAACTGCGGAGTATATACGCAATAGAGTTTGCGCTCAATTTTGTACATTATTGCGCTCAACCCAGGCTGCAGGGATGGTGTGGTGGGTGCTGCCACATGTATAGATGATAAACACAGCACGTCTAGAGCAGTCAATAGGTCTACAGGCTTATGTGACAACATTGCGATTCCAGACCGTGGGACTATAGCCAGGGTGGATGGGGCTGCAGTTTGGTGGTGGTGGAGAGACAGTATTTACGTCTAAAAAAAGAGAAAAATAAATGCAGCTGACATGGTAGTGTCTGGCCACTATTTTGGATGTTTAGTATATCAAAATTTGCCCAATATCAAAATGCACCTTGTGTAGAAGTTTGGTTGCGATTCAACAAGCGGTTCCGGAGTTATTGCATAACAACCAGTGTGAAACAATAAAATGGAAGATTAAAAAAACAAAACAAAAAAACATAATAATAATAATCCGTACAATTTCAATAGGGCTTCCCCGCCGTAGGCTTGAACCCTTAAAACAAATAACAATACTAGTAATAATTATAGTTTCAAGTAATGTTGGCTGGGGTTCAAGTGGTTTTGCACGCAGGGTATTGTGTTGGATATAAGGGCTGAGTCACATTTATCAAAATATAATTTAACTTATAGGGCATCGAGAAACTACCAAAGGAAAAGATTGTAGCCATTTTTGCTGTGGTCATTTAGGAGTGTAGCTTTTTTTGGTTGTGTCCGGTTCGAAGGACAATTTATTATTTGGTTATTTTTGTACTTGATGGTCTGTAGAATTATACCCAACCACACAATAGTATATATACTTGGTTAGTGGAGCGTAGGCGACGGGAAAGGGGAATTATGTTGAAACAAGGCAACAAGTTGGCAATGGAGTTGGTGATGAACGAGTGATGATCAAAGAGGAAATTCGTGGATAGTTAAAGACAGAAGGGGGCCTCTAAACTTCAATCATAATGAGGAGGATGATAGATGATCAGTGAATCAGTGGAAATCTACATTAAGGTTAGTACTATCGTATTAATGGAATGGAATGGGAGAACAAGTTGAGTTAGGTCTGGTATGGAGGCAGTTGAAGCGATAGTGTCAGGTTCCCCGATAATATTTGTGGGAACCTGCTAATTCCACGCATGCGCAGACAGGTCGGGATATATTTTCCCTTCCTTTAATTAATTACCTAAGTTTATAGGAATGATGTTTTACCCAGTATCTAATATATAACATAATTTAATGTTCTTCCCATTTAAACTAATGCATATTATTACGATTCTGAATCCTACAAACTTATATTTATAACTTAAGATTAAACTTAATCCTAGACTGTCCATGCTCTCTGAATAAGAGTATGGAAAAGTGCGGCTGTTTTTTAGTGTGGCCGTGTATGAGTGTGGCTTTGTTTGTGGTTTTGTTTATATCATTCTGACTTTTGCTTGCAGCCTTTGTGGCATTGTCTTTATATAATAAGGTTATTACTACAGCATTACTAAATACAATAACGCCCTATACTATATTTTATGTTTTGAGCATTACTACACAATAAAAAAGCACTTTTTTCGGAGGAGACACAAGGCAGGTTGCCTGTAGCGAGTGTCTCCCCCAAAGTTAAAAGAGTGACAGAGCCAAATTCAAGGGACGTTGGTGTCAAAATGCCTGGACACACAAAGTTTAAAGCATTCTAACTCATAGGATGAAGGAAAGATTGATTGAGGGAGAGAGTTCCAGAGTTCACTTGTTAACCCCTCCAATCCCAGCGACGGCTACTAGCCGTCAGTAGATAAGTCACTCCCCAGTCCCAGCGACGGCTAGGAGACGTCAGCAATGTACTTTCCTTGTACCTGCCTGTACAAGGCTGTACCTGGTACCACGACCGTTTGATCACTGCTCTCGATATGGCAACACTTCTCAGCTTATATAAGACCCACTGAAGGGTGGGAGAGCCAACCTTGCTTCATCTCTTGAGGTGAAAAGTTGTTGTATCCTGCCATTTTGGCTACAGTGCTTGGGACTGCATGGGACTTTTATTACTGTATCCTACGGTAGAGTACGGGTTAAGTAGAAGAAAGACTAAGAAAATTTGCCAATTCTTGGGTTGGAGAGCTGGACAGAGTAGGAGTGGGACTGTGTTGATAGGCGGATGCCTGGCACTCGCTGCAAGGGAGGGGGTATACAGTACACTGAGAGAGCTCTGAAGAACAGTGATTATTGTAATAGCTATAGAAGAGTGAAAGAGATGCAACATTGCGGTGTGTAGAAAGAGATTGTTGGGAACTAGTAAGAGTAGGCGAGTTGATGAGGCGAAATGCTTTTTATTCTACTCGTTCGAGAAGTGTGGTATGGGTGTAGCCTCCCCACTTATGCGAACAATACTCAATACAGGGGCGTACTGTGCCCCGATACAGAGCAAGAAGCTGTGCGGGGGTGATGAACCCACAGAGGCGGTTGAGCACACCTAATTTTTGGGAAGCTGTTTTAGCAAGAGCGGTAATATGATCTTTCCAAGAAAGTTCAGATCAAAAAGATACACCTAGAATATTGAGAGAAGATGAAGAGTTGAGTTGTGTATTGTTGAGTAATAGTTGATAGTCTTGTGAAAAATTGTGATGTAGACATAGAGGGAGAAACTGGGTCTTGGAGGCATTGAAAGTAACAAGATTTTCTCTGCCTCAATCAGAAGATAGGCATTCTATGGCCTCGCCATGTTTGTTTAAGAGTGCTTGCATGTTAGGTTGATGTGAAAAACTAGTTGAATAGTGTAAGGTAGAGTCATCAGCATATGAGTGGATAGGACTAGACTACTAAAGGTACTAAAGTAACCTAGATATTGGTTGATTATACAGAAGTCTTAGAAATAAGCTGACATGGAGGAGATTCACTCATGTAGATATATTATTGGGATAGGAATAGCTATATTATGGCCTAGATGTAGACATTTGAATATTTCAAAGTTGTAGATTTTGAGCATTACTACATATTGAAAAGCACTTAATTTTGCATAAAGGCTATAACGTAAATATTGTATAATTATATGGCGGTAATACATTTGTCTAAGTATTTTATGGTGTAGGTGTAGATTAGTTAAGGCAAGTTATTGATTAGGAGTGAATATGAAATATGTGGCCATTTTAGTTCTATCCATTAACCCTCTCACATCCTTATGATGCAGAGGTTGCCAGATTAGCAATAAGAAATAGATTTCTCTCACTCTTATAATTACCTCTCCAAAATTAGTTTTCTGCCCACAGCTAACTCAAAGACAACTGCAGAGGTTGAAGTAAATAAACTAAAAGTTTATAAATACCCCTGATGGTAACAAAGGCTTTAACCCTTCTTTAGCGGCCTATGCGGTTTATTTATATGTACCGCCCAGCGGGGTGTTTTTAGCCAAAATAGGGCTGTTTACGTGATCATATTCATGCCTAAATAAGACCCAGAACGTAAAACAAGTATCTATCACTGAAAGGGCATAAACAGAGCTTTCGAATGACACCATAACGATCCTTTTATGATGGCTAGTTTTCTTGCAATAACCGTGCAACGCGAGTGCAAAAAGCAGGTAATTAGCCACTTTCCCGATACAATTCCGTATATAGCGAGTGAGAGAGGGAGGAGGGAGCTGAGATTCGTGTCAGTAGGTTCGCCACGGTGGTCTGGAGCAGTCATACGCTCGCTAGTCTCCTGCCACCACTTGTCTCTCTCTCTCAGCAACATTACGTGCTGAAATTGCCACTCGACCTATGTCGAGCGCCGCCACATAGTCCAGCTTTATTACAAACGACTTATGTGGTGAGCCGCTTTTTAAGGGTTAAAGTATCCCTAATAGCCTCAAAATTGCGTCAAGGACGTGAGAGGGTTAAGAAGAGTGGTCATTTTAGATCTGACATTAAGAAGAGTGGCCATTTTGGTTGTGGCTGTTAATATGTGTGGCCATTTTGGTCATTAACTCTTTCCGACATATTAACTTACGAAAGTTAGGGGTTGCCCGAGCGCCCGGTATTTCCCCCACAACACTCTTTCTCACACTGAGCGACTGTTAGAAGTTGGAGGAATTTGGGGTTGCCACCAACCGACAGATTATGATCTAACTTACCTTACCAAACTTACTGAGCTCAATATGACGCAGATCGCGTCATAAACTTATTATTGAGCAATTTCACTAAGTTGAAATGACGCGATCGCGTCATATGATACTTTTGGGCAAACCGCCATATGACGCGATTGAGTCATATATGACGGAGAGGGTTAAGGAATGTGACCACTTTAGTTGTGGCCGCAAAGAAGTGTGGCTGTTTAGGAGTGTGGCCATAAAGGAGTTTGGTTGTGACCCTTATGGAGTATGGCCTTTAAAACTTTTGCTGTGGGCATATTTCCGTCTATTTCCGCCATATTAGAGCTCATTCAGGCACTCCTGATTGAGTAGGCAAGTGTCTGAATGAAATGAAATGTATTCAGCCAAAAACTAGAAGAAAATAGCTTCAAAATGACACCAAAACGAGCTTCATAGCTCGCGGGCTTCACCCGCAGCGCTACCATAGACATTCGCTAAAATTAGAAATTATCGCTAATGTCGCGGTACATTTGCCTTTGGTAGCGCTGTATATCTCGCGAGAGCATGACTTAGAGTCCTCAGTGCTGCGGCCGGCTGGCTGGAGGAAGGAAGTGTGGCCTGTCTCGCTCATGCTCCCTCGCACTCGATTCTACAGGCTTTAATAGGCTTTAGAAGCCTGTAAATTGCTGTAAATTGCCATGGTTTTCCGGAACGTCTCCCGCAGGCAATGGGTTAAAGAGTGTAATTTTTGGTTGTAACCATTAACCCGCAGAATACCGGCATGTTGTTGGCCTTGTGTCACCCCCAGTGCCAGCCGATTTACCATGATTTTGTATTGGCTACATCTATCATGTTGGATGAAAAAGGAAGGATCGAGATAAAAGCACTCACCTAGTCCATTTTCGCCCAAAAATATGTAGACAATGTCGTATTTAGCGAGTTAAAAGTATTGATGTAAATACCGTAGACTTTATCGTAGTCTTTATCGATTTTTGTTTTGTTTTGTTATTCAAGCCGACTTCCAAGTGCACCCACCGTCTGTTTTCAATGGATGCAGGCATTTCAAGTAGTGTTATGCTGATTATGGATTATCTTTAGTACGCACACATATTTTTGTGATATAAGTTCGCGCACGAGAGGCACCATGGTTACGCAAAGTAAAATATATATGCATTTTGTACAAATATATTTTTATACTATTTTGCAAACACACTTTTAGAGTATTTCGAGTTTATCAGCATTGAGTATGAAGTGCTTTTTCAATGCACAATTGTTATGGAGATTTAAACGCCCTCAGGAGACGATCTACGGGTCCGCAAATTGAGCCACACACACAAGTTTTTATGTCACATTATCTTCAATTATTTATCATTGAAATGCATTGGGCTTGTATTTTATCTTTTACACACACGCTAATGATTGTTACAAAGTCTTATTATGTAAAAATCACTGGCCAATATTCTCATATTAATATTTTGTTATGCTATGTTTCTAAGAAACATGATATATTCTGATTGCTATTCCCGGACTGGGAATGTGAAGTTATCTTCAACTAAAGGTCGTTGCACACTGACACGAAAGCTCCTCCAGGCGAGTTCCCGATTCGAAATTTCAACCTGATACGGCGAATCGGCAACATGATCGTGGATATCGGGAATTAGCCGTGGGTGACTCTCACGGGCCAAGCGACGTATCGTGGGCCGTTACGAGATTTTGAGCTGTTCAAAAGTCCGTGGGAATCCCCTGGCAATAAACAATCGTCTGAGTCGGGTCTCCGTCACGAATTCGCCGTATCACAATTGTGTGGTCCGTATCAAAGACGTATGGTCCGTATCAAAGACGTATGGTCCGTATCAAAACCGTATGGCCCGTATCAACGTCGTCTGGTGCGTAAGCCTGCCGTGCGGACCGAATGTAGGAAAAAAAGGCACCGGAAAAAAAGGAACAGGAAAAAAAGGCACCGGAAAAATAGGCACTGGGAAAAAAAGTCACAGGAAAAAATGGCACATTCTTAGGGGTAGGAAACAATGGCATATTATGAAAATTTATCACAATGTTTAAGAAGGCAAATATATTTTCCAGGATTTATTCCGAAATGATGTATTATTCAAGAATTACATAATTTTAATATATTAGTTATATATTTATTGTAGGCCTACTTTCTATTTAACCTAACCTGACCTAATGTGAGACATCACGTGGACTACGCTGTTCAGTTTTGGTGTCCTTATTTTATAATGAATATTGACTCTTTGGAGGCACTCCAACGAAGAATGACGCAAATGATCCACATTGTTAGAAATTTATCATAGGCCTATGAGGAGAGTCTGAGAACCCTTGGCTTGCATTCATTAGAAAGACGAAGATGTATAGGAGATATGATATAGGTGTTTAAGTGGATGAAAGGTATAAATAAGGGAGATAGAAATAAGGTATTAAGGCTTAATAACGGCGAGATAACCCATTCAAATGGCTTCAAATTGGATAAGTTCCGCTTTAGAAAAGGTATAGGTTAGCACTGGTTTGGAAACAGAGTTGTGGAAGTGTGTGGTTAGCTCAGGAACGGTAGAAAATTGTAAATGCAAAGTTGATAGTCATATGAATGATATGGGTTGGGTGTGAATGGGATCTGCCTCGTGTGGGCCGGTCGGCCTTATGCAGAACATCGGTTTCTTAAGTTCTAACCTAACCTAACCTTACCTAACCTAACCTAACCTATGGTGAGTACACTACCAGATATATATACATACATTATGCAATATTGCATATTGCATCGAAACACATTTTATTGATCTATTACTTCGTAATACAACATTTTGTTTTATGTGCAATTTTTTCCTAGTCCATAATTTGTGAAAAAAATTCCAGTGCCTTTTTTTTCCTGTGCCGTTTTTTCCGAGTACCGTGTGCGGACCGTATCTCTTCCGTGCAGAAAATTGGCAACGGTCGAGTTGGCAACAACGCGTCTAGCCTCAATCCGGTTGCACGTCTCACGGCGTCGATACGGCGTCGATACGATTCTTCTAAGTTGTATTCAGTCTTTTGGGTCGTATCTTTTCCGTGGACTAGTCATGTACCCTTCGCACGACTTTTCCTATCTTCTTCGTAGCACTCGTTTCTCCACCGTAATGGCTAGAGTCTTATCAAGTCATGCGGAAGAGATATAGTAGAGATACGGTAGAGATACGACTCTAACGATGCCAGCCATTTTCGCCGCGATCTCCAGTAAATTCGGTAAGACACAGGATTTGTATGTGTCGTGGGTGTTCGTGCCAGTCTTGAAGGGGCTGTCGTGTCAGTGTGCAACGACCTTAAAGGAGCTTTCGACTGGGTGAGGACTGACCTTATTTTCCCAAAATACCACATAAATAACAAGCAATAGACATAAAACACAAGGAAAGATTACACAGTTTTTTTTTCTTAATTACTAGGGAACATTGGCATCAAAATAGTATGTTGGTAATGGTCAATTTTGGCTTATAGATTAGACAATAATTAAATAAGATGGAATGAAGACAATCGGTCTTACCACAATAGTATCATCCTTAAAAGATAGCAGAGTATGCGACCAAATATAATAGCAATACGAATTGATTCAAGTATACACAATGAATAAGAATTTTAATAACTGGCAACTCGAGATAAATGAAGGACGCACTGATTATATGTAACGATATGATAATACATAAAGATAACAAGACTAAGTTCTTCTAGCAACGAAATTAGTTAAAGATCAATGAACACAATATTCAAAACTTATTACACAGAGTCTAGATGAAATGACTGAAAAACATTTTAACTCTGCATTTAGGTTTCACTATATTGATATGATCCCAAGTGATAATTAACATATAAACACAGATATGCACGAAGATTCTCGGATGACGTGTAAGGTGCATGTATCAATTAATATAGTAACAATATAATTATGTATATCACTTCTCCTGTGAGTCGCGGGAGCCCGAACCCTAAGAAATATATATACAGTATATATTATGTTACCGGTGTAGAATAGGTGTGTATTGTTTCCCAGCAAACGGGACAACAGTTATCAAAGAATATGGAAACGGAAAGTATGTTTCTGGAGAGGTTTACGTTAAATTAAATACGAGAACTTGGCATATCTGTGTCTAAACCCTCACAATAATCACTGTTACCACTACGAAACTGAGAGAGGCACTTAAAGGAGTCAGTGTAGATGAGGGCCGGGTACAAAGGAAATCAAGCAACAACAGTTCTAGTGACCCTTCTAGGCTGCTTGTCCTCCAAAACACTGAGGATCAAGTGTCCAAACAGTGGTTTAGAGTGGGTAAGGGAACATTGGAAAGGGAACTACTGCCCTGAAAACTAATGTCCGTGGCAGGATTAGCAAGTTAGTAGGGGACAGATGGGTTAGTAACTGAGGGGGCATAAAATAAAGTTATTCATTTACAAACGCAGTCAGTCGCGGGTTTGATGCGAGATATGTGTCTAGGCGAAGTTTAAATGAATAAACGGTGCTGCAGTCTATAACGTCTTGGGGAAACCCATTCTACAAGTTGACAACTCTATTGAAGAAGAAATTCTTAGATTCGTGCGAGTAAAAAAATTTACCAATAATTTTGCAACCGTTTCCCCGTGTGTAATTAGATTGGTCGATAGTGAAGTACTTACTACAGTTCATATTGTCGATGCCATTGATGATTTTGAACACTTGAATTAAGTCGCCTCTTAATCTGCGCTGGGTTAAAGGAAATAGATTTAATTCTCTAAGACTTTTTGGCTTTGCGTCGTACCTCTACAAATTTCACCCGTTCTTCGTCATTTTGTGAGGATTTTAATCTAACATTAGCAAACATTTTAGCAAGCAGACAGTTTGAAATATCTTTATTCCACCATTTTGGCTTATTATTATGGTCTGTACGCCGTATTTTCGATGGTATGCCGTCTTGCACTGCTTTAAGGTAAGTGGTTTCGAATAATTCCCAAGATGTATGTATGTCCTTATTGTTAATTAGAAAGGTTGAGTCAGTTTCTTTAACCCTTGTCTAGCGGGGGGTTTTGAGCATATTTGGGCATATTCAGGCCCTCCTGCATGATAAATCAAGTATCTGCATGAGAAAAAAAATATATTTAGCAAAAAACTAGGTGCTAAAAGCTTCAAAATGAGACCAGAACGAGCTACGTAGCACTCGTGGTTCTCATACACAGTGATACCAGTAACATGGGAGTTTAGCGTATAGCAGGATATTTTTCCCAGCTATGGTCACTACTGGCTAGACTGCCGGCCTCTCGAGAACACAGGGAACATGAGTTAATGGGCGGCGGTAAGCCCTGGGAGTCGGCTGTCTGGCCCACTGCGCTCCCGGCCATTTGCACTCGATTTTAACCCTTTAAAAGCCTTAATAATGCTTCTAACTTGCTGCAAATTGGAACCGGACTTAAGTCCGACCCCGATCTTTAAGGGTTAAACATAATTCTAAGTTTATGAAAGTTTGCTTTCTTGAAATTAGGGACTTTTTCGATGCTGCTATTTGGTTCATTACTAGTAAACTTTAAAGTGAAAGTTATCGTACGATGGTCGCTGTTACTGAATTCATCACCAACATTCAAATTCTCTATTAATTCATCTTTTGTTGCAAGTACAAGGTCAAGAACGTTATTACCACGGGTCAGCGATCGAACAAATTGATAGAGTGATCTCTCTTGCAAGTTCGCATACAAGTCATGTCCGGAGTGTGAAAAAAGAGTATCGCCCCAATTGGTCACAGGTAAATTAATGTCGCCAAAAATTACGGTGTCTTGTGAGTTACTTACGTCTGCAATTTGTTCGTAAATTTCTCAGTCAGTTTGCACTGATTGAGCTGGAGGTCTGTATATTAATGCAAGTATTATTTTTGTACCTTTATTATTCTTTATTAGCACAAAATATGTGTCGACGTTCACAATTTGAGGTTTTGACAAGAGGGTCGGGTTAAGACTTTCTTTGATATAAAGTAAAAAGCCATCCCCATATCTATTTATTCGGCTTTTCTCAAACATTACATAACCAAGAAGAGAATACTCTGCTAAAAAGTCTCTATCTTCTGTATTGAGCCAAGATTCTATTATGCCAATCACATCATAATTTTCTGTAAACACTAGTTCCTCTAAATCTGAAAACTTATTGCGTATGCTATGAGCGTTTGCATAGAAGACCTTTAAAGTTGCGGTTTTGGAACTCACAGAACGCTCCTTAATAACATTTTTGGTTATGGTCGGATCTACATTTATGTTCATGTCTGTCCTCAGTCCTTGCTGTCCTCGGTCCTCATCGCTGGTGGTCATCAGTTGCCTCTGTTTTTTGTTTGGCATAGGATGATTTATGTCGCTGGTGCTTCTTCTTCTCGAATGGCGTTTTTTTATCCATGGCTGCAGACTGCTTCGTGTAGGAGACGACCCATGCGTGCTGAACCCACAGGGTTTAGATGAGTCCCATCCTTGCGGAACAGAGTAGGCTGGTTATAGAAGTTATCCCAGAGGTAGAACGAGTTGAGACACTAGTTTGAAGTTAAGTTCCGGGACGTCTGGGTACAACGTCAGGTAAGGAGACAGGGCACGAGTCACTTATGTCCTTCTCATGCTCACAGGCTAGGTTCTGGGCCAAATAACTTCAATATTTTCTTTACTCGCTCACTCTCTCTCCTCGTCTTCTGGCTGGCTCTCGGACACTCACTCACGCTGTACCTGTGGGTTTTGTCTAACTTTGCCCTTACTTTAAGATCAACAAAAGTCATTCCAGGAGTAAGAGGCAAGCTAGACTTATTAGTAGGGGTTCTTTGCGAACGATCACACACTGGCTTAACTTCGTCTTTAGTACTGGACAAAGTAGGCAAGAATGAGACTGTTCAGAAAGCTTGTGGGGGTCCTCACAACAAGTACTGTGATGTAAGGCAATTCCGGCCTTAGAGTGTTGGGGTGGAGTTCATTAGGTGATATTACAGATCTTGGAGGATTGTAATAACTCCAGAACTTCTGAGTTACTGCCTTGATAGCGTAATGCATAAATGCGCAGAATTTCAGTGCGAGTATCCTTGAATTGTCACATGTATTTGTTGATTTCATTAATTGAGTTTAGAAGTAAAGTTGGTTGGTGAAAAAATATTAATTACGTCTGAATTGTTTAATTAATAGAGAAATTGCTCGACCGGTACTCGAACCTAGTCGATTCAGTATTCCTCGGCCTCCAGCGTTATAACTGGGTGACTCAAGACATCTAAATCGTCGATTATAAAAAACCTCAGCATTTGTAACTGTCCTTTCTACACTAGGACTGCTTGGAAAGGATTAACAAATTGAATCTAAGCCAGCAGGCTAAATGCTTGCCGATAGGTTGGTCAATGTTAGTAGTGTCTTGTTTTTCTGAGGTGTCCTGTACACAGAATCTCCGGGCATCAAGGGAACGATAGACATCGTGGTTTTTCTTACTGTTGGAGAGCAAGATGCATTAGTTGCAGCTGGTACTTCTGGCCAGCCAGTTAGTCATGCATGGGGTTGAAGTGGTTGGGCGTGTGTGGACGGCTTGGTGGTGGAGATATAGGTGGTAGAGTTGGCTTGCATTTTCCCAAAGTCTCGTAGGTTATTTCGACTCCCTTGATTATGATGATTTGGTCTGTACGCAACTCCTGAGTATTTTTCTTGGATGCACACTGTGGAGGCCTTGTTGTAACTGCAACTGGGTTGAATGGTTTGCAGTGTAGCTCGTCTATGGGGGCCTTGAAGGGTGGAGTTGTCTGTGGAATCGGCGTCCACGTGGAGATCGTATTTTCGCTTTTTATGTGGGCAGGAAGGTGAGATACCCTGTTTCTTGTTGTTTCTCCGGGTGCATGCCCTTCGGTCGGATGTGTGGGCGGACTTTGGCGTATCTTGGGCGTGAGTTGCAGTCATGGTGTGGGAAAGGGTGTTTTCTGGTGAATCACAAGGCTTTTATTTGGGCAGATTAAAATGGTTTCCCCTGTCTGGCGCATTTTCTATGAGGCTTATCCCTGATACGTTTTTTAGAGTCCTGAGCTAGCGGCCGCCATGTTGTGGTTTGTTATCTTTCCCGCCATGTTGTTGCCCTCTGTTTTTGCCCGTTATGCGCTCTCTTATGCTCGCATTCCGTAACGCCGAGGCTGGAGCGGCTTCTGAGATGTTGGATGGCTGAGGACAATGTGTTGGCTTATTCTCTTCCCGTCGCATCTTATATAATATATATTCTTATATTCTAATACATCTATATATACATGTTATTTATATGGTGTTTGGGAGGTGGGAGGAGGCTGGGGGGGTTGGTGGCAAGAAGGTCAAAGGGTAGGGTACTTGTGGTATGAATATTGTTACGTATCTTGATCCTCAAGTGGTTAACTTGATGAATCTAGATAGCACAGAGATATATATTAAGGTATCAGTCAGCTGAAGGCAAAACAAAAGTAAAATCTAATAAAATAATGTCCTGTTGTTGCTTCCTTTCCTTTTGGATCTTAGGACTTAGTATCCTTTATTGACTGATACTCTTTAATTATGAAAAATACTGAAACTAATTAAAGTCATGTAGTATTTATAAAAAATTATTATTTAACCGAAGCTTAGTAGGCTATGGTTATGAACCGAAGAAGTATATCTAAAGAAGGACTATTAATTCTATAAAAAGTCTTGAAAGATAAATATTAAAGTAAGAATATTTCTGTCTCTTACCCTTTTTTAAATGAATAGATAGTTTTCTTCTATGTCCTTTTATTTATATTTAATGTAATTATTCTTGGTTCTTGTCTTACGTTAATAGGATTATATTATTATTATCATCAGGAGTAATATCAAAGTCACATACAAAGTTAGATATATATTTAATAATTAGTTAAATGTATTTCTTAACCACGTAACATTGAGGTTTGATTATGAGTAAATAAAGTTACAGGATCGCTTCATAGATTCGATTCAGGTCTCACTCAAATAATATGAAAAGCAAAATATAATATTTTGAAGCAAAAGAATTTTCTTCAGCTTAGGAAATCACTAGAAGTAATATTAACACAGCCATGTTAGTCTAAGGCGATATTACTAATATGAGACAATAGCATCACCGTACTAAGCACCATTAAGCAATGTAAGCTTAATTAAAAGAAAATGAAAGAACTCGTAAGTATTAATAAAAAACAATAGTATTACTTTCATCATAACCCAATTACTTAAAGAGTTGCTTTAGTCCACAAGTTAGGCAACTAAAATAGTTAAGTACATAATAGTAGCGTTAACGTTAATTCGCAATCAAATAGTTAAACACATAATAGTAGCGTTAACGTTAATTCGGAATCAAATAGTTAAGCACGTAATAGTAGCGTTCACGTTAATTCCCAATCACATATCTCACTAACCAACATAACGTAAGTGTTTACACCGAACACACTTAACACACATTTATAATCTGACTGACAGTCACATTATAATACTTCACCCCGTCTTCCTCCAGCTGCAAGTTCACCTTCCCCAACTCCAAATGAGACTGATTTGAATGCCCACAACTCGGGTCTTATATACTAAACAATGATGGTGTAGGAACGAATCAGGAGGCGGGGGGTGGTGCCCGCTCCAATCATAGCTCCTCGAGTCGCATAACAGGTGCATGGTCCAATCACAGCTCCTGGCGTCGAACATACGTCATCGTGTCCGGTCATCGGGGTAGTTTGCAGGGTCCCCTATGATGCACACAGGTGTGAAGGCTTGTTTCCAGGTATGCGGGCGAGCTAGTTTCCCCACTCGCTGGTTCGCTCGCTAGTCTGCTTCACCGTTTGGGTAGTGCGACTCCTTCAACTCTAATTCTAACTCTTAAATTAACATACAGGGCTCCGTATGTCAGACCTCCCCCCTAGAAAAGAGTTTAACCCGTACAGCCCCAGCGACGCGCCTGACGCGTCGGCGATGTATGTAACGCACAGCCCCAGAGACGCGCCTGGCGCGTCGCCCCAATTGCGCCGACCGTGACCTCAGGTGTAGCCACTCAAGAGGGCTCAGATTTGTATGGGAACTGTGTACGTATCCCACGCACCCGTGCCGATGGTTGAAAACTCTCAAAGTCCACGTGCGTGCGCGCGAGCACGCAATAACCTGTTTTTTTGGGATAATTGCCTTCAATTTTTTACTCTTATAAAATCCGTTTTCGGGGGCTCTGTAGGACCATTTTTTAAGCTTTTTGAGCGGTTTTTCGTGGTTTTTCCTTCATTCCTAACCCATTCGCTATTGTTTCTGGAATAAAACCATTTTTTGAAAACCGGCCGGGTTCTGGTGCGCAAACATTACAAAACTAGCCGGGGCTCCACGGGTTAAGGAGTATAGTACATAATATTAAACATAATACATAAATAGATTCACCACCAGATTGGCAACAGCAAGATTATAATGAGGATATAATAAGGATACAACCCAAAGTAGGCAACGTCTCCAGGTACCACATCAGAACATAGCCGGAACGTAGCTGGAGCGTTATTCGAACTGCAAGGCATAATCTCACAGCTGAAGGCTTGAAAGCGCACTACAAAAGCATGATATTTACCTCGCTACAAGGGAGAGCTAATTGCCAAAATCCTCTCATTAAATGAAACTTACTGCTGCATGAGGTCAACCTGGTAAATGCAATCTTTGATCCGTGGCAGTGGGTAGGTATCGTTCTTTGTGACAGCATTGACTTGCCTATAGACCATACAAAACCTATGGCTCCCGTCTGGCTTTGGCACAAGTATGACCGGACTACTCCACTGGCTGAAGGCCCGAGTGATCAGTTCATTAGATAACATAAACTCAAGCTCGACCTGCAGTATACTCCTGCGTTGTGGCGAGACACGGTAGGGGGATAGTTTAATGGGAGTTGCATCCCCTACGTCGATGTCGTGCACGGCCAAAGAAGTGAGCCCTGGAGTATCACGGAACACACTGGGAGACTGAGATAAAACAGAGATTAGTTGGTTCGCTTGATCAGAGGGAAGATGACATAGTTTAGATGGTAATTCCCTCAAAGCCACTGAATTATACTGAAAGTTGGATAGGCTACATGACAAGTCAAAGTCTGCATGGATACCTTCAGGCTCTGGAACAGTCTGTTGCGGGTCAGTAAGAGAACTGAAGACTTCGTCCGCACCAGGCTGTTCACAGGTCCTGACATTCACTGCCACAGTGGGAGAATCTGGAGGAGAGGAATCAGGGGACCTATGGTAGGGCTTCAACATATTTATATGGAATACTTGCGTGGGCTTTCTCCTGTCTGGGGTAGTTACTAGATAATCGGTAATGCTCACCCTCCGAATGATCTTATATGGGCCCCTGAACTTGGCAGATAAGGGTTGGCCAAAAAGGGGGAGCAGGACCAAAACCTCATCACCGGGCTTAAACTCCCTCTCACGGGCTTTTCTGTCATACCATTTCTTCATGGAGCTTTTAGCCACTGTCAAGTTTTGAGCGGCAAACTCACATGAGGATCTCAGCCGGGTTTTGAAATCTGAAACATACTTGAGGAGGTTTTGGTTCCCCTCCTGGCCAACTAGGCTATCCTGCAATAGTTGCAAAGGACCTCTTACCTGGTGACCGAAAACTAGCTCATTAGGGGAAAAACCCAGGGATTCAGTTGGAACATCACGAGTAGCAAATAAAAGAAAAGGTACCCCCTTATCCCACTCAACTCCGGTCTCTGTACAATACTTACGTAACATTCCCTTTAATGTCTGATGATATCGTTCGAGAACCCCTTGACTCTCTGGGTAGTAGGTGCTAGACTTAACATGCTCGATACCCAACTCCTTCAGGGACTGCTGGAAAATGTTAGAGGTAAAATTAGTTCCTTGATCACTTTGCACCTCATGGGGGAAACCCATTCTGGTGAAGAATTTGAGCAGTTCCTTGATAACAGTTGGAGCAGAGGTAGTCCTTAAGGGTATAGCCTCTGGGTAGCGAGTTGCCATGTCCATGATAGTTAATAAATAAATGTTACCTTGGGAAGTCTTAGGCAATGGGCCTACAATGTCCACTACCACCCGAGTAAAAGGATTCTCGAAAACGGGCAAGGGCACCAGAGGATGTACAGGCACCTTCTGATTGGGTTTTCCTGTCATCTGGCAAGTGTGACACACTCTACAAAACTCCACTACATCTGCACGCATTCCTGGCCAGTAAAAGTGGGCTCTGATTCTGTCTAGAGTTTTTCTCACACCTATGTGTCCTGCCAATGGTATACTATGTGCCATTTCCATGATATCTCTACGACAAGGTTTGGGGACTACTACTTGATGGACGTCCCAAGCCCCGTCATCGATTGGTCTGTGTGGCGGTCTCCATCTTCGCCACAATACTCCTCCTTTGAGGTAGAAACATTCACCACCCTCATTCTCACATTCCTCTTCACTCACGGACCTGGCAGCTAACTCCTTGCATTCACTATCATCTCTCTGTAGCTCTACCAGGCCACTAGGACAATTTGGAGGGGTTTCATGGTCATCGTTAGGGTCAAGATGAGCCATAAAGGTGTCAGATAAATCCACCTCAGTCACATCATCAGGCACAGTTGGAGTGTCATTCACACTCTCATCATCCCTTTCATCAACTCTTACATTCGGTACATTTCTGTCTGAGGGAACTGCTACTTGAGACATTGAACGTGTGACAGCACACACAGGGAAAACTGGTGGCATCTCCTTTTCGAGCTCACCGGTTAGTGGCTCGTTAACAGGGGAAAGTGACAAAATGGGGTCTGGTCGGACCTTCTCACCTGCTACATCATTCCCCAAAAGGAGTGTTACCCCAGGCACAGGGATATCTTGGGACCTACACAAAGCTATGGTGGCCTCACCCTGTAGTAACTCACATTCAATTTCGCCTTTTACCAAGTGTGCATAAAATTGGCCTCCAGCACCTCTCATTACAACTGGTTCGCCAGGTGGGCACTCAGTGTAAGGATTCACCATGAGGGTGCTAGTAGAACCTGTGTCTCTCAGAATTTTTACCTCATGCATACAACCATTTAATCTCACGTTGCCAGATGAAATAAAGGGACGGTAACTGTCCTGCACTGATGGTGAAATTATTATTGGCTTAACCCTAGTGGGTTGCACCACACATGCTACTACACCCCTGTCTAGATGGTTTACGTTAGCTGCTAGGTACTCCTTCTGTCGAGAGTCCTGCATTAAAGGAACTTTTGGTGCTAGGTACTCCTTCTGTCGGGAGTCCTGCATTAAAGGAATTTTTGGTGCTAGGTACTCCTTCTGTCGGGATTCCTGCATTAAAGGCACACATGGAATTTGAGATACGGCGGCAACTGTCTGCCCCGATCTCTCGGTTTTTTCCTTGGCCCAGCACTGATAAGCTAGGTGGCCTCTCATGCCACAAAAAGTACATAGTTTAGGGGATACGGGAACGTTCCCTCTTTGAGCATTACTATTAGTTTGGGGCCCACCTCTGTTACCATTGCCCTGAGTCGCATTTTTAGTTGGGGGAACAATTCTATTTTGGCTAGCTGGGGAAGACGTTATAGGCTTGTGACTTGGTCTGTCAGATTTGTGATTGGGATACTTAAAATTAGAACTAGAATTATCGTAGGGCTTCTTTCCACGAAATTTGTTGTTGAGCACGTATGTGTCAGCCATGTCAGCAACGTCAGCAAGACAATCTACCTTTTTCCCCTTTAAATGATAGGATACAGAAGAATCAATTTTCCAGAGGAAATTTTCTAACAGGACCAACTCCTTCAGATCGTTGTAGCTTGTGACTTTCTTACTCTTGACCCAATGATTGAAAGTTTTAGTCATGGTCCTGGCAAATACCTTATGGGTTTCTTCTACTTTCTTCTGGTTTTTACGGAAAGATTGCCTGTAAGCCTCAGGCTGCAATTGATAGATTTTTAGGATAGCTTCTTTGAGATTGTCATAATCCTGCCTAACTTCTGCTACTTCTGACAAATACGTGGCTCGAGCCTGCCCTGTCAAAACGGTTTGTAACATAAAAGGCCATTGATCTCTTGTCCACTTCATACCTCCAGCAACTTCCTCAAACAAAACAAAGAAATCCTGCACATTATCCTCAGTGAAAGGTGGAATGACACTAGTCATAGTCAATCCCAGAGGGGGAGCAAATAAGGGAGCATTTGTATTGACATTTAGTTGAGCCGTACGATATTGATATTCACATTGTTCGGTCGTGGCACTGGCATTTATTCTGGATAGTTCTATGCTTGCGTTGGCTTGTTCGGTCGTCGCTTTTATTCTGGCTTCTTCTATTTTTAGTCTGGCTTGTTCGGCATTTGTTTCGGCATTTATTTTCATTCTGGCTAGTTCTAGTTCGAATATTTGATCACCGGTCAAACCAGGTGGCAATTGTACATCAAGTTGGCTAGGTTTACTCGGGATCCCACCAACTGCTCCGTCACCCTCCTTGCCTTCTACAGGGAACAGGTGGGTTTTTATGGTCTGAGCCACCTCAACTTTAGACATGTTTGAGACAGTTAACTGGAGATGTGAGGCAAGCACTTTCAGTTCGGATTTTGACAGACAGTCAATATCAGGGGCTGTGGGTTCTGATTCTATGAAAACTCGAGCATCTTCTTCATTAATTAGTTGAGGCATGATTAATATTTGATTTTTAAGTAGTGAAACGTTAATGAAACTGAGTGAAACTGTATGAAACGAATCCTGGCAAGGTCGCCACTCTTCTGTTACGTATCTTGATCCTCAAGTGGTTAACTTGATGAATCTAGATAGCACAGAGATATATATTAAGGTATCAGTCAGCTGAAGGCAAAACAAAAGTAAAATCTAATAAAATAATGTCCTGTTGTTGCTTCCTTTCCTTTTGGATCTTAGGACTTAGTATCCTTTATTGACTGATACTCTTTAATTATGAAAAATACTGAAACTAATTAAAGTCATGTAGTATTTATAAAGAATTATTATTTAACCGAAGCTTAGTAGGCTATGGTTATGAAACGAAGAAGTATATCTAAAGAAGGACTATTATTTCTATAAAAAGTCTTGAAAGATAAATATTAAAGTAAGAATATTTCTGTCTCGTACCCTTTTTTAAATGAATAGATAGTTTTCTTCTATGTCCTTTTATTTATATTTAATATAATTATTCTTGGTTCTTGTCATACGTTAATAGGATTATATTATTATTATCATCAGGAGTAATATCAAAGTCACATAAAAAGTTAGATATATAATTATTTAATAATTAGTTAAATGTATTTCTTAACCACGTAACATTGAGGTTTGATTATGAGTAAATAAAGTTACAGGATCGCTTCATAGATTCGATTCAGGTCTCACTTAAATAATATGAAAAGCAAAATATAATATTTTGAAGCAAAAGAATTTTCTTCAGCTTAGGAAATCACTAGAAGTAATATTAACACAGCCATGTTAGTCTAAGGCGATATTACTAATATGAGACAATAGCATCACCGTACTAAGCACCATTAAGCAATGTAAGCTTAATTAAAAGAAAATGAAAGAACTCGTAAGTATTAATATAAAACAATAGTATTACTTTCATCATAACCCAATTACTTAACCCTTAATTAGCGGCTCACCACATAAGTCGTATTTAATAAAGCTGGACTATGTGGCGGCGCTCGACATAGGTCGAGTGGCAATTTCAGCACGTAATGTTGCTGAGAGAGAGAGACAAGTGGTGGCAGGAGACTAGCGAGCGTATGACTGCTCCAGACCACCGCGGCGAACCTACTGACACGAATCTCAGCTCCCTCCTCCCTCTCTCACTCGCTACATACTGAATTATATGGGGAAAGTACCGAATTACATGCTTTTTGCACTCGCGTTGCACGGTTATTGCAAGAAAACTAGCCATCATAAAAGGATCGTTATGGTGTCATTCGAAAGCTCTGTTTATGCCCTTTCAGGGATAGGTACTTGTTTTACGTTCTGGGTCTTATTTAGGCATGAAAATGATCACGTAAACAGCCCTATTTTGGCTAAAAACACCCCGCTGGGCGGTACATATAAATAAACCGCATAGGCCGCTCTTAAGGTGTTAAAGAGTTGCTTTAGTCCACAAGTTAGGCAACTAAAATAGTTAAGTACATAATAGTAGCGTTAACGTTAATTCGCAATCAAATAGTTAAACACATAATAGTAGCGTTAACGTTAATTCGCAATCAAATAGTTAAGCACGTAATAGTAGCGTTCACGTTAATTCCCAATCACATATCTCACTAACCAACATAACGTAAGTGCTTACACCGAACACACTTAACACACATTTATATAATCTGACTGACAGTCACAATCCCATTATAATACTTCACCCCGTCTTCCTCCAGCTGCAAGTTCACCTTCCCCAACTCCAAATGAGACTGATTTGAATGCCCACAACTCGGGTCTTATATACTAAACAATGATGGTGTAGGAACGAATCAGGAGGCGGGGGGTGGTGCCCGCTCCAATCATAGCTCCTCGAGTCGCATAACAGGTGCATGGTCCAATCACAGCTCCTGGCGTCGAACATACGTCATCGTGTCCGGTCATCGGGGTAGTTTGCAGGGTCCCCTATGACGCACACAGGTGTGAAGGCTTGTTTGCAGGTATGCGGGCGAGCTAGTTTCCCCACTCGCTGGTTCGCTCGCTAGTCTGCTTCACCGTTTGGGTAGTGCGACTCCTTCAACTCTAATTCTAACTCTTAAATTAACATACAGGGCTCCGTATGTCAGAATATGGAAGAAGTGGGTGACCTAGTTTTGGTGCTATGAATGTTTGTTGGCGAGTCTGTATATATACGGACCTGGCACTCAGTGAGTTAAGTTTTAGAGTGTAGCCGTTTTGCTTTCGATTATGACTGTTTAAGAGTGTGACCGTTAAGGAGTGTAACGATATTAGTTGTGACCTTTAAGGTGTGTGGCCATTTAGGAGTGTGGCCTTTTTGTTTGTGACTGTTAAGGAGTGAAGGCATTTAATAGTATGGCTAGTTTGGTTGCTCTTAAGTTAGCCTAGCTTTAAGGAAAGGACATGGCAGGGAAGGAAGAAGCTGTTCATTGTGGGGGAGGTTGTAGGCACCAATCGAACAGGGCTAGACCCAGGAGAGGCTATAGGCATTTGATAAGGAGTCACTGGAACTCCTGTTTCATTTGCTTGGCCTCTTACTGATTTTCTTTGTGCCTCACTTACACTGAGAGTAATCCAGCTCGCTCTCACAAACACCTCCTCCTTCTATTTACTTCACTACACTAAATATGCACACTACACTTCCTTCTTCCACAATTTTTGTTTGCTATATAAAATGATGAACAATAGCCCATCCTCGCAGTCCCCAGGGGAAGGGACCATAAATGCCCATACACCCGCCCGATCTTCACCTGACGACCCCTCACAATGCTCTGGACCTTGGCCTGTCACTCTTACTATCAACTTGCGCACCAATCACGGCCTTTCCTCTAATTTTCAGTCTGTTGAACACCATCTCTCCTACAAACCAGATCTTCTTTTCCTCACTGAAACTCGGGTGTCTGAAGCAACTGCCAGCAGCCCCTTCTTTGTATCCTTCTACTTTCTCTATCCTAGTTTCAAAGCCAAGGGCGGATGTTGTGCATACGTGCCCAACAACTCACTTGCTCTTGTGTTCACGATTTCGACTTCTCTGAATTGTCAACTTTATGGCTCAAACTATCCTGTCATTCTCATACTAAATACTTTTGTGCTGTCTATCTTTCCCATAACTCTACCGACTTTCCCAAATTCTTTGACAATCTAAACTCTAAAGTGGAACACATTCTATCCATTTCTCCTTTCTCAGAAATCTCCATCTTAGGGGATTTCAACGTTCACCACCGCCAATGGCTCTCCTCTCATACTATTGACCACCCTGGTGAACAAGCCTACATCTTTTCTATCCTAAATGACCTAGAGCAGTTGGTTCAGCAACCCCCCTATATCCCGGATCACTTCGGAGATCGACCCAACATTCTTGACTTATTTCTAACTTCTAACCCTTCTTCTTATACTGTCAATCTTTTCTCTCCTGTGGGCTCCTCTGACCGTAAACTTATCTCTGTCATCTGCCCTATTTCTCCAGTACGGCCACCCAATCCTTCCAGCCGGCGGCGCTTGTGGCACTTTGGCGCTGCCACCTGGGAGGCTCTCCGGCAGTACTTCTTTGATTTCCCATTGAATGATTTTGCTTCTGTGGCCGGGGACCCTCAGAGAGTGCTGAACGCATTACTGAAGTAATCCTATTGGGCATGGAAGCATACATTCAATTTTGTTCTCTTATACTATTGCAAACATATCTTGTTTTACTCACGCTTGTTCTACTGCTGTCCGCAATAAGGAGGAAACATTCAAACGGTACCGACGCCTTAAAACTCAAGAATCTCATTCTTTCTATGTTTCTGCCCGGAATCAAGCCAAATCTGTTCTTCGACTTGCCAAACACTCTTTCGTCAATAATTCACTGAACTATCCACCTCTAGCTCTTCCCAAGCTTTCTGGCATCTAGCCAAAAACCTCTCCAACAATTTTTTCTTTCTCGTCTTTCCCTCCCCTTTTCCACTCTGATGGCACAACCATCACTTCTTCCTCTGACAAAGCTAAACTCTTCGCTCAAACTTTCGCTAGAAACTCCACCTTAGGAGATTTCGGTGCTATTCCTCCATTTCCACCCCCCTCTTTCCTACTTATGCCTAATATCCTAATCTCTTCTAAAGATGTACTTTCCACCCTCTCTGAACTTAATACTAAGAAGGCGAACGGTCCGGATGGTGTTCCTCCTGCCTAGGTAAACTCTTTTGTCTCTGTCTCTCCTCTATAACATCTTCCCTTCTTGCTGGAAGTTTGCTCTCATTCAACCTGTCCCAAAGAAGGGTGACCGTTCTCAACCCTCCAACTATCGTCCAATTACTCTCATCTCTTATATCACTAAAGTTTTTGAAACTATTCTTACTTCCAAATTTCTTAAGCATTTCTCTGCTCATAATCTACTCTCATATCGCCAGTATGGCTTCCTTAAGGGTCGCTCTACTGGTGATCTTCTTTCATATCTTATCTTGGTCATCCTCCTTTCGGGACTTCGATGATACCTTTTCTATTGCGCTAGACATATCGAAGGCCTTCGATACACTCTGGCACAAATCTCTAATTTCTAAACTACAATCCTTCGGTTTCAATCCCTCCATCTGTGCTTTAGTCTCTAATTTCCTTTCCGGCCGTTCCATAGCTGCGGTTGTGGCCGGCCATCGTTCACTTCCTCACCCTATCAACTACAGTGTTCCTTAGGGATGTGTCCTATCTCCAATTATCTTTCTAATTTTCATAAATGATCTTCTCAACTGTACCTCCAGTCCTATCCATTCATATGCAGACGACTTTACCTTACACTATTCAATAGTTTTCCAGAACACCCCAGCATACAATGCCTCAAAAACAAACGTAATGAAGCCATACAACACTTATCTTCTGATCTAACTCACATTTCCAATTGGGGCAGAGAAAACCTTGTTGCTTTTAATGCTTCCAAAACCCGATTTCTCTATCTATCTACCCATCGTGAACTCCCAGAGGACTAGCCATTATACTTCAACAATACAAAAATCAACCCTTCATCTCCTCACAATATTCTCGGTTTCTCATTTTCTTCTGCTCTCTTTTGGAAGGACCATATTACCAGTCTTGCTAAGGCAGCCTCCCAGAAGCTGAGTGTGCTCAACCGCCTCAAGGGGTTCTTTACCCATGCACAGCTTCTTGCTCTATACAGGGGCACAGTGCATCCTTGTATTGAGCTTTCTTCACATTTGTGGGGAGGCTCCTATCACACAGCACTTCTAGACAAAGTAGAAAGGAAAGCCTTTTATATCATTAACTTCCATCCACTCACTGACTCTCTGCAATCTCTCTCTCTTCGCCGCAATGTTGCATCTCTCTCGCTATTCCATCGCTACCACAATAATCAGAGTTCCTCAGAGCTCTCCCAGTGTATACCACTTCTTCTACGTAGGGTACGTAATATCAGTCTTGCAACACAATCCCACCCGTACTCTGTGTAACTCTCCAACTCAAGAGTGAAACGATACTCCCAAGTCTCTCTTCTATTCAGCAGCTGAACTCTGGAACTCTCTCCCTGAATCCATCTTTCCCTACTCCTATGACGTAAATTGCTTCAAACTCCATGTGTCCAGGCATTTTGGCTCGAACGTTCCTTGATTTTGGCCCTGTCACTCTTTCAACTCCGGGGGAAGTACTCGTCACAGGCATTTTTGCTTTTTGTCTCCCTAATGCACATAGAAAAACAAATAATAATAGTGAGTGTGTTATCTTCCCATCGCCGTAGCTTAAGGGGAGATTTGTTTGATTTCTGGACCCCCTTCTCCCTCATGTTTAGCCCCATAAATTTTGAGATTTTAAAACATTCATCCCATTACTTTAGCAATTTCAAACCCTTTTTTCCGATTTTTATTGTAAATTTTAAGACATTTAGTGCCATTATCCCTGATTAAATAGCACTGTATGAATATTCCCATATTCAAAATATGCTACAGGGGGGCAATGAGTTTATTGCGCAATAGGTGGCATTCTGAGAGTGAGGGTCCGAGTCTGGGGGATTAGACAGTGAAGCACAAAGTCGATGCAGCTCTTGAGATGGGGCTGCTTCGAGCTATGGGTAGGCAACCGGGCTCTGTGAGTCTTGCAAAGGCAAGATGGCGGGGGCTGGCTGCAGCTCAAAGTCCTTCACATGTCTCACTTCCTAGACTGGAACGAGACCTCACAGGCTTCACCGTTGAATTTACTGTTGAATGTACAGGCTCTCAGCCTATGCCTGAGCGGGAGTAGTTGGAATATAGTGTTACGACTGAGGTTTAAATATATCAGGGCTCTTATTCATTGGACTAGTAATGGCATAAATGCTACAACGGAAAGCGCTAGATCCAACCTCTGATGTATATTCCCAGTGAACAAAGAACATAAATACTCTCCAGAGTTCCATATGCAATAATAGGTTATCAAACTCTCAATAAATGTGCGTCTACTCTAGGCTTAATGTTATGTGAAAACAGCCTATTACTACCTATAACCGAAGGTGCTTGGTTATGGTATGCAAAGTAAGGTGGTAAGAGAAGTTACAGCTTACGTTACTTTAATCAATAAATGTCAGGCACTCCTGCATGAAAGAAAGTGCACTAAAGTCCGTCAACACCAACAAGGAATCTTCTTTAAATGTTAGATGCTATCAAGATGCTTGAATCGGAAATGGAACCCAAAAAGGCAGGCAGCGGAACAATGGCTATGGCAGGCTATGCTCACAAAAGGCAGGATATATAATGCAGTCGGAGCCAAGAATATCCTAAACGCTACAACAATAATAATAATCGCCACGACAATGCAGTATTCCTATCAACAAAAAGAGCCTAAGTCGTTTGTGTCTCAATACATCAAACTAGGCTGCGAAATGCTTGTGTAATCATAAACGGGTATGCATAATAAGAGTAATTGGTTTAATATACTTAATGTCTACTATGACTGATAAAGTCTAGCTAGAGTCAATGATACAAGATACTGGTGCGCATGGCATGCCGCATAGCCTAGTGCAAATCTCAAGTCTGTGCGTCAAGTATTAGCTTATAGTGAAGGGTAGCTCCCTTGAGAAACCTTAATACCGAAGTATTAAGCGTTCTCCTGGCGTACCTCAAAGACAAACAACCGAGCTTAGAACAGTGCAGAATGGTATAGGCAAAAAGCCCTCATTCGTGCATGCTCTACTCTCAATGGCACACAGACTAGAATTTACCCAATCAACTCCAGTTCTCAGGTATGTCGTGCAGCTTTTAACTAAAGCCAGCACCCATCGGAAACAATACCTTATAGTATCAGACTCCTAGTCTAGCATTATCTAATCCAGCAGAACACTAATAATTATAGGAAGCAGTACTGAACAATATGGATGCCAACCAATGCTTCGTGATCAACTTATCTTAACAACTAAAATACATGGGTTATATAAGACCTTAACGCACAATACAACTGGCCAGCATGAAGCTGATTATGCAGAGTTAACCAGAGGGGGTATAATATTAATAAAAGGTGGTGAAAGATATGGGAAATGAGAGAGATAGGCAGAGGAAAAGGTTCTCAGGTGCAGAGAGGGGGACAGATATCAAAGGGATAAGAAGGATGCGTTCTAGAGACCAGATCTGAGGGAGAGAGTGGCAAGAGAGCTGTATATATACTGGCACTAGCTCGAACCGCGTAGGAAAAGCGGTAACAAGTCCTCCAGCCAATCCCCAAGAGACCAGCCAGCCATGACGTCATCGAACATGGTAAAAAACTCCTCCAGCCAATCTCCAGGAGGCCAGCCAGCCATGACGTCATCGAGCATGGCAAAAAACACTGCGCGTCTCCTCACACTCTGTTCTACTCTCTCTCTCTCTCTCTCAAATCTTATCATTCCTACTAATGATAAAACTTATACTTTGCAATTAAATATATAAAGCCTTGACATGGGCGAAAACAAAGAGCCTTTCTGGACTGCCCATGACACGAGCTTTCATATGAAATAGAGCACACAATAATACATCAACTGTAGCCACATCCACTGCCCTGGCGATCCTAGCGAGTCACCGTAAGACAAGCCATGTGGTTCTAATGGAGTGGTTAACGTCACAATAGAAAAAATAAAATAATTTATGTTTCAATTTTTTCCCGACAAGCGATAGCGAACCTGCAATTTAGGAGGAATTGGCCCTCGGCCGGGACATTTTTCTATCGTAATATGTACAACTTTGTCTCGATGTGGGGTCTTGGGGTAATTTCTGTCAAGCTTGATAGAGGTCTTGGGAGCAAACTAAGAAAAATAATTAATAGAAAATAAATAAACAAATAAATACAAATCTTCCTTAATGAATATTTGAGTGTCTGGGTTCAGAAGTCATATCCAAATTGGTCTAAACTATTCTGAGTGGTGAAATTGGGCCAACCTGGGCATGGTTGAACTGGATCGAATCCAGAGACCTAAGAGGTCTAATTGGGCTGAGCGATATAAATGGGTTGAGTGGTATAATTAAGCTGATTGGTTGATTTCGGTTGAGTGGTCAAATTGGGCTTTGTGGTTGATTGGGACAGTGGTTTATTTGGGTTGAGTGATTGATTTGAATTAAGTGACTGCATGATTTGGGTTGAGTGGTTGATTTGGGTTGTGAGGTTGATTTTGTTTGAGTGTATATTTGGGTCAAGTGGTTGATTTGGGTTGAGTAGTTGATTTGGTCTGAGTGCTCGATTTGGGTTGAGTGGTAAATTTGGATTGAGTGGTTTAATTGGGTTGGATGGTTGATTTGGATTGGGTGGTTGATTTGGCTAAGTGGTAAATTTGGACTGAGTGGTCGATTTGGGTTGAGTGGTTGATTTGGCCTGAGTGGTTGACATGGACTGAGTGGTTGATTTGGGGTGAGTGGTTGATTTGGGTTGAGTGGTTAATGTGGGTCGAGTGGTTGGTTTGGGTTGAGTGGCTGATTTGGGTCGAGTGGTTGGTTTGGGTTGGGTGGTTGATTTGGGCTAAGTGGTTTATATGGGCTGAGTGATTGATTTGGTTTGAGTGGTTGATATGGGTTGAGTGGTAAATTTGGGTTGAGTGATTTAATTGTATGGGTGGTTGGTTTGGGCTGAGTGATTGACTTGGGTTGAGTGGTTGGTTTGGACTGAATGGTTTATTTGGGTTGAATGGTTGATTTTGACTGTTTGGTTGAATTGGGTTGAGTGGTTGATTCGGGTTACATGGCTAATTTGGACTTAGTGGTTGATTTGGGTTGAGTGGTTGATTTGGACTGAATGGTAATGGTTGATTTGGGTTAAGTGATTGATTTGGTCTGAGTGGTTGATTTGGTAACCCTGGCATCGGTGTTTATTTTCATTAGCCGCCCCCCCCCCCCCCACACACACACACACTCACTAAAGATGATTAGGATATTGTTCTTGTGTAATACTAGCTATTTCATATCAATACATAAGCGATTTTTGTTCTCTCTCTCTCTCTCTCTCTCTCTCTCTCTCTCTCTCTCTCTCTCTCTCTCTCTCTCTCTCTCTCTCTCTCTCTCTCTCTCTCTCTCTCTCTCTTTCCATAGTGACTGACAGCTGATATATCTCTTTGTTTCTTTATCTCTTACTCTTGGACGGTAGAAGGAGAGACGGTAGGATGCGCGTGCAGATAAGAGTTCCCTCAACACTTCTACTTATTAAGCGGACATGGGCTGTTTTTCTGGTCACCCTTCTTCCTCATGCTTACCCCCAATAGTTTTCAGATTTTATGACGTTCGGCCCATTAGTTTGGCGATTTTAATACCTTTTGCCCCATTTCGTTGTCAATTTTAAGACCTTTCGTGCCATTTAGGTGTTAATTGTTTCCTGGCGAGTGATAGCGAGCCTGTAATCTTAAGAGTAACCGACCTTCGGCTGGGATATTTTTCTACCAAAAAATGTACAAATTAATCTAGAAAGGGGATCTGATGGATGTTTTTTTAAGTTTGATGGAGGTTTAGGGAGGAAACTAAAGAACATATTAAATAAATGAAAAAAATCTACCAAAAAAGTGAATCATCTCCCCTTAACATTACTGTAGATATAGTTTTCAATCTTCTGTTATTTTGGGTTATCGCAGTGAGTTGATTGTATAATGGAAAAGTAATGAAAGCCTAAATCATAATAATTGTAGGCACATGAGGTTAATGTAAGCATACGTTTGCACTAATCTGACGTCACACCGGCACTTATTTTTGGCAATCAAAACTTTGTCTGTGTTATTCTTATGTTAGTAAGCATTGGCTAAGTAAGGCATTTTTGAAATCCTTATCCTCTGTCCGTTACAACAAATATAATTTTAATATTATTATTGTTTGGTAGGGCAGGTATGTATAGGTAAGTTGGGTAAATATTGCAGGAACTGGTAATGGACTCTTTGCATTTTATAGAGTGATACAAAGAGAAAATGCATTGATCTGAATATTTTTGCAAATTTTATTAAGAAAAACTAGTGGCTTCGGGTGAACTTCAACTAAAGACTGAAGACGTTGTAAGGAATTTCTAGACGATTTGTAAACTCAATACTTATAATAGGCATTATTTTTTCTCTATGGTGCGGCTATGTATTTGGTACCAAAACATTGTGAATCACGAGCCGCACCCAAATACGGAAAATGGCGTTGAGTATCCATGTAATTCTCAAGATATGAATTGTTGAGTGAACTTGAGTTTTTTTCAAGATGGCCACCATAAAACGACATGTAGTGTTATGAGTAGATGATACACTGTAGTATTCTGAACAACATAACATGAATTCGTATGTCAATAAGGGTTGAATGAATACCGCACTTAATAGATATTTAGTATAATACACTTTTATACAGTTAAATGACCAGCAGTATGGAAATATTTACTGTATATTCTCAAATACTAAGATATACTTATAAATGGGTTAATACTTAGTTATATGAGTAATATATGAGTAAGATGCGTCTCTCATGTGTATAGAGAACTCACAACAAATACTAAGAGTTCTGACTGCAAGTACATGACCCGACTGAAGGTGTCTCTTGAAGGGCCACTTAACCCTTCCTACCCGGGCTGTCTTACCCAATGACGGTCGCCCCTACCCGGGCGAAATGGCTGAAAAACGTCTAGGCCTAGGCTACCGTATTTATGTTTATTTTCTCTGCTAGAACTTTCCCACTCATCTATAATCGTAGTGCGGTTTTCAATCTGTATCTTGGCGTTGAGTAGAGCTCTGTAAGTCAACTGGTTCAGTTGTGATGACGATTTCAGTGGAGCAAATATTGCAGAGATGTTGCCAATATGGGGGCTTTTCAGACACTAATTTCGTTGTGACGTCAGAACAATAACATTGAAGAGTTTTCTCCTTGTTTTCGGAGGTGCGGTGACGAACGCTTGGGTTTGTTGACATACGTCGTACGCACGGCGTTCAGACCAAGCTTAATTAGTCTATTAAGCTTCTGCCTTAGGTAAGGCATACCGGGTAGCGGCCCTTCTTTCGAGCTGTCCTTACCTAAGGCAGACCGGGTAGGAAGGGTTAAACTAACTTATAAGTCAGTACTGAAAGTAAGTGTGGCTTATGGTGATAGTACGTTATAAGGGACTCTATAGGCTTTGATAGCTGTGGTAACTCATAAGCTGCACAGCTATGGTATTTGAAAATGCCCATCATGCGAAAGTATTTAGTACATTCGTTACAATTATTGTCAATTTACCATATATATAATTAATACTTATCCATATGTGCCTATTTTACTTTTAATATGAACATATGAACATAGGAAAGCAATAACACAAGTGGTAATAGTAATTGGCAGGTGAAAATTGTAAATTTTAGCCCTACGATCGTAATCTGACCTTGACCAGCAAGAGAGAAACACCCTCCCTCTCTTGTGTCTATCATGGTACTGAGAGACAAGGAGAGCTCTCAGACTGGCTTAGAGGGTCGGAGATACACTCCCCCACCCTCCCCCTCTCTCCCACCCGTCCTCGCACGAAAATACTCGATAAATATCGGGAATAATAGGGAAAATACTGGATAATTGAGGAGGGGGGAAAAGGGGGGAGGAGGGGAAGGGGGAGGGGGGTTGGGACACATTTGTAGAAGTGGTAGCAAGTAATGGAGGGGAATTAGCTCACCTAATCTCAAATTGCTTTGTTTTGAGTGCCACTGGGGTGTTTTAAAAGTTTTTTTTAAGGCCTTGGATTTTAAGAGTCTTGCCGCATTCTCCCAGTAGAACCTCTTAAGAGTCTGGCCGCAGTCCCTGGGTTAAGGGATTAGGGATGGCCTAGAGGGCTGTGCGTGCCTCGGCCTATGTGTGGTTGAAAAGTGCGTTGTCCAACTTACTTCTGCACCTGAGGTGTGGCACCTCAGGAAGTGAAAACAATTGAACAGGAATAATAATAGACTAATCTCTTAAATAAACAATCTGAGATAATATATATTATAAGGTATGGGTAAATAGGTATTGATAGTTAAATATAGTTGTTGTTGTTGTTGTTTTTCCCTAAGCTGCCTGGCCGAACAGCCCCGAGTCCCTGAGGAAGGCCATGGCCACGATCGGGCTTCCCACAGAGCTCTCATTGAGTGTAGATTGTGTTGTTGGCGTAAGTGGTTGTGTGAAATGCAGTCTTCTATGATGTGTTTAATGGTATGGGGTGCTGTGTTACATCCCGGGCAGGAGTCGACAATGGAGTCATCCAGTCTCTTCTGATATCTCAGGAGAGCTGGATGGTGTCCGCATCTCAGCCTGGCCAGGTGGACTCTGTCCTCGCGAGGAAGGGAGGATTCGGAAGGATGGATTTCGGGAGGTCGTGCATGCAGCTGCGTGTTGTCTGTGAGTGAGTGGATGGATCGGTGAGAGATATGAGTATGGATGTGCTTCTGGAAGTTGGTTCGGGGTGGGCAGGGAGGGAGAGAGGACAATAATTGTGTGTGATACCTTGTGCTGGGTGTTGTTTTGATATTTCTTGGTGTCTGTGGGTGTGTTGCCATGTAGTTTAGTGGGTGGTCTTGGTTCGTAGAGGCTGCTGCCAGGAATTGAGTGCTTCTCATGTCCAGATGGTCTTTGACTTTGAGGATTTTGGTTTCTTGATGTAGGTGATCTGTGGGTGCAGTAGCTGTGCAGCCTGTAATGATCTTCAGGGCTTTGTTTTGAATAGTCTGTAAAGACTTATGATGTGTTTCAGCTAGGTTAGAAGCCCAGTTAAATATAGTTAGGTGGTTTGCTGAACGAGTTATAGCCTATATAATGTATTTAAATTCTAAGTAGTTAAATTCTAAATATAGAGTTATGCCCCTTTTCCACTGATGCGATTTCATACGATTTTCGTTGCCGAGGACGTAGTTTTGTCAATTCGCAACAAATATGTGCGACCTTGACCAGCAAGAGAGAAACACCCTCCCTCTCTTGTGTCTAGCATGGTACTGAGAGGCAAGGAGAGCTCTCAGACTGGCTTAGAGGGTCGGAGATACACTCCCCCACCCACCCCCTCTCTCCCACCCGTCCTCGCACGAAAATACTTGATTATACTGAACGAGTTATAGCCTATATAATGTAGTTAAATTCTAAATGTAGAGTTATGCCCCTTTCCCACTGATGCGATTTCATAGGATTTTCGTTGCCGAGGACGTAGTTTTGTCAATTCGCAACGAATCTGTGCGATGTCAACGATTTTGACCGTTAAAAACCGTTGCCAAGTTTACATGTCGCCGATGGCACGATGAATCGGCGACATTATGCGACTTCATCGGCAAATTGAGCGATGGTTCGCCAATGACCTCGGTGAGAACTGTCACATTTGAATAAAATATTGCGAAATAATGCGAAGGATGAACGAATCCTCGGTGTATGTTCTGCGACGTCTTCGGCGAATTAAGTGATGGTTCGGCGGATACCTCGGCGAGATTATCCGAAGACTTTTTGCATATATTTCATGGCACAAACATAAGAACATTAGAAAATGGAAGTCTGCAGAAAGCCGATTGGCCCACACAAGGCAGATCCCTGTCACACCCAACCCCAATTACAAGACCCAACTCACTAATGCCTTGAGGACTGACCTCACCAAAACGGTCAGAGATCAACACAAGATTACGGGGGTCTGCAGAGCGCTGATTGGCCCACACCAAGCATATCCCCCCTTATACCCAACCCATCTCGTCGAAAATGTACAAATTTATCTTGAAGGGGGGTCTAGATTTTTTTTGTTTTAAGTTTGATGGAGGTCTAGTGAGGAAACTAAGAATTAAAGGATTGAATGACAAAACAAACGGTCTGTTTCCCTAAAGGGGGATGGGCGTAATATTTGCTCATTTATATATTTGTTTATGATTTATTTAGTTTCATCCCTAGACCTCCATCAAGCATATAAAGCACCCCCGAACACCCTCCTTCAAGATCAATTTGTACATTTTTCGATAGAAAAATATCCTGGCCGAAGGCCTTTCCTCAAAAAGTACAGGCTCGCTATCGCTAGCCAGGAAAAACGACGCCTAAATGACACGAAAAGTCTTAATATTGACAACGAAATGGGGTGAAATGTCTTAAAATCGCCAAACTAATGGGCCGAACTTCATAAAATATGAAAACTAATGGGGTTAACCATGAGGAAGAAAGGGGACCAAAAAAACGACCCATCTCCCCTTAATTCGGAGATTGGCAATGTCCTTGCCGTATGATTACGTTACGGCTTAATTAAGCCCACCTCGCTTTTTTTGTTTTCTCTTTCTCTACCTCTCTCTTTGCCTTGTATCCGTTCGGCCCCAATCAGACTACTGTTTTAAGACGTTTACCCCCATCCAGGTTTCGATATTTTCCTAGTGAGTGGTAGCGAGCCAACATATATATATTTTTGTTTTGAGAGCAAGCTAAATTTGTACATTTTTCGATAGAAAAATTTCTCCTGCGAAGCCGGATTTCTCCATACAATGCTGGCTCGCTATCGCTCGCCAGGAAGATATCGATACTTGGATGGGAATAAACGTATTAAAACAGTTGGCTGAATGGGGCCGAATGGATACAAGCCAGAGAAAGAGAGAAAAGGAGAGAAAGAGAAAAAACAAAACAGGTGAACCCCCTTACGAGAGCTGCATAGAAAAAAGGGTTGACAGATTCACTATAGGCCTAATCCTTTTTTTTTACCCACCTCGCCGAAGGTGCTCTTTGGCCTCGGCGAGGTGTTGTCAGAGCATTCATCTACGTCGCACAGCCCTTCGCACACCTCTGCGAAGTATACCCATGGCGGGTATACTCTCGGCGACGCTTTTTTTTCGTCCGACACCCTCGTTAATGTCTCGCCGATGTCGCCGAGGATCTTTGAGGGCCTTGCCGATCCCTCGGCAATGTTCGATGATGCTTGCAAGGGTTCGGATCCCTCGCAAGTCGTCTTCCCAAATTTTGAACAATCCGAACATTTGCGATGACCCGCGAGGGCCCTTGCGAGGCCTTGCGATTCAAACGATTATCATGCGAGGGTTCAAGATTTTGTTGCGACATGTCACGAATGTGCCCATTTCTTGGTGTCGGCGATGAAAATCGTATGAAATTGCTTCAGTGGGAAAGGGGCATAACTGTTCAATATATATAAATTGATATGGTGAATTATGGTTACATAATTATATATGGTATATATATATACTATAGTTGCTGATCGAAGTTTATAGATTTATAAGAATTAAAGGGTGAGGGGGGGGGAAATGTGATGGCTATACTGGAAAAGGTCCTTTTGTTGTTCCATGGCTGCTTGTAATCTTCTTGTTACTTACGCATCACTTCTCCGTGTCAATGTCTTTGCTGCCGGACATGCCACATTATTTGCAATGTGTGTTTCTACTGGTGCAATCCCTGTTTCCGTTTGCATGTTTGATATCCTGGTCCACATGGTGGCCCCAACATCATTCTCGATGCCTTGTTTAGTTCCACTTGGAGTTGGTAAACTTGTCCCTCGTCTAGTGCCACTAGTGCTGATGATGAATAGTATATCAGTGATCGTACTGCGTGTATATAGTATAGCCTCAGTACATCACAGTCTGTGCCACTAGTGCTGATGATGAATATATAGTATAGCCTCAGTACATCACAGTCTGTGCCAGCATGCAGTGCAGTCATAGATCTCATGATGAATAGTATATCAGTGATCGTACTGCGTGTATATAGTATAGCCTCAGTACATCACAGTCTGTGCCAGCATGCAGTGCAGTCATAGATCTCATGATGAATAGTATATCAGTGATCGTACTGCGTGTATATAGTATAGCCTCAGTACATCACAGTCTGTGCCAGCATGCAGTGCAGTCATAGATCTCATGATGAATAGTATATCAGTGATCGTACTGCGTGTATATAGTATAGCCTCAGTACATCACAGTCTGTGCCAGCATGCAGTGCAGTCATAGATCTCATGATGAATAGTATATCAGTGATCGTACTGCGTGTATATAGTATAGCCTCAGTACATCAGTCTGTGCCAGCATGCAGTGCAGTCATAGATCTCATCAAATTGATTTTGCTGGCTTTCCTGGGTTTTAGGTACTTTACTTGCTTTTGGACTTTTTGTTTGTTGTCAAAGAATATGCCCAGACATTAATGCTCGGTGACCCATTCGATGTTAGTCCCTTGTACGGCGAGGTGTCTGTCTGGGACCCTGCATTTAATGTCCATGTTTAGTCTCAGTGCTGTACATTTTTCTTTTATTTGCTTAAGCACTCTCGGGCTGCCCTGGTTCTTGTACATATTGTGCTGGTGAGTTTTGTTCCCGTTCCTTTGATTTTCTCTTCCGTTTGTCTGTTTTGGCTACTTGTCATTTTGTCTGCCTTAATCCATGTGTCCTTGCTGGTTTGCCGTTCTTATGAGATATGCCAGCTGGTCTTTTTTCTTCTTCTTTATTATCTTCCTCTTCTTCCCCTTTCCCTTCCTCCTCAGTTGTGGTCGGTACCTTCTTTTCCTCCCCCTTTCTTCCTTTGTTGTCTTCTTTTACTGTGTTGTGATGTTTTATTTTTCCATTTGCGATGCATTGTTTCCTGTATTATTATTATTATTTTTTATTTGTTTTTATTTTTTATGGTTGGTGCTGTGTTGTCTATCACTTTTTGAAGCAGCTTGTCGAGCTTTTCTTCCTAATGTCCTGTTTCTTCACGGGTATTTTAAATGGTGACTAACCCCAGTAGCAGTGTTTTAAGAACATTGACTGATATTGTGATTGCCGATTGTGTATTTGGTCAGCATTTCCATGGTTCGTCTTGACTGTTTTCTTGTTGTTTCTGCTTGCCTGTCCCTGTCTTTGTTGCCTACCTATGCTTTATCTGATTGCTGGATACTCCTCGGGTTGGGTCTCTGAAGTTAGGCTATTATTATGTGGAACGTGATCTCTCTAGTTGTAGGTGCCTGCAGGTGCTGAATGATAGGATGGTATTGGTGTATTTGGTCCTGGCTGTCCATTTTCAATGGCTGTCTGTGTTTTTTCTTTCCTTGTTTTTTTACTGTAGGCTTCAAGCGGGGTGTGGTTTCTTAACTGTGTGTTGATTTGCTTTGTGTTTCTTGAAACATTCTTTAGTTTGCTAATTTCCTGAGGCAAATGGGACTTTGCATGTACTCCGGTGGTGTCCGAAATTCTTACAGTTCTGAAATTCTCAGTGGCTCAGGAGTGTAAGGGCGGATATTTCATTTGCCATACCTTGTTGTAGTTGTGTTCGTCTGTCTCTATGACCACACACCTCTCTGCATTTTTTATCTGTGGGTGCTTTGTCACACCTCCTAGCCCCATGGCATGTGGAAATCTCATGAGTACAGCTCTCCAGAACTTTTCTTATGGCAGGAACTCCTGAATGTTCACCTCTTTCACATTAATTTCCCTTGGGTTTGCCAATATGCCAACTGATTCTTCGTTGAATGCTGTTACTATGACTTCCCTGATTAGGTTTGGCCTGCCTCTTAGTTTTAGTTTTAGGTTTCTGCAGTTTGCTTCTAGTAGTTCCATTACAACATAGCGAGTCTGGAAGCTGTTATTGGGTAATAGCTTACATTTCCGGAGATTTACTTGTTCTACAATATGTTCCTTTTCATATTTTCTTCCTTATATGGCCAGATATATTTCCTTCCTTCTGTCTTTCCTCCTCTGTTCTCTTTTTTGCTGAGGTACTGTACCTTGTCGTGATTCCTCTTCTCTCCTCCCGGGGTCCTGGAGCTCCCTCCTTCATCTTCGGTAGTTATTGTTTTTTCTATGTGTATGAGGGAGATAAAAGGCAAAACTGCCTTTGACGTGTGCCTCCCCCAGAGTTGAAAGAGTGACAGGGCCATAATCAGGGAATGTTTGAGCCAAAATGCCTGGACACACAGAGTTTGAAGCAATTTAAGTCATAGGATGAGGGAAAGATGGATTCAGGGAGAAAGTTTGCTGTTGTTGCTGTTCCCCAGGCTGCCTGGCCGAACGGCCCCGAGCAAGGCCAAGGCCATAACCGAGCGCCCCAACAGAACCCTCCCTGCCTACCACAATAAAGCCTGGGTGACCGAAGCCACTCCAAGGCAGGGAGCTGAGGATAAAGTTGAGGGGCAAAGGGAAAATGTGACGCTTTGGCTTCCAATCTGCCAAGCTCTAGGTTGGCAGATTGGGAGGTCAATCCTCAGAAGAGACGCCGTCACTTGAGATCTAGAAAATATATGAGTAAAAGGAACAGTCAGAGTAAGCTATGGGTATGGCAGAGATCGCTCAGTTCTCACTCTGATAGACCAGCCCATCAGTTCCAGAGCATAGCTGTTGAATAGAAGAAAGACTGGGAATATTGTTTCACCCTCGGGTTGGAGAGTTGCACAGAGTAGGGGTGGGATTGTGTTGCAAGACGGGTACTACATGCTCTACATAGAGGAGGTGGTATACACTGAGAAAGCTCTGAGGAACATTGATTATTGTAATAGTGGTAGAATAGCAAGAGAGTGGTAACATTGCGGCGAAGAGAGAGAGATTATAGAGAATCGGTGAGTGGATGTGAGTTAATAAGACGAAAGGCTTTCTTTTCTACTTTGTCTAGAAGTGCTGTGTGAGAGTATCCTACCCACACATGCGAACAAAATTCAATACATTTATCCTCAACTCCGCCATACTAGTCTATCAGCAAGTCTTCTCGAATTGTAACCTGCCTAACTGCTTAGCCATAAAATCGAACAGATTGCTGCATATCCTACTGTAATGCTCAGTGCTATAGTCGGACCTTTACCTATTGTCTTTCCATATACCCTCTTTATGGTGCCCTATTACTCTAGCCATCAACTAAACCATTGGCAGTGCAACGGGGTGCACTTGCTGGTGTCTTATCACTTCTGACCTCTCTAGCTGTGTCTCTGGGACCCTCGGTGGTGAAGAGGCACTCCGTGACGTGGCAGGGTGTCATGGCTCTCCTCTCCCCCAGTGTGAAAAAGAACAAATGGTAGTTAGTGTGAGAGACAAGGGGTGGTGAAAAAATTGCAATCAATTTGGGATAACTGGGTCCTCCGCATCCTATTAGGCATAGCCTCTCTCCACACAAGTCGTGGAGAAGGCCCAAGTATCCCCAGCACAATCACCCATTTTCTATATATCTCTCTTTTCCCAACCAAGCACAGGCCTGATAGGTGAGCAGAACAATTGCTGTTCTATTGTCTTGGAAGACTCCCAAGGTTAGCACCATGGGATTGGGGGGGGGGGGGGGGGGGAGTCTGGTCACAACTTGGATGGTTGACCGCCTGTTCTTGCAGTGTGATTCCTGGGCTATTGCTGCTTGTCCTTCTGGATGTAAATGGAGTGTGATTCCTGGAAGCAGGTATAGTCTTGGAGACATCCTTGGGTCTTTCTTCCGCAGCGGTCAGTCTTCTGAAGGCGCAGATGGTGTTCCTTGAGGCTAGAAGGTGTCTGAAGAGTAGTACCTTAGGTCTCCTCACTGTGGGAGCTCAGAGAAAGAGGTGAGTGGGGGGGGCGGTAAAGTTAGGAAAGATGAAAGAATATAGGAGGGTAATAGTGGACAGCAGACAACTATGCTGTGTACTGTATATTATTTTACATGACCAAGTGCTGAGCTAGCTAATTTCTAAATTCAAGTTTAACCACATTATATGTTGTCATTATTATGTTTGACTATATAATATATGTTATTGCCCTGATTGAACAAATAATATATAAATTAATTTAGATAATATAAATTTATCTTATTACAAAGTTATGATATAGTTTCATTGTTATAATCTGAAAATAATATGGAGTTGCATTAACACCTAACGAGCGGCCTAGGCGGTAAATAATATGTAGCCACCAGCGGGGTGTTTTTACCCAAAATAGGGCTGTTTAACCCTTAATTAGCGGCTCACCACATAAGTCGAGTTAAATAAAGCTGGACTATGTGGCGGCGCTCGACATAACTCGAGTGGCAATTTCAGCACGTAATGTTGCTGAGAGAGAGAGACAAGTGGTGGCAGGAGAGTAGCAAGCGTATGACTGCTCCAGACCACCGCGGCGAACATACTGACACGAATCCCAGCTCCCTCCTCCCTCTCTCACTCGCTATATAAGGAATTGTATCGGGAAAGTGGCTAATTACATGCTTTTTGCACTCGCGTTGCACGGTTATTGCAAGAAAACTAGCCATCATAAAAGGATCGTTATGGTGTCATTCGAAAGCTCTGTTTATGCCCTTTCAGGGATAGGTACTTGTTTTACGTTCTGGGTCTTATTTAGGCATGAAAATGATCACGTAAACAGCCCTATTTTGGCTAAAAACACCCCGCTGGGCGGTACATATAAATAAACCGCATAGGCCGCTTGTAAGGTGTTAAGTGATCATTTTCATGCCTAAATAGCCCAGAGCGTAAAACAAGTATCTATCCCTGAAAGGGCATAAACAGAGCTTTCCAATGACACCACAATAATCCTTGTATGACCGCTAATTTTCTTGCAACAACCGCGCAACACGAGTGCAAAAACCATGTAATTCGGTACTTTCCCCACACAATTCACTATGTAGCGAGTGTGAGAGGGTGGAGGAGGGTGGGATTCATGTCAGTTGGTCCACCGCGGTGGTCTGGAGCAGTGATACGCTCGCTACTCTCCTGCCACCACTTGTCTCTCTCTCTCAGCAACATTACGTGCTGAAAATGCCACACGACTTATGTTGTGAGCCGCCACATAGTCCAAATTTCTTTCACTCGACATATGATGCACGCCGCCAGTTAAGGGTTAAAGGTGAAGCTATTGATGGTATTGAAGGTCTCAAAAATGTTGATGATCCCACGTTAGGGAAGATGGAAAAGTCTTTGAACAGTTTGTCCTTCAGGCGTCTTAAACCATTCTTAATATTCTTCAAACAAATAACTTCGATTAACTTGATTTCCTGCATGTGATTTGACCCAATCTAAGAGCTTGCATGCTTTTGTAAGGTCAAATTTCCCTTTTTTCTTCAAAATGCTTTGAGGGGTCAGGACAGGAGGGGTCCTCGGTGTAGGCCTAAGGGTTGTTGGTCTTTCTACCTGATCTTCTTCTTCATCTTGGTATTCTTCCTCTTCTTCATAGTCTTCGTTATCTTCTGCTTCATCGTCATCTTCAAAGTATGTTAAGTTGATGAAGGTGTCATCATCTTTGATTTCAGTGTTGTTGTTGTTTGGAATTTCAAAGCTCCTTCTTGGTGTTTTCTTAGGTGATCTAGTGTTAGAACATCGTGGTGTATCTACAGCCTCTGGAGGGATGGAGATGGTTTGTAGACCTTTATGTTGAAGAAGCTGTAGTATTAGCTAACACAGATGTTGTTTGTTGTGGCCAGCGATGACTGTGGCTGCCTGCATCCAAGCGTATATCCTTTCCATTGTATCAGTTTCCTCAGCTATTCTTGTTAGTTTGTATTCTTCCGATGCTTCGGATGAGCAAGGTGAGATCCCTTCACTGCCAAGCCTCCAGGACCAGTCTTGTTGCAGAATCTGGGATTTATATGGCCCAGCCCCAGATCTGAGTGCCACAATTGAAGTTTCCACTGCCTCTTGTATGGCTGCTGATAGAGATGTAAGACTGCCACGAGTCATCTCGGGACCAAAAGGGGAAGTTGGCTCCACCCTCAACCCGCTGTATGATCTGTGAGAGTATTCAAGCTCGCGGGGTATAAAGAGTGTTCTGAGCATAAGTGTTGGACTATGAGTCCTCTCTGGAACAACCAGAGAGATTGGATCCACCCACAATTAACTCTGTGTTCCGCGAAAATTTTCAAGCTTGCTGGGTGTAGAGTTTGTCTTGGGCCAAGGTGTAGGACTGCCATGAGTCCTCCCTGGATCAATCAGGGCAGTTGGCTCTGCCCACGAATTGGTCTGTGATCCAGGAGAATCTTCAAGCTCATGGGGTCTGGAAAGCATTTTTTTGTTTTGCTGTTGAATGTGGGGGAATATAGATTGTTGATTGCAGCTTCTGTGTCTTGCAGATTCTGTGTCTTGTAGGGTTTCCTGGAGTCCTGCCCTTCAATATATAGCCAAACCTTTATATTATGTGGTGTGGGTTAAACGAGTTTTCTGGGCTTAGCTTCGGGACTAATATGGTCACACATCTAATCTCCTCATACCTCTATAACAAAAAGATATGTGTGATGGAAGTAGGTTTGTTTTAAAATATCCATTACATGAATTCAGATGTGCATTTTTTACCGAAATTATAGTAAGCAGCACTCAACTTCGTGCTGTTGTTCTCGTTGTTGAAGGATGACTTGATATCCTCTTGTGAAGTACACCAACCTAATAGAACCTACGACAGACGGTATGGCAAAATTCCTGTCATAAATTATGGAATTATGACTTACGGGAAGCTCTCCTGTACTATAGGTAGCGCCAACGAACTTGACAATAATCTGGAACCCTTAACTTCTTATAACTCAAAATGAATGAAAACAATTGGGCTGAAATTTCTATCATTTGGGAAGAGTCCACCATGTAATAGGTGTGGATATTTACAGCCAGTTTGCTTTAGGCCCTTTTGAATTACGAAGAGGTTATGGATCCAGATTGTTGTCAAGTTCGTTGGCGCTACCTATACCATTAATACAGTAAGATCCCATATGCTACCACTGGTAAAGGTAACATGGGGAGATTTTCAATTTCAGTACAAAATATTTCTTATCTTGTCAATTCAATTTTGCTATCGTATCCATAATAGGATGTATAGGAACAACGTTCTTCACAAGAAGAAAGAAAACAGTTTGTTTTAAACAAAACTATAAAACAAGTCAACATACAAAATCAACAACATGAAGTTTGGATCTGCATGGATCTTTTACAATTTAGACATCCTTTATAATACTATTTTAGTGTCTTGTTCAGTGACAAGACGCTAACTTTCATTACATATGGATTAAGGCTCATCTTTGTGCAGTGAATGTGAACAAGTGGGTAACTGTCAATATATAGACGCTAACTTTCATTACATATGGATTAAGGCTCATCTTTGTGCAGTGAATGTGAACAAGTGGGTAACTGTCAATATATAGCATTAATAATTGTAAAATACTATAATTATTTACAGATAAAATCCCTCTTCCCCCCTCAGTCTACGATCTTGTATATTCTTTGGATAAATTTACAAACATTGTTATGTCAAATTATCAGTTGAACTTGCATATATTGAGTCACATCTTCACATCTTTCCTCATGTTGCTAGAGTGTCAGTCACACATAAAAGCATAATTTTTGCCTTTCAAAATTCGCTTTTGTCCCCAACCACCTTTCTATGGCGTTCATTTATTTTCAGAGTAGCTTTCTTCTGTCCTTTAATCCTCACGACAGTTAATAACTACTTTTTACAAACTGTGCATAAATAGAGGCTACCATTAGGTGTATGGATCTTGTTTTCATTAACATTGTATATTTCCTTGTTTTAACCTTACATATTAACAAAATTCTGCCGTACGTATCACCTTTCCAATACACTATATTTAGTTCCTCTCTCAACTCTGCCATCATGGTTCGCTCTCTCATGTTAGAATAACACATTCATCTCATCATGCTCACCTCTCACCAGTAACGTCTCTCAATCATAATCCAGCACGCTTCTCACACATGCAACATTCAAATTAACCTTAGTGCGGAGTGCGGAGAGAGAGGCCATATAGGCTATTGTCAATAGTGGTAACAACTTTAAACTTCTTCTATACTCACTCCTGACTCTTACAACAGAGCTATATTCTGCACCACCCCAGCACTAATCATGTCACCCAGGTAGCAGAATTCATCAACATACTCCAGAGAAACATTCCCTATATCTATTCTTAGTCTCTTTCCACCCATGGTTCCCCTGGTAATCATCACAGATAACCAATGATAGACAATGATATAAAAGTCAGAAGAGACTTCTCGCATTCAATGGCATAACACTATGATTGTCATTGCAGAGAGTCCGGCATGTTGTACGATCCTCGCAGCTCACCAGCAGAGCGGCGGCGTTGGGTCAACTATCTGGTGGCTCACGAGTTGGCTCACCAATGGTTTGGCAACCTGGTCACGCCAGCCTGGTGGGACGACCTCTGGCTCAATGAAGGCTTTGCTACCTATATGGCCTTTAAGGCCGTTAATCACGTGAGATAATAGAGATTGATAACAGTTTATACAAATTTGGGTTATAATAATGTGCTTAGGTACACAATGACATTTTAAACAGTTAAGTCTTAACAGTAAACTTTCGAAGAAAGGTGAAGGGTACAACTCAATAATAAAAGACGACTTCTTTGAAATTTGAGCACAAGTAGTATATTTATGGAAAAGTTGTATTATGTATATATTGTAAACATACAGTAAATCTAGGTAAATAGCAGATCCTGAAGATTACACTAACCACTCCTCAGATCAACAGCAAACCTACTAAACAGAAATATATACAGAAGATTCAGTGAAAATATAATACAAGACTGATGAAGGCACACTGAACAAGATAAACTGATGGAATCTGATGGATGAATGACAATGTAGAGTTACATACATGCATGCTGGCGACAAAACATGTCGGCAACACAAAATATCGGTACAACATACAGTAGTAGGCAACAACCTGTTAAGTTATTAATGATACAGTGTTGCAGATATATCACCTACACATTAGTACCAACATGTTTGCAACACTGTATCATTAACAACATAACAGGTTGTTGCGAACTATAATTGTATTTTGTGTTGCCGACATGTTTTGTCGCCAGTGTGGACGCACCTTAATGAGAGTAACTGCCAGAGCCAGGAAGACATACCATGTAATGTGATGTGGCCTCACAGTTATTGAAATAGTAGACAAATATAACATCTCACCCTTAACGATAGAGAAGAGAGACTTGGAAGAATCGCTCGTTATGGGCAGGCTGCCTTCTGTCTCCTTCATACACATACAACAAAACAAAAAAAATATCCTACACCGGCATATACTTCTAGTCAACAAGACACATGAGCTGCCTGCTTCCCCCATGCACATATCTCCTTCTCACTCACTGGCCTGGAACTGCATCATATTTGTTATGGCTATTCATAGAAAATCCCAAGAAGCCAGAATAAGTATTACTTTGCTCCAAGCTTAGTTAATACTCCTGAAGTAACCCCAGAGAAGTTTGGCCCCCGGATGCTATGTCACTCACTACAAAGTCTGTGTCACTCATCAACAGTTCGGTGTTATAACGGACAAGTTCACATAGATGTAATAGTCTGTGAGGCTACTGCAGTGTCATCAACCAGTAAAACTGTGTTTCCCCCCAGCGCTCCCATGTTACCAACCAGACCAATTGCCACAGGAAAACACTCTGCGCAATTAGTTGTAACCTGCAGTCTTCAGTAACAATGCCTATCTAATTGACTACAGCACAGGTTAATGACTGCATCGCCGAACTAAGCCATCAATATCATAGCTGCATTACAGCCCCTTGGGATTCCCTACAACACCATCAATACTGAAGACAGTGGTGTCCTACGGATCTCTACCTCCTACCCCTAGACGAATGCCGAGCTTCAAGGATGCCATCACCTGAGATCTGTGGTTGGACTTAATGTTTAATAATATATATGCATTATAATGTCATAAATACTAAATCTGAATCAGTTTGAATTCTTCAAACCTTGAGCTTGCACCGATTATCTTCTTTAACATTGTTCCTCTATTGTGAAAGCAAAGAACTACATTGGCCCTGGACGTTTTTTTTTTTTTTTTTTTTTTCCATCTTACTATGCGATAGGGGAAGGAGATAGAGGAGATATTTGGGACCCGAATGAAAAAAAAAAATAAAAAAAAAATGGAACTGTAAAGGGACATGAAACAAAAATGACATCAATAGAGAGAGTTCATTAGAGCGATATGACAGTAATCAGCAGAACCATCTTGGGGCAGGGTAATATGAATACAATTCCCTCTCATTGAAATACAAAGGAAAACAAATTCTACATTCTTATTATATTACAAAGAGCCTTACACCGTATGATAACCGCATATCGATGGTTGTTTTTGTTTACCTTGCACTCTCTCACTCCTGCTTAAGTTTCTCAAACACTAATTACCACTACCGTTCACTCTCAAGCGCTTTTTGCACAATCACGAGACGATACAAGGTTATGGTCTTCGAAAGGGGTGAAGTCACAGAGTGTGAGGTGAAGCTGAACGGTCAGGCTATGGAGATCGTCAACTCTTTTAAGTATCTGGGCAGTGTGTTGAGTAAAGATGGGACTATGGATGAAGAGGTGCGGGAGAGGGTACAACAGGGGAAGAGGGTTGTAGGAACGCTAAAAGCAGTAACAAGAAATAGGGTGGTCAGTATGGAAGTGAAGAAGTCCTTGCATGACAGTGTGGTAATCCCGACACTGACTTACGGAAGCGAAGCATGGACGTTGGTTGAGAGACTCAGACCAAGAGTGAGAGCAGTGGAAATGAATTACTTAAGGAGTGCGTGCGGAGTTACATGGAGGGATAGACAGACTAATGAGGAAGTAAGAAGGAGGTGTGGTGTGGAGGTAGATGTGCTGGAAAGTGTGAAAAGGAACAACTTGAGATGGTTCGGCCATATGGAACGTATGGAAAGCGAGAGAATGACTAAGAGGGTGTACGAGAGCGAGGTGGAGGGACAGAGGGGGAGAGGTAGACCAAATATGAGGTGGAAGGATGGAGTGAGGAAGTACATGAACGAAGGCGGTGCTGGTTGGGGGGAGGGGCGTCGACTGACTGGGGACAGAGGTGCATGGGGGCGGTTCGTTCGTGGCCACCCCTTCGGGGATCACGGCGTCAGGCAATAGATAGATAGATAGACGAGACGATACACATATGTTATCACTTTGTTTTAACCCACAATAATCGCCTCTACATGCAATATATTATACATCCAAAGCTAGAGCAAGACCCATTCAATTATATAACCAAAACAAAAATCCATAGAATCAAATTATCACATTGAAAATCGGTACATAAGAAATATTTAACCTCTTTTTCCGAACTTACACGGTCATAATTTGTTATATGCTAAGCAATAACCTTGTATATAATTATGAAATTGCACTTTTCAGGCTCATTCCAAATATGTCATCAATTTTTATTTATCATCAATAGTTGTTTATATAATGATAAATAAAATATAAATCAGTGCTTGGTGAATATATACTATCCATGCGTACCCAAAATATATATTCCACATTGATTTGGAGCAATACAAATTACGTTTACTATAATCAATTATATCCCAATATAAAAAGGAATGGCCTATCTACAATATTACAGTAGCAAAACCAACACAAATAATGAATAATCATCAACAAAGGTAATGTGGACTAAATATATATTATGTTTTTCCAACATCATTCGACTTCGCACCGTCGTAAATAAACATTTTGGGTGACGACAATAGGTGTTTAAATTTGAAATAAGTACTTTTCACACTCCAAAAAAAACAATCAAAAATTGTCGATCGTCAATATTATACTTTATGTGAATATAACATATATAATAAGTGCGTTTCTTGCACTCATACGTCTGTACATCATTCTTGGCTTATTTTGTTCTAAGGTGTTTTAGAGCTTTAAATAATAGTGAAATGTATAGCTCATTGTATGAGAAAGGGAATATAATAAACCCGAAGACCCTACTACTAATAATTGATTTTATACAAATATATAATTATGAACACACATATGTCTGACATGAATTCTAGCACTTGTAAAAGTTGTATTGTATGACATTCAAATGAGATATGCGGTACACTGATATTAGCTTGTGCTATATATATGTAATATATACATATAACTATTCCAAGATACACAAACCTATCGTAAAGTATTTTAGATACATTTATTTGTTGTCCAGACACAATATCCACCATGTTTAAAGAGCAGAGGACCGTAGCTAGCTGCTTGACTGCCAGAGAGAAACTGATGCCTCGACTTTTGTTTTGTCTACCTACCAGGAAGATGGAGGGTGACTGAAAGCAGTGTTGCCAAGGGTTTCATTCAGCGTGCCACTACCAAAGCCTATCATAGCCTAATATATATGCAATTTAAATATTCAGTTTTCATTCAATTGATTTCTTAAGTATCGAATACATGAATTGCATATCTGTGCATTTAGGGACACCCTTCCTGAATATGTAATATGAGTATCCATGCATAAGAGAGCTAGCATGGTTAGCAATATTGCAGAGGTAACTTTCTTAATTTATACAAGCATTGTCGGGTCGTTCCTTTGCAAATATCACAAAAATATTTATGCTTCAAAGACTTAAATGATGACTTTGACTTGAAAACGTTCCAGAGGAAACAAAGACGTCTTATAAATCTGTACAAAGCACGGTAAAAGTATGCTTGTTTAATTCCCTTGTTGCTGTTGAATAAATTTGGCTCGAGCATAGGCTGAGTCCAACCTCAATAATGTATATTATTATTTGAAGACATTTGTATTAACCTCTCGGCTGCGCAGCCCCTGTAGTATACACCATACCCCTGTGCGTAGGTATTTTGATTCATTCCTCACTAAAATCGTTAATTTACCATAAATATAATTATTACTTATCCATATGCGCCTATTGTACGTTTAATATGAAGATAGTAACCTGTAACAACAATACAACAAGTGGGAATATCGTTCGGATGGTCAAAATCGCGAATTATGACCGAGCGGTTCATTCATCAATTGTGAGCCAGCCGGCCGTACACCCTCCTCTCTCGAGGGCTGAAGCCATACTGACTTACTCCCTCACACTCTCCCAGTGTCTCCCTTAAGCACCCGTCACACCTAGCCGATTTTAGGCCAAGACTGTCCGCGACCTAAGGGTCGTGGACAGCCTTTGTCTATGTCGCCGCGCATCATGGGCCGTCGCCAACCTAACAAACAGGTCGGGATTGGTCTTCACATACCCCCTCAAAAGTTCTACAAGCGTAACATTTGAAATCAAGTCGGCGTGGAGTGAGGTCAAAAAAATGGAACGGGAAGGGGACTGGAGGCTGATGGCGTGTGACGGCGCTTGTTGGCGCTTGACGGCGATTGACGACGCTTGACGGGAAACGGTAGGCGTCAGTGCGGCGGCACACGGCACCATAAATGAGGTCTGCGTCAGGCGGCGTCACCATAACAACCTGCGGGGATCAGCGGCGGCTTGCGGCGACCCAACGATGCCCTAACGGTCCTGGATTATGTACTCCCGAGGGGGTGGTCGCCGTCAAACGGCGTCATAGACGGCGATGGTTGGCGGCCATCCCCTCCAAGCGGCGTAAAAACATACCGGGGTCCGCGTTATGTGCCGCCATGCGGGGACCCCCTCCTGTTACGGTGGCTGAAGGTATACTGATGAGGCCCCCCCTTTGGTGTAGGTTTTATATACCCCACCTTGAGTTCGGTCGCCGTCGTTCGGGGTCATGCGGGCCGGGGTCACCGTCCATACTGAAGGGGTCGCCGCTCATTGGCACAGTAATGCATATTGACGCCACCCTAACTCCTGTCGATGCTATTCGTCGGGTCGTTGTCGACACACTACGCCGCAGATCGGCACTCCAGCGGCGACCTAAAACTCACATTCAGTCCGGCATGGGCGCCGCTCTACCCCGTCAGGTGGCGTGGCCATCCATACTGAGTCCCGTCCAAAAATCACCCCCCCCAATCCTTAATCTCTCCGCCGAAGGTCGGCACTCCTGACCACGACTCAAGGTCGTGGTCAGTCTTGGCTCAAGTCGGCATGGTGTGACGCCTGCTTTACACAATACACTGGCTAGTCACATGACAACCGGCCTGGAGATAGTGACACAAAAATATACCAATGAATAAGGGAATAACAGGGAAAATAGGTGATAATTGAAAGGGGGGGGGGGAAAGAGGGGAAGGAGGGGACTTTGACACATGTGAAGGAGTGATTGGAGGTATGGAGGGGAATTATCTCACTTAAACTTAAGTGCCACTGGGGTGTTTTAAAAAAACAAATTTAGGCCTAGGATCTTAACCCTTATTTAGCGGGTGGTAAGGTATTTTACACTGTACTGCTCAGCGGGCATAATCCCGAAATATTCGCTCAATTTCACTCGCCCTAGCGCCGTTACTATGGCTCCAATGCGAACGATCATTTTTGGAAAGAGCAACTCTTCGTCTCCCCATATAAGTCTATGTATGGATGTTATGAATGAGTGTGGAGGATGGGAAGAGGTGAGGAAGAGGAGGTACTTTTTGGTCTATTTCCCGGGCGCGTTCGGTTGCGTTCGCTTTGGCCTGACTTCGGCCTCTCGCGCGTCTACTATTCCTTCGGTAATCGGTCTTATTTTTCTCTTATTTCTCCTTATTTCTGTATTCTCTGTATTCTCTCTCTCTCTCTCTCTCTCTCTCTCTCTCTCTCTTTCTCTCTCTCTCTCTCTCTCTCTCTCTCTCTGTCTGTCTGTCTGTCTCTCTCTCTCTCTCTCTCTCTGGCTCGCTCGCTTTCCCTCTCTCGCGCGCTGTCTCTCTCTCTCTTCCTCATCCGTATAATGTAATTCTCATTATTATTTTCTCTAATCTCTCTCACTCCTGTCTGTCTGCCTCTATGGCTCGCTCGCTTTCCCTCTCTTGTGCTCCCTTTCTCTCTTCCTCATCCGTATATGTATTTCTCATTATTATTTTCTCTAACTAATCCCTCTATTTCATTTATTTGCTTGTAATATTTCTGTATTATTATATCTTTTTCACTCTTTCTTCAGTTCAGTTTCTGCATTCTCTCTCTCTCTCTCTCTCTCTCTCTGTTTCGCTTGCTTTGCAGGAATTTTGTTTTACTTACCATAATACCGATACACCAAACCGATCCGCATGCAGTTTTGTTTATCACCTGTTTACTAAAGTGCCACCATTATCGATTTTTCTTGGAGCTGACTCGAGTGGGAGGGTTACCAATTGAAGCTAAATCCGCTAGCATATATTGTTAGATGTAAGACATGATAAATACCACTAGAAATATGAATTGGCAAAATCCATATAATATCACTTCGAAATTGTTCTGAAATTTAAAAACAAAACCGCTAGTTTAAGTCATTGCTGCTAGATCGAAGTAAAGGTCTCTAGATCTAGCGGAAGTCGCTATACGTATTGGCAGTACTGCACACTCATTCATTTCATTCATTCATTTTCTATTGAGCTCGTCCTGGAATCTTTACGACTCTGAATCTTACGATTGCCGACGGCGATACGTTGTTGACATTGTTGTTGATGTTCCAGTGGTGGGATGAACAAAATATTTTCCTTGTCCAATAATAGCTATTTCATAAACCCACAGGACTTATTTTGATATATTTATCAAATTTATTGAACGCCTGAAAATAATACGCTATAAAATGCTTGCAATCAAACTTTCAAGCAATTACAAGGTCACATGCAATTATAAAAAGGTATATTGTAGACCACAATCTTCGCCAAGCTTCATTGTTGCTTGTATTATCGTGAGAAATGTACCATACACCCTGGTTATCGTGAGAAATTTACCGAACGCCTGCAAATAATACGCTATAAAATGCTTGCAATCAAACTCTCAAGCAATTTCAATGTCACATGCAGTATAGGTAGACCCAGAGAGGAAGAGACAGACAGAGAGAGAGGGGAGGTCAAGAACATCTGCTAGGTGTGATTTCCCCTGGGAGGGAAGAGAAGATTAGTTAGGGGCGTGCCCTGGCCTACATCAGACAAAGAGAGTACAAAGGAGTACAAACAAAGAGAGTGAGACAGAGAGAGAGAGAGTGTCGTGATAATATAACAATGTTACATATGTATCATATATATGAAAACATAATATATACGGTAGGCCTACATCTGTTCCCCACAATCATATAATGCCAAGCACAAATATTCAATCTTTCGTTGTTTGTATTACCGTAAGAAATTTACCGAACGCCTGCAAATAATACGCTATAAAATGCAAAGGAAATTTCTTGTAGAGTGCAATTTTGAGGACGTAATGTGCTCTGAGAGAGCGGAGCGGTGATTAGGAGCATAAATTACCTCAAGACCGCTCGCCACACAGGGAATTATATAAGGAAATTACCGAATTTTAGGGTTTTTGCACTCGTGTTGCACGATCGTTGAAAGACAACCAGTGATCGTAGAAGGATGGTTCGGGTGTCATTGGAAAGCTCAATTTACGCACTTTCAGGGATACATACTTGTATGACGCTCTGGGTCTTGTTTATGCATGAAAAGAGCACGGAACAACCCCATTTAGGGTAAAAAAAAAACGCTGGGCGGCACAGTGAAATATACTCCACCAGCCGCTCGTAAGGTGATAAATTGCTTGCAATCACATTTTCAAGCAATTATAAAATGTAAATTGTACTTACCAACACCCACACCAGTATGTTCTTCGTCAGGAACGTCTCCAATTTGCTCAAGGGTTTGTCCAATATCAACCACAACATCCACCCCACGCAAATTATGCTTGGGGTGAAAGCCTATGATCGGGTTATTTTCGTCTTCCGAGTCATCCACACTACCAAAACTCTCACCCAGACCTTCGACGGTTTCATCCAACAGCATATTAGAAAGTTCTGAAGAGTTCAGCATGATATCTAGTTCCTGGGTGGTAAGCCGGGCGTGGTTAGTAGGGTGGCGCGACGCACTACGGATGGCGGCCACCGAATCGAACACAGGCAAATCTTGACCTTCCATTATGGCTGCTTGAGGGTCACTTAGTCACGGTCACGCAGTGGGGATGTGTGGGTGGGCCCTTGTAGTACACCGCCTGACCACCAAGTTTCGCTTTCCACCTAAATTAGGGCGGGAATACGCCCACGGACTTGTCCGATCCCGCCATTTAGTCCAATTTTCTCGTATCGGGCTTCAGTCCGACCCCGCTAAATAAGGGTTAAGAGTCTCCCCGCAGCCGCCCAGTAAAACCTCTTAACCTCTGAAGTGCGCATGGGGGTAATTGGAAACGTCCCCCTGTGCTGACGTATTTGAGGTGTTTCCGTCACTAAAATATTCATTGTGCCATTAATAGCATTAATACTTATCCATATGCGCCTATTATGGGTTGATTATAAAGGTATTAACCTGAAACAACAATAAAACGAGTGAAAACAGCGTTTGGATGGTCAAAATCGGAGATATAGCCCGCGAGTTGTATAATGTATGGGTGAGGCAATCTGCTTTCCCGCCAATTTCCCCCAAGGCCACTGAGACACAGTCGATCGATACTCTCTCTCTCTCTCTTGCACTCGCTTGCTGTCAGTGATGACCACACCCTCCAATCGGATTTCTAATGTTAGCACGAAAATATACCTCAGAATAAGGGAATAACAGGGAAAATAGGTGATAACTGAAGGAGAGGAGGAAAGTGGGGAAGGAGGGGAGGTAGAGGACTGAGATTTTGCATGGCCCAGGGGCAAAAAAAAAAAAAATAAATAATTTTTTTTTTTTTTTTTTTTTTTTTCGATGTCAAAAGTTGATTTTTTTTTTCTCTGACTCTTAAGAGTCTCCCCGCAGTGCGCCGGGGGAACTCTTAAGAGTCTCCCCGTAGCTCCCGGGTTAAGAGTCTCCCCGTAGCTGCTGGGTTAATAGATGACAATATACACTTGATGGCCTCTGAAATGCTGCTGAACTTGTCAGGTAAAAGAAAATCATCACAGATATATATATATCAAAACAGAACAAAAATCAATACGCAGTTACTAAAAGCTGCAAAACGCTTTCGAACATAATAGAGGTGTTGATTTTTTGTCTCCATATACTTCAATGAGAGAGAATTGTAATGCTACTACCCTGCTGCCAGATGGTTACTACACCTTTTTTGTGATATGATCAGTGCCCCCTAGACAAATCGGAGTTGGGAATAATTTTGTAGACTAAAATATCTTTGTACAAATGAAGATCGTTTTAATATGGTACCCCAATTGGAAATCCAATAGTGTTGAGTCCATAAACCCGGGAAGCGCACGCTATTGATAGTTCAAACCCTCCCGCCAAGCGAGGATATTTGGCTTCATTCCCACCTAAAATCGTCATTTTACCATAAATATCGTTATTACTTATACATTTGTACCTACTTTATGTTTAATATGAAGATATTAACATGTAACAGCAATAAAACAAGTGGGAATAGTATTTGTGGGGTGAAAAAGACAAATTATTGCCGACCTTCCAGTCATGAGGTGAGAGGCGAATGCGACGTATACCCTCTCTCTCTGAGGCCTGAAGGCAGACTGAGCTCTCAGTCTTGCTTTTTTTCTCTTCCCACACTCTTGATATGCTATGCGCAGTAAACGACCTTGGAACCGGATTGGAGATATTGTCGCGATAAGTAAACCGATAAACAAGGGAATGAGAGGAAAAATAGGTGATAATTGAAGGGGGTGGGGGAAAGGAGGGGGTATTGACACATGTGGAGGAGTGATAGAAAGTATGGAGGGGAGTTAGGCCTATCTCAGTTAATCACATATTCCTTTGTTTTGAGTGCTATTGGGGTCTTTTAACCCGTATTGTACCGTAGGATACAGTAATAAAAGTCCCAAGCAATGTGGCAAAAATGGCGGGAGAGGCCACCTATTCACCTCCAAAGATGAGTCAACACTGGCTCTTGTCCCCCTTCAGTGGGTCTCATATAAGCTGAGAAGTGTTGCCAACATGGGAGCAGTGCTCAAAAGGTTGTGATAACTGATACAGGGTTGTACAGGCAGTTACAAGGAAAGTACATTACTGACGTATATATATACGGCACTGGGACTGGGGAGTTACTTATCTACTGATGTGTATATACAGTATATGGTGCTGGGATTGGAGGAGTTAAAAGGCTTTTTGTAGGCCTTGGATCTTAAGAGTCCTGTCGCCTTTCACCACCAAAACCTCTTAAGAGTCTCGGCGCCCCTCGCCGTTCCCGGGTTAAGAAGGTTCCTAAGTGCGGAGCTCCGAGTTTTAAAACTCTCAGTAAAGGACCCTACTGTTGGCCATTGGGTAATCTGCCACTGTCATCACCAGTCACTTTCTAGCCAATATCGACTAATTACGAGACACATTAACACAAAATATTAATATGTATGTACAGTATATCCAGTTACTAAGTCATGCACCAACACACAGACATCCAAACCCTCTAGCTTGCATTAATTATAGTTGTTATATACATATAGGATGATAAGTGCTCTCGGTTCAACATGCATTATACAAATTTCTTCTAAATGCAGTAGGCATACTTGCAAGATTCTTGAGTTCGAAACTGATCGGTGAAAATCAAATGAGAAATATGTTTCTTAGTTTTCCATTTGGCAGGAAAAATCATAGGTTCGTGTATAAAGTCTATAAGAAATTCCACCAAATTATATGCAACATAAATATTCACATGTCAATTTAATACTTTCAGTTTGAGCCTACCTGGGGAATGTTGAACATGTTTCTGGTGATTCGGCAACAAAAAATAATGATCCTTGATGCCCTTCGCACTTCACACCCTGTCAGTCGACCTGTCAATGACCCAGACAACATTAATACAGTTTTTGACAGGATCTCATACTCCAAAGGTAACTATCTGAGATCTGGTTATTTAACAATAATATTAACAATTATTAAGTCCAAAACGTTGACATTTGTATGCATAGTAGTAACGGTTTGCTAATATTGAATGACCTACCTGAAGGCATTAACTTTGGCAGTGTGTAGCTGGAGCGGGTATGTACATTTCGTTGCTTGAGATATATTATTTTTGTCAATGGTCGGAACGAAGATTGCCGCTTTTGGTGTAAGCAGATACAGTTGGGGAAAGTTCAGACACCTGCTGAACAAGCAAGGACTCCTACTTTACTTGATAGATGTTTGCAATATAAACTTAGTAAATTATGTGTCAGTAATGTGGGTAAGTAAAGTGGATGATAATAACAGTATGGAATGTAATACAGTGAGAATGAGGAGATGGGTGTGTGGGCTTAAACTGGAAAATAGGATATCTTCGATGGTTAGCTATAAAGAGTATCAACTAAGAGATACATTGTACTTTGTAGGCTTGGATAGGAGAGGATGGAATATATAAATTTGGTGAAGAGAAGACAGTTTGTGAACGTGGTGGGAGCTGCACCTAAGAGTAGAACTAGACAGACATAGGATCATGTTTTATGATCTGATCTCAAATGTTTACAAAAACAAAACTGATTAATATGGCAGCCCAGAACAGGCTGCCTGGAATGCCGCCATTAGGACATGAAATTAAAAAACACACCCCTTGTGAACCTTTCATTCGTTAAAATTATGCATGTAAATATGCATGTATGTAACCAATACATTAAAATGTTCTACTTATACTTTGAGCAAATATACACACAAATTATTTATTACATTCTTTTTAAAATAATGATAAGACTAACATTTGAATATGCCATCAAAACACAGTCAGTGTCAGGAAGACAAACAACTATTACAAAGAACAATTGAAGTTCCATTATTATTAATGCGCTTATCGGGGGTGCTTGCCTGGGAAAGAAGAACACAAGCAATATAAACAAAATATAGTAAGTTTATACAGACAAAGAAGAATTCTACAGGTTAGAGCACTCCATGCTCATGTGGTCCCTCACCCCACAATTATGACGGAGGATCCTTCTTCACCTGCCTTGATAAATTCTACTCTGATTCGGCTGGGGGTCGGGCTTCTCAGCCCAAGGGATGCAACGCAGCATGTCCTCAATCTCCCGAAGGGTGCAGCATAGCCTGGCCACCATTGACTGGAGTCCCTCTTGGTTGACTTCTTCTTCATCGTCCTCCTGCTTTACCTCTTTTTGTCGTAGGGGGCAGAGTCCTCTGGAAGTTGAGGGTGCTGGGGCATCCTTGCCCTCGGGGTAGCTAGTAGGAGTCAGTGCCGCTCTTTTTATATAGGCTAGATTTTCTGTGGGAGGAAACGAACTAGCCATGTAGGCTACACTTTTAGGGCCTTTATGTCCTCATCTGACGTTGTCCTCGGTTTCCCCATGAAGTAAAGGCGGACTGGTAGGAGCACCCAGGCGATGATGGCTGCCCAGACCAACTTGTCCTGCTCCTTCTATGTTAAGTCGGGAGGCAGGCCACTCTGTATAGATTTTGGGCCTGTGCCCGGAACCTGTCAACATCCCTCGTCAGTTGAAAGGCGTGGATCCGGAAGTCTCTGGTTGATTCTGTTGATAGGTTTTTTGTTTCTATGTGGATGAGGGAGACAAAAGGCAAAACTGCCTGTGATGAGTGCCTCCCCCAGAGTTAACAGAGTGACAGAGCCAAAATCAAGGAACGTTCGAGCAAAAATGTCTGGACACATGGAGTTTGAAACAATTTTATTCATAGGATGAGGGAAAGATGGATTCAGGGAGAGAGTTCCAGAGCTCTGCTGTTGAATAGAAGAATGATTGGGAGTAAAGTTTCACTCTTGAGTTGAAAAGTTGTACAGAGTAGGGGTGGGATTGTGTTGCAAGATGGGTACTACGTACCCTATGTAGAGGAGGTGGTATGCACTGAGAGAGCTCTGAGGAACACTGATTATCAACTCTGCGTAAGCAGAGTGGTATCGCCCCCCGCATAGTGGTACATGCCGGCCGAAATGTCTGTCTGTCTGTCTGTCTGTCCGTCCGATAACTCCTCCTAGACCGTTTGACGGATTTTCACCAAACTTCACACGAACATTCGGTGCGTGAATGCGACGGTATTTAAAACAATATTTTTTAAATTTGTGCAATAGTTATGATTTTAGGTGGTCCAAAATATGGTTTTGCCGCCCCCCATCAACCCCCACCCCCCACCCTGTACCAATCCCAAGCAATGATGATGGCGTACTGTGTGTGTGTGCCCCGTAGGGGCACACTCACAGTACGCCATCGTTCAGGGGGCGAGAACAAAAACTCTCCCGCATTTGTTAGGTTAGTTAGTTAGTTGACATTAGAACGTGACAATTGTAGTGATGAATATAGTAGTAGAGATGATGGTGGTAATATTAGTAGTAGTAGTGGTAGTAGTAGTAGTAGTAGTAATAGTCATGATGATGGTGACAATTGTAGTGATGATGATAGTAGTAGTAGTAGTACCAATAATAAATGGTGGTAATATTAGTGATGATGGTAACTCTTCGCAGAGTTGGGTATGCCGTTTTAATTTTGGGCGAAACGGCATGTCTTCTTTATTGTAGTAGCGATAGAATAGCGAGAGAGATGCAACATTGCGGCGAAGAGAGAGAGGTTGCAAAGAGTCAGTGAGTGGACGGGAGTTAATGATACGAAAGGCTTTCCTTTCTTTTTTGTCTAGAAGTGCTGTGTGAGAGGATCCTCCCCACAAATGTGAACAATACTCAATACAAGGACGCACTGTTCCCCTGTACAGAGCAAGAAGCTGAGCAGGTGTAAAGAACCCCTTGAGGCAGTTCAACACACCCAGCTTCTGGGAGGCCACCTTAGCAAGACTGGTAATATGGTCCTCCAAGAGAGAGCAGAAGAAAAAGAGACACCAAGAATACTGAGAGAAGATAAAGGGTTGATTTTTGTATTGTTGAAGAATAAGGGATAGTCCTCTGGGAGTTCTAGGCGAGTAGATAGATGGAGAAATTGGGTTTTGGAAGCATTAAAGGTAACAAGGTTTTCTCTGCCCTAATTGGAGATGGTAGTTAGATCAGAAGATAAGTGTTCTATGGCTTTATTACATTTGCTTTTGAGGGATTGCTGGCTGGGGCGTTCTGGGAAACTAATTGAATAGTGTCAGGTAGAGTCTTCTGCATATGAATGGATAGGACTGGAGGTACAGTTGAGAAGATCATTTATGAAAATTAGCAAGATAATAGGAGATAGGACAGATCCCTGTGGTACACCAGAGTTGATAGGATGAGGAAGTGAACGATGGCCGTCCACAACCACAGCTATGGAACGACCGGAAAGGAAATTAGAGACAAAGGCACAGATGGACGGATAGAAACCGAAGGAGGGTAGTTTAGAAAATAGAGATTTATGCCAGACTCTATCGAAGGCATTCGATATATCTAACGCAATAGAAAAGGTCTCACTGAAGTCCCGAAAGGAAGATGACTAAGAGTTAGTAAGATATGAAAGAAGATAACCAGTAGAGCGACCTTTAAGCATGGCTCACACATACAGGAGTGTGAGCGCGAGTTGCCAAGAGTGTTGACTCCCGGCTACTCGCGCAAAAATGGCCGCGTGTGAGCAATTGTTCACAATTCAACACAAGGCACCACTAGTTACCAGAAGTGCAATAGAGTCCAGTAGGAGTCGCTAAGAGTCACAACGAGTCATCACGAGTGGGCCGCGAGTGACCTGCGAGTGGTTGAAAATTTGAATTTCAACAGCCATTTTCGATTAGGAGGAGATACGAGTCACCACAAGTAAGATACGAGTCACTATGAGTTACTGAGAGTACGACACGAGTCACTGAGAGTTGGAACATTGAGTTGAGAGTATTATTATTTTTTTTTTCTATATTCCAAGTACTCCCTCTCGGGCATAGGCTGACAGCCTGGCTGCACACTCTACCGCTGAACACGGTGAGGCCTGTGAGGTCTTGCTCCAGCCTAGGGAGTGAGATATGTGAAGCACCACGGCTCGAAGCAACTGCATCTCTGAAGCTGCTCCGCCTCCGCGCTTCACTGTCTCAACCCCCAGGCTCGGACCCTCACTCTCCGAACGCCACCTATTGAGCAATTAACTCGATAGACATTGACCCCCTGTAGCATATTTTGAATATGGGAATATTCATACAATGCTATTTAATCAGGGAACAATGAGGGTAATGCACTGAAACTAGGTACAGCACAAATTCCATCCCAATAATATCTTCCCATTGACACATTGGGATTCGAACCCGGGTCCATTGGATTACCAGTCCAGTGGCAAGACCACTCTGCCACACCTCTCCTGCCGTGAATGCCTCCCATTGTCTATCTATCTATCTATTGCCGGACAACCCATGCCAGTTTACTGAAGGACCTACAGGATTGCCACTCAATTTAGGACCCGTCCGACTCCGAGGCCCTCTATGTATCTTTTTAGCACTATTTTTCTACAGTGGTGTTCGGCTAGCCCATCCACTAACCTGCTTCACCCTTATGTAAGAGGTACCGATTTGTATCACGTTTACTCCCCTAGATAGCTTGCCAACGAAGGCTGACGAGTCTCATCCACCCAAATTTATATAAGGTTGTCTCCCTTAGATGGGTTGCCGAACCAGACTAACGAGTCCCATCCACTTGGATATACAGTATATGCGTTGTCCCATGCCCTCCCATGCCACACCTACAGTTATGTTATTTGGTCTGTATATAATCTGTGAATCATTTCCGATATGATGGTATTAAAGATTTTGTTTTCTCAAAAACTCATAATCATAAATAATGACACAAATGTAAATTACAAACATGTTAAAATATTTCCCCCATCATTTTGTTTAGACACAGTTTCAAAGGCGATAATATACCATGCGCCAAAAAAAAAATATATATATATACAGTACATAATTATATAATAAAAAGTCAAATAAAACGCAATCTTCCACGATCAGATTGTCACTTGTGGGAGGGTATTATGTACATTGGATTTTCCAAGACTACTACCAAATAGTAGGTTTTCCTATTTGCTATTTTGGGAGGTACGTCAAACCTCCCAATTTGTTAGTAGTCTTGGCAAATCCAACGTCAAGGCTGCATAACAAATTGGAGGCGGACATCCAAGCCCATAACTACCAAATACCAAAGCACATAACACAAATATGAATTACAAAGAAACACAAAATGACAAGAGAGTTTAATATACAGAGTGAAAAACCGAGGAGTAGTAAAATAAAGCAGGTTTTGCTTTATGACTCGTCATTCATAGCATAGTAGAAAACTTATAAAATCGACAACAGTACTGTACCAAAATTCCATTTCTTATGAAGAGCATTTATTTACAGCATACAAAACTATAAACATGGGAAAATTAGGTCACAGGGGATAATGGAGTCACAGTCACATGGAGTCACCATGCTCGTGACCACAGTGTCTTAAACCCGTAACCCCTCCCCCCTTTTTTGTTCTCAAAGAAAACAAATTAAAATAAAGAGTGACTACGGAGGAGCCCTGTGTCCCCGCCAGGGCCCTAAGAGACACTACTCCCGAGAGCTACCACCGGCCTGGAGGGTCTGACGATGGACATGGAGAGGTAGGAGGAGACGTACGTATTGACTGATGACCAAAAACCTGCAGAGGCAATGTCGGGCAACGACCGGCTTTGCAGGAACCGTAAGGAGGCTGCAAAGGATCGTATATCGTGCACAGAAGCCCCAAAAGTAGGGTTACTGGCACGAATTACCCGACAAAGGTGGCGCCCAATCTGCACCTTCGACAACCTCCTACCTGTCCTCAGCGACACCCACGCAGCTGTATCCGAGACTGGCACCACAGACTCCACATATATGTGCAAGGTTTTCACCGAGCACAATACATGGTGAGCATGGCCACGTTTTAAAGCCTGGACGGTAAAAGGCTCGAAAACGTGGGTCTCCCTCTCATTCTTGGCGACAAAATGAGGGGAATGGGCCAACGTGACCACATTTAACGACGGGGAGAATCGCATGCATTCCTGGGACCGGAACATGGCTGCTATTTCCGACACCCTATCCCCAGTAGCCAGCGCCACGAGGAACAAAGTATGCTTGAGCAACTGCACATGTATTGTGTCCTGTGTGTATGTATGTGAAGCCAGAAGGCCAAAGCCTTGCCCAGATCCCACTGCGGAGGGAGCTGGTGTGGCGGCGGTCGTTCCCTGAAGGCAGCCTTCTTGAATGAATCCAGCTCCTTCGGTGGAACGACCAGCCCAGTCAGAGACTCAAAGACCTCCCAGACGGCAGATAGGTGGTTTCATATAGTGTTAACTTCGAAGTGACGTGCACAGAAAAGGTGAAACAAGTAGTGTAGAACAAGTTTGAACAATCTGTCAGGCCAGTATCCTGTATCCATTTCATAGAAGACTTCTAGTGGGACTCGTAAGTCCTCCATGAACGGTTTAGGAAGTCTGTAGGATCCCATCCGTGGACTGGGAGCCACCCCGCCTCACGAACATCCACGATGTGAATGCCAACGAGCTCCTGAGGTTTCCAACCGGGTCCAGGTGGAAGCTTGAGACAGGCAGAGGCACTGGACTAGGTCACCATCACTTCAGCTGGGCGCACCAAGCCTGCGCCGACCACAAGGGCGTGATCAACCAGACCCTGCCACGGTACAGCCTCAGCCTAGTGAGGACCTTGCACATCAAGAATGCGTCTGGTGGCGGAAATATGTATATCGACTGCCACTTGTTCCAGTCTTCCGTGAAAAAATCCAGCCCCCTGCCTGAGTGTCAGCCCGGAGGGATACGTACTGAGGCAACTTGCTCGTCCCAGACGAGGCGAACAAGTTGACCTCCGAAACAACCCAAGAAGCTGCCAGGTCGTCAAACACATTTTGTTTCATCGCCCACTCTACCAGAACGCCATGTCCTCTCGACAGAGCGTCCGCCCAGATATTGGCAGTCCTGGGCAGGTAGGAAACGTGCAGGGAGATGTTGTGCCGTTCTGCTAGGAAGAACAACTTCTCTGAGATCCCCAACAGAGTCTGTGGCCTGGAGGACCCCTGCTTGTGGATACAATGGACCGCTGTCTGATTGTCCATCCTGAAGGCCACCGACTTTCCCCGAAGGGCCAGTGTGTGACCCCTCAGGAAGAACAAAGGAATCAACAGTTCGAGGGCATTGATGTGTAGGTGTGTGTGCCTTGACCACCTGCTCTGACGTTGATGCCCCAACCTACCTCGCTCGACGCATCTGTATTCACCCAGATCTTCGGTGTTTGGGCAGTCTAGTGCACCGCTGCTGAGAGCATGCCCCGAGCGACCCAGTGTCCCAAGTGTCGGTGCATAGTGTGCGGGACCAGCATTAGCCAATTCGACGGGGACAACGGAAAAGCCTTGTTGCCCAGTAGGATTAGGCGGTGCAGCCTGAATCTCCCTAAGGGAACGGTCAGTGCGGCCCAATTCAGTGAAGCCACCATCGAGTCCCAGATCTTCCTCGTGAGGGAGACTGAGTGCAAAACTGAGTGCGAAGAGCTTCTTTCGAAGCTTCACAGCGTTGATTTGACTCTGGGTCACTGTAGCGCTGGTCAAGTCCCAGTCGAGGCCTACCCATATCACTACACGTGACGTAGTCAGACGCAACTTGGGAATATTGACCTTGAACCCCAGTTGTGTAATGTGTTGTACGACTTTGAGGGTGTCTTGTGCTCACTGTGCTTGTTTTTTTATTTTTTTTATTCTATGTGAGTGAGGGACACAAAAGGCAGAACTACCTGAAGCGAGTGCCTCCCCCATAGTTGAAAGAGTGACAGGGCCAAAATCAAGGGACATTCGAGCCTGGACACACAGAGTTTGAAGCAATTTAAGTCATAGGAGGAGGGAAAGACTGATTCTGGGAGAGAGTTCCAGAGCTCAGATGTTGAATAGAAGAAAGTCTGAGAGTAACGTTTCATTCTTGGGTTGGAGAGTTGCGCAGAGTAGGGGTGGGATTGTGTTGCAAGACGGGTACCACGTACCCTATGTAGAGGAGGTGGTATACACTGGGAGAGCTCTGAGGAGCACTGATTATTGTAGTAGCGATAGAATAACGAGAGAGATGCAACATTGCGGCAAAGAGAGAGAGTTTGCAGAGAGTTAGTGAGTGGGCGGGAATTATTGATACGAAAGACCATCCTTTCTACTTTATCTAGGAGTGCGGTGTGAGAGGATCCTCCCCACCCATGTGAACAATACTCAATACAAGGACGCACTGTGCCCCTGTACAGAGCATGAAGCTGCATAGAGGTAAAGAATCACTTGAGGCGGTTGAGCACAACCAGCTTCTACGAGGCTGCTTTAGCAAGACTGGTAATATTCCAAGTGAGAGCAGAAGAAAAAGAGACACCAAGAATATTGAGAGAAGATGAAGGATTGCTTTTTGTATTGTTGAAGAATAAGGGATAGTCCTTTTGGAGTTCCGGACAGGTAGATAGATGGATAAATTGGTTTTTGGAAGCATTAAAGGCAACAAATTTTTCCCTACCCCAATAGGAAATAGCAGTTATATCAGAAGATAAGTGTTTTATTGCCTCGTTAAGTTTATCATTGAGGGATTGCTGGCTGGGGCGTTCTGAAAAATTAATTGAGTACTGCAAGGTACAGTCATCTGTGTATGAATCGATGGGACTGGAGGTACAGTTGAGAAGATCATTTATGAAAATTAGAAAGAGAATAGGAGATAGGACAGACACCTGAGGAACACCGGAGTTGATAGAATGAGGAAGTGAGCGGCCGTCCACAACCGCAGCTATGGAAAGGCCGGACAGGAAATTAGAGACAAAGGCACAGATGGAGGGATAGAAACCGAAGGAGGGTAGTTTAGAAATTAGAGATTTGTGCCACACACTACCGAAGGCCTTCGATATATCTAGTGCAATAGAAAAGGTTTCACCGAAGTCCCGAAAGGAGAATAACCAAGAGTTAGTAAGATATGAAAGAAGATCACCAGTAGAGCGACCCTTAAGGAAGCTATACTGGCGATCTGAGAGCAGATAATGAGAAGAGAAACGCTTAAGAAATTTGGAAGCAAGAATAGTTTCAAAAACTTTAGAGATCCAAGAGAAGAGAGCAATTGGACGATAGTTGGAGGGTTGAGAGCGATCACCCTTCTTTGGGACAGGTTGAATGAGAGCAAGTTTCCAGCATGAAGGGAAGACGTTAGAGGAGAGACAGAGACGAAAGAGTTTGCCTAGGCAGGGAGTCAGCACCGAAGCACAGTTTTAGAGTACAACAGGAGGAATACCGTCCGGACCGTACACCTTCTTAGTATTAAGCCCAGAGAGGGTAGAAAGTACATCTTTAGAAGAGATTAGGATATTAGGCATAAGTAGGAGCGAGGGGGGTGGAGGGGGAGGAATAGCACCGGATTCATCCAAGGTGGAGACTCTAGCAAAAGTTTGAGCGAAAAGTTAAGCTTTGGCAGAGGAAGAAGTGATGGTTGTGCCATCAGAGTGGAAAAAGGGAGGCAAAGACGAGGTATAAAAATTGTTGGAGATGTTTTTGGCTAGATGCCAGAAAGCTTGTGAAGAGCTAGAGTTGGATAGTTCAGTGTATTTATTATTGATGAAAGAGTGCTTGGCAAGTCGAATAACAGATTTGGCTTGATTCCGGGCAAAAGCATGGGAAGAATGAGATTCTTGAGTTTTAAGGCATCGGTAGGTCTACAGTTTGAATGCTTCCTCCTTGTTGCGGACAGCAGTAGAACAAGCGCGAGTAAACCAAGATTTGTTTGCATTTTTTGCATTAGATGAGAGAAAGAAAATGGAATGTATGTTTCCATGCCCGAGAGGATTACCTCGGTAATGCGCTCAGCACTCTCCGAGGGTCCCCGGCCACGGAAGCAGAAGTCATTCCATGGAAAATCAAAGAAGTACTGCCGAAGAGCCTCCCAGTCGGCAGCGCCAAAATGCCACAAGAGCTGCTGGCTTGGAGGATCGGCTGGCCATACAGGAGAGATAAGACAGGTAACAGAAACAAGTATATGGTCGGAGGAGCCCAAAGGAGAGAAAAGATTGACAGTATAAGAAGAAGGGTTAGAAGTCAGAAATAAGTCAAGAATATTGGGCCGATCTCCGAAGCGATCCGGGATACGGGTAGGTTGCTGGACCAGCTGCTCTGGGTCACTTAGCATAGAAAAGACGAAGGGTTGTTCACCAGGTTAGATTTCCGAGAAGGGAGAGATGGATAGAATGTGTTCCACTTTAGAGCTTAGATAGTCAAAGAATTTGGGAAAGTCGGTGTAGTTAGGGGAAAGATAGACAGGACAGAAATATTTATTAAGTGAATGACAAGATAGTTTGAGCCACAAAATTGAGAATTCAGAGTAGTCGATATCGGGAACACGAGAGCAAGTGAGTATGCTGTGCACGTATGCACAACATCCGCCTTTGGCTTTGAAACTAGGATAGAGAAAAAGTAGGAGGATACAGAGAAGGGGCTGCTGGCTGTTGTCTAAGACACCTGGGTTTCAGTGAGGAAAAGTAGATCAGGTTTGGAGGAGGAGAGATGATGTTCAACAGAGTGAAAATTAGAGGAAAGGCCACAAATATTGCAAAAGTAATAATAAGAGTGACGGGCCATGGTCCAGAGCATTTAGAGGGGTCGTCAGGGGAAGGTTGGGCGGGTGTGGGGGCATTTATGGTCCTCCCCCCCCCACCCCCCCCCTCCCCGGGGACTAGGAGGTTCATCATCATAGCAATTGTTTTTTTGTGGAAGGAGGAAGTGTGGTATGCATGTTAAGTGTAGTGAAGTGGATGGGAGGAGGAGGTGTTTGTGAAAGCTGGACTACTCTTAGTGTAAGTGAAGCACAAAGGGAATCAGTAAGAGAGGCCAAGCAAATGAAGCAGGAGTTACAGCGACTCCTTATCAAATGCCTACAGCCTCTCCTGGTATAGCCCTGTTCGATTGGTGCCTACAATCTACCCTCATATCCCCTATTATTCGCCTTGTACGATACGCAGTAGGATGCATGGGGCGTATTATTTTTTTTCCTCCACCATAAGATGAAGGCCCCCTTACCCCCGGGGAGGAAACTATCATGCAGGTAAAACAGGATCTGGATACTTTCTCTGAGGAAAGGATCCAGAGCCTGTTTTACCAGTTTCGTGAAGACCCGCGGAGCGATGATGAGGCCGAAGGGAAGCCTGTCGAACATGAACACGTGATCGGACGACTGAATGGCCATGAAGTGACGGAACCGAGGATGGATTGGAACGTGCCAACACGCATCTATTAGATCCAGCGACACCACCCACGACATAGGCCGCAGTGCCAGTCATACCTGGTGTACCGTCAGCCTCCAAAACCGCGTGTTCATGTTGTACCCGTTGTGGGCTGACAGATCTATCAGCGGCCGCATCGCGTCGCAGTCCTTCTTCAGTACCAGGAATAGGCTATATGAGAGATCAAAACTCCATGATCTGGTTTCACCTCCGTGACGATTCCCTGCTCGTGCATTGACGCGAACATGGTAGCCACCTCGGAAGAGACTGGCCGTTGACAGAGACAAAATCTGAGCGGGGGCCTGGATTTCTTCTCTTGGCAACTTTTCGCCCCCACGAGCCTCGCAGCTATCGAAGGGCGCAAGGGCGAAAACACCCGGTGAGAGCTCCCTCGATGAGTTGAGGGGACCCTGTCGGTGAGGCAAGAAGGCGAGAGAGGAGGAGACCGATGTTTTTTTTATGTGGAGGTCACCCCGGAACGGCCCTGGCGGTCCAGAGCGCCACGAGAACCTCCCATACCCCCTCCCACTTTGTCGAAAAGGCAGTGTCTCCACATCCCGTGTCCGGTGTGAGTCCAACCACGTCAAAGGGCGTCCGGAGGTTGAGAGTTGACTAGTCCTACCCCGATGGGGGTGAGAAGGTGAAGGAAGGGAAGGGCTAGGCGGAGCCGAATTCCAGGCCTGACCCCTCCCCTTTCCTGCGGCTCTTCCTGCCAACCCCACCTCCAGAAACACTGCGACGAGGCTTGCCAAAGCGATGGGACTCCGAAGAACCTGCATGCGACGTGGCACGACATTGCGCGTCGTATGCAGGGTGCAGGGTCCGCCGACAGGGAGGCCTACTACTCCGCAAAAAGCCCCGTCAGATACATCTCAGAGTACAAGAGACCCTGGTGTTTCTCCAACAGGCTTTGCGACAGAATGTGGACCTAACCGTCTGGCGATATCGAGCAGCCTTGAACAACACCGCCTTCAGCTCGAGGATCAAAGACACAGCAAGCTGAAGATGGGTTCACTGAAAGTGGTCCATGCCATCATGAAAGTCACCTGGGGCTGTTACCTCGATAAGGCGGAGGTGGTGAACAGATGTCTGGAGCTGGCCCACGTCACAGGTCATCAGGTTCACCAATTGCTGTCGCAGAGAAAAATCCTTGTCGATAGCCGCCTTATCGGGGAGAGAAAAGAAGGGGTTCTAGAGAGCGCAAATCTCGAGCTTGGGAGTGCAGATCCAGGACCAATACTTGCCATCCAGTCTGCCAACAGAGACAAGGGAGGAGAGAGGAATGAAGAGTCCTGCGGAGGAGGGGTAAGAGGTTTGTCGGCTGGCCGGTTAGAAAACTCTAACGCCTCAGCAAACCAGGCCTCCAAAGGGAGCAGGTTATTGAGCTCGGCAGTAAGCACAAGCTTATCGTCCTCGCTCAAACCCGTCCCCAAGGAGGGCAGCCCCGTCAAAAACGTGACTGAACATCTTAAAGGATATCATGGTGGCAGAAGTTGGACCAGAGCTTGGTCCTAGGGGTAGACGGAAGCTTGGGCTAAACCGAGAAGAACTGGATATCAGCCCGACTCGAGTAAGCCTTCACCTCCACGTCCGCCATCCCTGATCGCCTTGAGCTGCGACTTGTCACTAAGATTAACTGCCCAGCTTGAAGGAAGGGCTCTCTCACCAGCCGGGAGATCGACAGCACGTTCCGGGTGTGAGGCCTGCACCATTTTCCAGATGGCTAAGGGCCCATAGAGGATAGGCATGTTCCGCGATGGAGGCTTGGGTTTCTGGATGGGGGGTAGGCACGGACCCTGCCTTAGCAGACAGAGAAACCCCGCATGGGAGACAGCAAGGGCCACAGTCTGAGCCAGGAAGGGAGCAGTGCTGGTCAACGGTGGAGACGCGGGACGAGAAGGGATGTGGTCTATTGCCGGCGGTGGGCTGGGTGAGGCATTGCGGTTGTGTCGCCGCCAAGATGTCAGTCACTATTGACGTCTTCCAGTCCAATAGGGTGGCATCGATGCGTGACGTAACCTTGCTCTCCATAGCCGCAAATCAAGCCGAGAGTGGGTCAACCCACGACGACTGCAGGAGGGGAGAGCGAAACCAACCAGATGGCCCAGCGCCGTCGCGGCATATGGAGGGCGAGCGACGACGCACGGGCACATCACAGTAATCACCCTTTCGATCACAAGCGCCTGAGGGGGAGACAGCCCGATCCCCCTCGTCCCAACAGATGGCATCCCAAGAGTAATAGGACCCCGATCTTTAGTCCAGGCCCTTCGACCTGCGAGCAAGGGTCCCACCCTGGAGAGAAGTGAAAATCAGGGACAGGAAGTTAAAATCAGGGACAGTAGGAGATGGTGCAGGAGGATGAGGGGAAGGCTGGCTAGGGGCGAGGAGCAGGTCAGAGGAGGCTGCGAGGGGAAGAAGAGACACAACCCCCGAGCCTGAAGAGACAGGGCGCCCTGACACCGAGGCGGAGGTGGGCAAGACCACCACCCTGGCATGGGACTCTGAATGAAGAGCTGGAGGTAGAGATGCAGGCGGAGGAGAGCAAGCGGCAGAGTCCTCAACAGACTGCTCCACCCGAAAATGGGAAGGAGGGGGGAGCAGGGCGCCATGGGGGGCGGGGGGTGGGCAGATGACAAACTACCCACGTTGAAGAAGGGCCAGCCTGGATGTCCCCTTCAGAGGCGCGGGTGGAGGGCGGCGGACGAAGACGAGGAACTCCCTGAAGAGCAGCAGGCTGAGGTGACTTCGGAGGGCGGATAGGGCGGAAGGTGGTGGTGCCCCTATACCAAGGCGCAGGCCGAGGAGCATGGCGAGGGCAGAAGGTGGTGGTGCCCTCCCCAGAGGCACGAGGTAGAGCAGGTGGAGCCAGGCGATGAGGAGAGCGAGATCGGTGACGGACATGGTGATCCTCCCCACGCCGCGTCGCCCTAGTCTGAGCCGCAGGTTACAAGGCTAGGGGAGGGGTACGCCCAGGAGTAGGGAGGCCCAAGGATCCTCCAAATTTAACTATTTGTTAGTTGGTGTTGGCAAATGCAACGTCAAGGCCATTAACCTAATTGCAGTGATGACTTGTCTAAAATGACTGCTAAGTCGTCACCCCAACCGCGTCATATAAGAGAACGTCTAGAGTCTACTCCTTAACTTACTCTAGGAGATGTTGTACACTAACCAAGATTACCACCAATGGTGAAAAAAATATAGAAGGAATTCAGCAGAGGTATAGCTGATGCCCTTCCCTTGTTCTGCATTGGTGTACACACGTGTCGAACCTGAGCGCAAGCGTCCGTATTTTGTTATAATTTTTTATAACCGCCGTTTGCTACAGTCGATTTTTGTTGTTTTCCTTCATATCTTGCCTGTTGCTGGTATGTTTCGGTTTTTATGGCCTTCTTTTTGTTAGACTGATGCTACATGATATAGGATGCACGAGAAATGAGTTCCAAAGTGTGTCAATTGTCTGTGGAAATAATCTACCGAAGGTTTCTAGTCACTCTTTCTCTTTTTCATATTTTCTCTTCCGTTAGTTTTGGGCATAGTTTTAGCTTATTAGTAGCCTAGCATGTTTTATCATTCAGGTATAGGCTATGTCCCGATAAGTTTTCAATATTTTTCGTACCCTAGGTATTTACGTCTTGAGGTAAATTTCAGAAATCGCCTGTGGCAGCTTTGCTCGATTTGTAGCGCTAGTGTCGGTCTTTTTACCATCTAGCGTTTTTTCCCGAGTCGTCCCTTCGATCCTCTCGAGTGGTTCAGGGGCCAGGCGTCGTATAATTAATCACACAAGGGTGTTTTCGTCACCGACACATTCACTATGAACGGCTATGTGCCCCCCTTTTTCTCAACAGTGTTCATTGCTGGTTTGTTTTTTCCCATTACATATGACCTCCATCTTTCGCCCACCTTGATCTCGTGTCCTTACTATGCTGCTGTTGCTGAGATGTAGTTGTCCTCTTCGCCTTCACCCCGCCTTTGACTTGGCGGCTGATGAGGGGGGCGGCGATCCCCGCAGCGTTGTCATGGTGTCTCCTAGTTTGCAGCCTCCCCTTCACGTCATTCGCTGAGCTGCGGGGCACGATTTTGGTGGGCAATCATCCTCTTTCACGCACTGTTCAGGGGTATCTTTAGGGGATCCCTGTTGTGCTACCACCCTTCCTGCACCTGTGTCTTTCTGGGCTGTGCTCGATCTTTTGTGGGATGGGTGGTCCTGGGGATGTCCCTCCTCTCCTCTGGTGTGTCTTCCTTGCTGCCCAACTCTCTAGGACTGGTTGAGTTGGGCGTTTGTTCTTGGAAAACACTGCTCAGCTTGTGGGCCCTTGCACAAGCTTGGAGATGCCCGCTTTTCCGGCCTGTTTCGGTGTCGCCTTAGATGCTCGATACGCTTTTTCAGCGCAGACCGACTAGCTCGGTCCCACACTGTTGCGGGGTTGATTCGATGTCGTCCCTGGCGCGTTTCATCCCCACAATTTTGCGGGATTGTCTGGCTCAGTCCCGCGAAATTGCGTGTTGTTTTTGTGTCGCAACAAACATGCCGAAACTTGCTCCACAGTTTTGCGGACATGGCTGGATTTGTGCTAGCCAATGATGTTATGCATCCGCGATTTTGCGGCCTTCTTCACTGACTGTGTCATAATTGACTTACTGTGATTTAGCCATTGCATGTGAGATGTGAGGTTGGTGTCTTACACACACCTAATTCATCTTGGTTTTCACAGTTTTACAATGATATAGACCCTGCATTATAGATGTAGAGTTAGTGTTTAACACTTTCTCTGTCTTTGCAGATTCTCACGGTGCTTCAGCCTGCTCTTCATCGTCGCTGCCCCTCAGTGTTGCCGGTGTCGTGAGTACAGAAGCCCAATTTGCATGCCAATTTATTGTTGTTGTTGTTGTTGCTGTTCCCCAGGCTGTCTGGCCGAACAGCCCCAAGGTATCGAGCAAGGCCAAGGCCATAAACGAGCGCCCCCACAAAACTCTCCCTGCTTACTACTAACAAAGCCCAGGTGACCGAAGCCACTCCAAGGCAGGGAGCTGAGGAGGGTGCGGAAACGCCCGGGAAACCAAAGCCCCACCCAAGGCCCTACATGTGCCACTCAGCAATTATGAACTCCCCACGTTGAAGAAGAACCAGCCTGGATGTCCCCTTCAGCGGCGCGGGTGGAGGGCGGCGGACGAAGACGAAGAACTCCCTGAAGAGCAGCAGGTTGAGGTGACTTCGGAGGGCGGATAGGGCGGAAGGTGGTGGTGCCCCTATACCCAGGCGCAGGCCGAGGAGCATGGCGAGGGCAGAAGGTGGTGCTGCCCTCCCCAGAAGCACGAGGTAGAGCAGGTGGAGCCAGGCGATGAGGAGAGCGGGATCGGTGACGGACCTGGTGATCCTCCCCACGCCGCGTTGCCCTAGTCTGAGCCGCAGGTTACAAGGCTAGGGGAGGGGTATGCCCAGGAGTAGGGAGGCCCAAGGATGCCCCAAATTTAACTATTTGTTAGTAGTCTTGGCAAATGCAACGTCAAGGCCATTAACCTAATTGCAGTGATGAGTTGTCTAAAATGACTGCTAAGTAGTCACCCCAACCGCGTCATATAAGAGAACGTCTAGAGTCTACTCCTTAACTTACTCTAGGAGATGTTGTACACTAACCAAGATTACCACCAATGGTGAACAAAATATAGAAGGAATTCAGCAGAGGTATAGCTGATGCCCTTCCCGTGTTCTGCAATGGTGTACACACTTGTCGAACCTGAGCGCAAGCGTCCGTATTTTGTTATAATTTTTTATAACCGCCGTTTGCTACATTCGATTTTTGTTGTTTTCCTTCATATCTAGCCTATTGCAGGTATGTTTCGGTTTTTATGGCCTTCTTTTTGTTAGACTGATGCTGCATGGTTTAGGATGCACGAGAAATGAGTTCCAAAGTGTGTCAATTGTCTGTGGAAATAATCTACCGAAGGTTTCTAGTCACTCTTTCTCTTTTTCATATTTTCTCTTCCGTTAGTTTTGGGCATAGTTTTAGCTTATTAGTAGACTAGCTTGTTTTATCATTCAGGTATAGGCTATGTCCCGATAAGTTTTCAATATTTTTCGTACCCTAGGTATTTACGTCTTGAGGTAAATTTCAGAAATCGCCTGTGGCAGCTTTGCTCGATTTGTAGCGCTAGTGTCGGGTCTTTTTACCATCTAGCATTTTTTCCCGAGTCGCCCCTTCGATCCTCTCGAGTGGTTCAGGGGCCGGGCGTCGTATAATTAATCACACAAGGGTGTTTTCGCCACCGACACATTCACTATGAACAGTTATGTGCCCCCCTTTTTCTCAACAGTGTTCATTGCTGGTTTGTTTTTTCCCATTACATATCACCTCCATCTTTCGCCCACCTTGATCTCGTGTCCTTACTACGCTGCTGTTGCTGAGATGTAGTTGTCCTCTTCGCCTTCATGCTGCCTTTGCCTTGGCAGCTGATGAGGGGGGCGGCGATCACCGCAGCGTTGTCATGGTGTCTCCTAGTTTGCAGCCTCCCCTTCACGTCATTCGCTGAGCTGCGGGGCACGATTTTGGTGGGCAATCATCCTCTTTCATGCACTGTTCAGGGGTATCTTTAGGGGATCCCTGTTGTGCTACCACCCTTCCTGCACCTGTCTCTTTCTGGGCTGGGCTCGATCTTTTGTGGGATGGGTGGTCCTGGAGATGTCCCTCCTCTCCTCTGGTGTGTCTTGCTTGCTGCCCAACTCTCTAGGACTGGTTGAGTTGGGCGTTTGTTCTTGGAAGACACTGCTCAGCTTGTGGGCCCTTGCACAAGCTTGGAGATGCCCGCTTTTGCGGCCTGTTTCGGTGTCGCCTCAGATGCTCGATACGCTTTTTCAGCGCAGACCGACTAGCTCGGTCCCACACTGTTGCGGGGTTGATTCGATGTCGTCCCTGGCGCGTTTCATCCCCGCAATTTTGCGGGATTGTCTGGCTCAGTCTCACGAAATTGCGTGTTGTTTTTGTGTCGCAACAAACACGTCGAAATTTGCTCCACAGTTTTGCGGACATGGCTGGCTTTTTGCTAGCCAATGATGTTATGCATCCGCGATTTTGAGGCCTTCTTCACTGACTGTGTCATAATTGACTTACTGTGATTTAGCCATTGCATGTGAGATGTGAGGTTGGTGTCTGACACACACCTAATTCATCTTGGTTTTCACAGTTTTACAATGATATAGACCCTGCATTATAGATGTAGAGTTAGTGTTTAACACTTTCTCTGTCTTTGCAGATTCTCACGGTGCTTCAGCCTGCTCTTCATCGTTGCTGCCCCTCAGTGTTGCCGGTTTCGTGAGTACAGAAGCCCAATTTGCATGCCAATTTATTGTTGTTGTTGTTGTTGCTGTTCCCCAGGCTGTCTGGCCGAACAGCCCCAAGGTATCGAGCAAGGCCAAGGCCATAAATGAGCGCCCCCACAAAACTCTCCCTGCTTACTACTAACAAAGCCCAGGTGACCGAAGCCACTCCAAGGCAGGGAGCTGAGGAGGGTGCGGAAACGCCCGGGAAACCAAAGCCCCACCCAAGGCCCTACATGTGCCACTCAGCAATTATGAAGGAAAAGTTGAGGGGCAAGGGAAAAATGTGACGCTTTGGCTCCCAATCTGCCAACTTCTAGGTTGGCAGTAGGGAGGTCAATCCACGGAAAAGACGCCGTCACTTGAGATCTAGAAGATATATAAGTAAACGGAACAGTCAGAGTAAGCTATGGGTATGGCAGAGATCGCTCAGCTCTCAATCTGATAGACCAGCCCATCACCACATGACTAGAACCCAATCCTCTCAGCATCAGCTAGGAAAGGCACTAGAAAGCTGCCTTTGGCGGTGAGATAGCTCCCCTATTTCAACTCCTTTCAGGGTTGGGCACCTGGTGGACCAGCAGCCAGGTACCCATGTGGCGGCGAAAGCCAAGTCGGCCCTGAGGGCTGTGTGGGCGGTTGTCTCGCGTCTCATCAGAGACGTGGGACACAGTTTGCAGGCCTTCTTGGACGACAGGATTCGTCGCTCCTTGGGCCTCCCTACTCCTCGGCGTACCCCTCCCTGAGCCTTGTAACCTGCGGCTCTGACTAGGGCGATGCGGTGTGGGGAGGATCACCAGTTCCGTCACCGATCTCGCTCTCCTCATCGCCTGGCTCCACCTGCTCCACCTCATGCCTCTGGGGAGGGCACCACCACCTTCTGCCCTCGTCATGCTCCTCGGCTTGTGCCTGGGGATAGAGGCACCACTAGCTTCCGCCCTCGCCATGCTCCTCGGCCTGCGCCTGGGGATAGGGGCACCACCACCTTCCGCCCTATCCGCCCTCCGAAGTCGCCTCAGCCTGCTGCTCTTCAGGGAGTTCCTCGTCTTCGTCCGCCGCCCTCCACCCGCGCCGCTGAAGATGACATCCAGGCTGGCCCTTCTTCGATGTGGGGAGTTTGTCATCTGCCCCCCCCCCCCCCTCCCCCCCCATGGCCCCCTGCTCCCCCTTCCTTCCTATTTTCGGGTGGAGCAGTCTGTTGAGGACTCTGCCGCTTTCTCTCCTCCGCCTGCATCTCTACCTCCAGCTCTTCATTCAGAGTCCCATGCCAGGGTGGTGGTCTCGCCCACCTCCGCCTCGGTGTCAGGGTGCCCTGTCTCTTCAGGCTCGGGGGTTCTGTCTCTTCTTCCCCTCGCAGCCTTTTCTGACCTGGTCCTCACTCCTAGCCAGCCTTCCCCTCATCCTCCTGCACCATCTCCTACTGTCCCTGATTTTAACTTCCTGTCCCTGATTTTCACTTCTCTCCAGGGTGGGACCCTTGCTCACGGGTCGGAGGGCCTGGACTAAGGATTGGGGTCCTATTACTCTGGGGATGCCATCTCTTGGGACGAGGTTGATCGGGCTGTCTCCCCCTCAGGCGCTTATGATCGAAAGGGTGATTACTTTGATGTGCCCGTGCGTAGTCGCTCGCCCTCCGTATGCCGCGACGTCTCTGGGCCATCCCATTGGTCTAGCTCTCGGTCTCGCTCTCCCCTCCCGCAGTCGTCGTGGGTTGACCCGCTCTCGGCTCGATTTGCGGCTATGGAGGGCAAGGTTGCGTCGCGCATGGATGCCAGACTATCGGACTGGAAGACGTCAATAGTGACTGACATCTTGGCGGCGACACAACCGCAATGCCTCACCCAGCCCACCGCCGGCAGTAGACCAAATCCCTTCTCGTCCCGCGTCTCCAACGTCGACCAGCACTGCTCCCGCCCTGGCTCAGACTGTGGCCCTTGCTGTCTCACATGCCGGGTTTCTCTGTCTGCTAGGGCAGGGTCCGCGCCTGCCCCCCATCCAGAAACCCAAGGCTCCGTCGCGGAACATGCCTCTCCTCTATGGGTCCTTAGTCATCTGGAAAATGGTGCAGGCCTCACACCCAGAACGTGCTGTCGACCTCCCGGCTGGTGAGAGAGCCCTTCGTTCAAGCTGGGCAGTTAATCTTAGTGACAAGTCGCAGCTCTAGGCGATCCGGGATGGCGGACGTGGAGGTGAAGACTTACCCGAGTCGGGCTGATATCCAGTTCTTCTCGGTTAATCCCCAGCTTCAGTCTACCCCTAGGACCAAGCTCTGGTCCGACTTCTGCCGCCAGGATATCCTTCAAGATGTTCAGTCACTGTTTTGACGGGGCTGCCCTCCTTGGGGACGGGTTTGAGCGAGGACGGTAAGCCTGTGCTTACTGCCGAGCTCGATAACCTGCTCCCTTTAGAGGCCTGGTTTGCCAAGGCGTTAGAGTTTGTTAACCGGCCAGCCGACAAACCTCTTACCCTTCCTCTTCATTCCTCTCTCTTCCCTTGTCTCTGTTGGCAGACTGGATGGCAAGTTTGGTCCTGGATCTGCACCCCAAAGCTTGAGATTTGCGTTCTCTCGAACCTGTTCTTATCTTTCCCTGATAAGGCGGCTATCGACAAGGATTTTTCTTTGCGACAGCGGTTGGTGAACCTGATGACCTGTGTCGTGGTCCAGCTCCAGACATCTGTTCACCACCTCCGCCTTATCGAGGCAACAGCCCCAGGTGACTTTCATGATGGCATGGACCACTTTCAGTGAACCCATCTTCAGCTTGCTGTGTCTTTGGTCCCCGAGCTGAAGTCGGATTTGTTCAAGGCTGCTCGATATCGCCAGACGTTAGGTCCACATTCTGTCACAAAGCCCGTTGGATATACACCAGGGTCTCTTGCACTCTGAGATGTATCTGACGGGGCTTTTTGCGGAGTAGTAGGCCTCACTGTCGGCGGACCCTGCATACGACGCGCAACGTCGTGCCACGTCGCACGCAGGTTCTTCACAGTCCCATCGCTTTGCCGAGCCTCGTCGCATTGTTTCTGGAGGTGGGGTTGGCAGGAAGAGCCGCAGGAAAGGGGAGGGGTCAGGCCTGGAATTCGGCTCCGCCTAGCCCTTCCCTTCCTTCGTCTTCTCACCCCCATCGGGGCAGGACTAGTCAACCCTCAACCTCCGGACGCCCCTCGACGTGGTTGGACTCGCACCGGACAAGGGATGTGGTGACACTGCCTTTTCGACAAAGTGGGAGGGGGTAGGGGAGATTTTCGTGGCGCTCAGGACCGCCAGGGCCGTTCCAGGGTGACCTCCACATAAAAAAACGTCGGTTCCCTCCTCTCTCGCCTTCTTGCCTCACCGACAGGGTCCCCTCAACTTATCGAGGGATCTCCCACCGGGTGTTTTCGCCCTTGCGCCCTTCGATAGCCGCGAGGGACGTGGGGGCGAAAAGTTGCCAGGAGGGGAAGTCCAGGCCCCCGCTCAGATCTTGTCCCCGTCGCTGGCCAGTTTCATCAGAGGTGGCCACCGTGATCACGTCAATGCACGATTAGGGAATCGTCATGGAGGTAAAATCAGATCATGGAGTTTTCATCTCTCGTGTAGCCTATTCCTGGTACTGAAGAAGGACTGCGACGCGATGCGGCCGCTGATAGATCTGTCAGCCCACAGCGGGTACAATATGAACACACGGTTTTGGATGCTGACGGTACACCAGGTATGACTGGCACTGCGGCCTATGTCGTGGGTGGTGTCGCTGGATCTAAAAGATGCGTATTAGCACGTTCCAATCCATCCTCGGTTCCATCACTTCATGGCCGTTCAGTCGTCCAATCACGTGTTCATGTTCAACAGACGTCCCCGGGGAGGGAGGGGGGGGTGACCATAAATGTCCCCACACCCGCCCAACCTTCCCCTGACGACCCCTCTAAATGCTCTGGACCACGGCCCGTCACTCTTATTATCAACTTTAGCAATATTCGTGGCCTTTTCCCTAATTTTCACTCTGTTGAACATCATCTCTCCTCCTCCTCCAAACCTGATCTACTTTTCCTCACTGAAACCCAGGTGTCTGAGACAACAGCCAGCAGCCCTTTCACATTATCCTCTTACTTTCTCTATCCTAGTTTCAAAGCCAAAGGCTGATGTTGTGCATACGTGCACAGCATACTCACTTGCTCTCGTGTTCCTGATTTCGAATCTTCTGAATTCTCAACTTTATGGCTCAAACTATCTTGTCATTCACTTACTAAATATTTCTGTGCTGTCTATCTTTCCCCTAACTCTACCGACTTTCCCAAATTCTTTGACTATCTAAACTCTAAAGTGGAACACATTCTATCCATCTCTCGCTTCTAGGAAATCTCCATCTTAGGAGATTTTAACGTTCACCACTGCCAATGGCTCTCCTCTCTTAATACTGACCAACCTGGTGAACAACCCTACGTCTTTTCTATGCCAAATGACCTAGAGCAGCTGGTCCAGCAACCCACCCGTATCCCGGATAGCTTCGGAGATCGGCCCAACATTCTTGACCTATTTCTGACTTCTAATCCTTCTTCTTATACTGTCAATCTTTTCTCTCCTTTGGGCTCCTCCGACCATAAATTTATTTCTGTTACCTGTCCCATCTCTCCTGTATGGCCACCCGATCCTCCAAGCCGGCGGCACTTGTGGCACTTTGGCGCTGCCGACTGGGAGGCTCTTCGGCAGTACTTCTTTGATTTTCCATGGAATGACATCTGCATCCGTGGCCGGGGATCCTCGGAGAGTGCTGAGCGCATTACCGAGGTAATACTCTCGGGCATGGAAACATACATTCCATTTTCTTTCTCCCAGTCTAAAGCAAAAAATGCAAAAACATCTTGGCTTACTCCCACTTGTTCTACTGCTGTCCACAACAAGGAGGAAGCATTCAAACTGTAGACCTACCGATGCCTTAAAACTCAAGAATCTCATTCTTTCTATGCTTCTGCCCGGAATCAAGCCAAATCTGTTATTCGACTTGCCAAGCACTCTTTCATCAATAATAAATACACTGAACTATCCATCTCTAGCTCTTCACAAGCTTTCTGGCATCTAGCCAAAAATATCTCCAACAATTTTTATACCTCGTCTTTGCCTCCCTTTTTCCACTCTGATGGTACAACCATCACTTCTTCCTCTGCCAAAGCTAAACTCTTCGCTCAAACATTTGCTAGAAACTCCACCTTGGATGATTCCGGTGCTATTCCTCCCTCTCCACCCCCCTCTCTCCTATTTATGCCTAATATCCTAATTTCTTCTAAAGATGTACTTTCTACCCTCTCTGGGCTTAATACTAAGAAGGTGTACGGTCTGGACGGTATTCCTCCTGTTGTACTCTAAAACTGTGCTTCTGTGATGACTCCCTGCCTAGGCAAACTCTTTTGTTTCTGTCTCTCCTCTAACATCTTCCTGTCATGCTGGAAATTTACTCTCATTCAACCTGTCCCAAAGAAGGGTGACCGCTCTCAACCCTTCAACTACCGTCCAATTGCTCTCTTCTCCTGTATCTCTAAAGTTTTTGAAACTATTCTTGCTTCCAAATTTCTTAAGTATTTCTCTTCTCATAATCCGCTCTCAGATCGCCAGTATAGCTTCCTTAAGGGTCGCTCTACTGGTGATCTTCTTTCATATCTTACTAACTCTTGGTCATTCTCCTTTCGAGATTTCGGTGAAACCTTTTCTATTGCACTAGACATATCGAAGACCTTTGATAGTGTCTGGCACAAATCTTTAATTTCTAAACTACCCTCCATCTATTCCTCCATCAGTGCCTTTGTGTCTAATTTAGTTCCCGGCCATTCCATAGCTGCGGTTGTGGACGGCCATCGCTCACTTCCTCATTCTATCAACTCCGGTGTTCCTCAGGGCTCTGTCCTATCTCCTATTCTCTTTCTAATTTTCATAAATGATCTTCTCAACTGTACCTCCAGTCCCATCCATTCATACGCAGATGACTCTACCTTGCAGTACTCAATTAATTTTTCAGAACGCCCCAGCCAGCAATCCCTCAAAGACAAACGTAACGAGGCAATAGAACACTTATCTTCTGATTTAACTGTTATTTCCTATTGGGGTAGGGAAAACCTTGTTGCCTTTAATGCTTCCAAAAACCAATTTATCCATGTATCTACCCGTCCGGAACTCCAAAAGGACTATCCCTTATTCTTCAACAATACAAAAAGCAATCCTTCATCTTCTCTCAATATTCTTGGTGTATCTTTTTTCTTCTGCTCTCACTTGGAAGAACCATATTACCTGTCTTGCTAAAGCAGCCTCGCAGAAGCTGGTTGTGCTCAACCGCCTCAAGGGGTTCTTTACCCCTGCGCAGCTTCATGCTCTGTACAGGGGCATAGTGCGTCCTTGTATTGAGTATTGTTCACATGGGTGGGGAGGAACCTCTCACAACGCACTCCTAGATAAAGTAGAAAGGAACGCCTTTCGTATCATTAATTCCCGCCCACTTACCAACTCTCTGCAAACTCTCTCTCTTCGCCGCAATGTTGCATCTCTCTCGTTATTCTATCGCTACTACAAAAATCAGTGCTCCTCAGAGCTCTCCCAGTGTATACCACCTCCTCTACGTAGGGTACGTGGTACCCGTCTTGCAACACAATCCCACCCCTACTCTGTGCAACTCTCCAATCCCAGAGTGAAACGTTACTCTCAGACTTTCTTCAATTCAACATCTGAGCTCTGGAACTCTTTCCCAGAATCGTTATTTTCCTCCTCTTATGACTTAAATTGCTTCAAACTCTGTGTGTCCAGGCTCGAACGTCCCTTGATTTTGGCCCTGTCATTCTTTCAACTATGGGGAGGCACTCGCTACAGGCAGTTCTGCCTTTTGTCTCCCTCACTCACATAGAATAAAAAAAAAAAACCCAAGCACAGTGAGCACAAGACACCCTCAAAGTCGTACAACTCATTACACAACTGGGGTTGAAGGTCAATGTTCCCAAGTCGTGTCTAATACCGTCACGTGTAGTGATGTGGGTAGGCCTCGACTGGGACTTGACCAGCGCTACAGTGACCCAGAGTCAAATCAACGCTGTGAAGCTTCGAAGGAAGCTCTTCGCAGTGTTGCACTCAATCTCCCTCACGAGGAAGATCTGGGACTCGATGGTGGGTTCACTGAATTGGGCCGCACTGACTTTTCCCTTAGGGATATTCAGGCTGCACCGCCTAATCCTACTGGGCAACAAGGGTTTTCCGTTGTCCCCCTCGGATTTACTAATGCTAGTCCCGCACAATATGCACCGACACTTGGGACACTGGATCGCTTGGGGCATGCTCTCAGCGGCGGTGCACTGGATTGCCCCAACACCGACGATATGGGTGAATACAGATGCGTCGAGTGAGGTGGGTTGGGGCTACCAATCGAACATGGGGCATCAACATTAGAGCAGGTGGTCAAGGCACACACACCTACACATCAATGCCCTCGAACTGTTGGTTCCTTTGTTCTTGCTGAGGGATCACGCGCTGGCCCTTCGGGGAAAGTCGGTGGCCTTCAGGATGGCAATCACACAGCGGTCCATTGTATCCACAAGCAGGGGTCCTCCAGGCCACAGACTCTGTTGGGGATCTCAGAGAAGTTGTTCTTCCTAGCAGAACGGCACAACATCTCCCTGCACGCTTCTTACCTGCCCAGGATTGCCAATATTTGGGCGGACGCTCTGTCGAGAGGACATGGCGTTCTGGTAGAGTGGGCGATGAAACAAAATGTGTTCGACGACCTGTCAGCTTCTTGGGGTGTTTCGGAGGTCAAATTGTTCGCCTCATCTGGGACGAGCAAGTTGCCTCAGTATGCATCCCTCTGGACTCACACTCAGGCAGGGGGTCTGGATGCTTTCACGGAAGTCTGGAACAGGTGGCAGTCGATATACATATTTCCGCCACCAGACGCACTCTTGATGTGCAAGGTCCTCATGAGTCATGAGGCTGAGGCTGTACCGTGGCAGGGTCTGGTTGATCGCAGCCATGTGGTCGGCGCAGGCTTGGTGCGCCCAGCTGACGTGATGGTGACCGAATCCCGTGCCTCTGCCTGTCTCAAGCTTCCACTTGGACCAGGTTAGAGACCTCAGGACCTCGTTGGCATTCACATCGTGGATATTCGTGAGGCGAGGTGGCTCCCAGTCCACGGATGGGATCTCACAGATTTCCTAAACCGTTCATGGAGGACTTACGAGACCCATTAGAAGTCTTCTATGAAATGGATACAGGACACTGGACAGACAGATTGTTCAAACTTGTTCTACACTACTTGTTTCACCTTTTCTGTGCACGTCACTTCGAAGTTAACACTATATGAAACCATCTATCTGCCGTCTGGGAGGTCTTTGAGTCTCTGACTGGGCTGGTCGTTCCACCGAAGGAGCTGGATTCATTCAAGAAGGCTGCCTTCAGGGAACGACCGCCGCCACACCAGCTTCCTCCGCAGTGGGATCTGGTGCACGATATACGATCCTTTGCAGCCTCCCTACGGTTCCTGCAAAGCCGGTCGTTGCCCGACATTGCCTCTGCAGGATTTTGGTCATCAGTCAATACCTACATCTCCTCCTACCTCTCCATGTCCATCATCAGACCCTCCAGGCCGGTGGTAGCTCTCGGGAGTAGTGTCACTTAGTGCCCTGGCGGGGTCACTGGGCTCCCCCGTAGTCACTCTTTATTTTAATTTGTTTTCTTTGAGAAAAAAGGGAGGGGGGGGGGGGTTTACGGGTTTAAGAAACTGTGGTCACGAGCATGGTGACTCCATGTGACTGTGACTCCATTATCCCCTGTGACCTAATTTTCCCATGTGTATAATTTTGTATGCTGTAAATATATGCTCTTCATAAGAAATGGAATTTTGGTACAGTACTGTTGTCGATTTTATAAGTGTTCTACAATTCTATGAATGACGAGTCACAATGCAAAAATTGCTCTATTTTACTACTCAGTTTTTCACTCAATACCGGCTCCGTCGTCTAATAGCCATTGTCGACGGAAAAGGACAAAGAATGTAGACTACCCGAGCTTTTAAGCAATTTCTCAGTAAGCCGGGGCAAATTTTGTTGGCTAAAACTGCGGTTGGGAACCAGAATTCTGCAGTACAGCTACACTAGTGCCTTTGCGAAAATGGCGAAATGGTGGAGTGGCAGAGCGAGGGCCACAACTACAAGGGTGTAGTGTTGCGGCGATCAGGAGCTCGCCTTGATTTAGTAGGAGATGATAAAGTAGAAAGATGGCCGGCCAATCAGCGTGCTCCTTTTGGCCGAGCCTTTTGGCCAGATAACGTGGACATTCCAGGCATGACTTCTACCATCTGCACACCTCCTCGATTATAGCCAATCAAAAGGCTCCATTGTCGGAGCCAAAATATGGCCCGTACAGCCTCGCCTAAAAACTCTTTTCTTTCACAGACCGTTCCTTCGGATTGCAATCTTTTAAATAACTTAGTGCCAGCCCTATACTCCCGTAAGCCACTAAAAGATAATTGCAAACGACTTCCTGGGACATACTATAGAGAGAGAGAAGAAGAAGAGATAAAAGTAAATATGCCGCTCGCGCATGCCCAGCGGCATCGAGCCTCGCATGCGAGCCAGCCAATCCCAGCGCGGGAGAGCGGGGGGGGGGGGGGGCAGGACTATAAAGGGAGGGTGGGAGCGTGTTGCAAAGTCATTCAGGCACCCGGCACCACTGGGGCAACTTGCCACAGCCCAGCCTCTCTCTCTTCCCAGGGCAACAAAGTAAACTTGGCTTACCCTACTACAGCCTTCCAGCCCACCTCAACAGTTCTCGTGAATACTCCCTCGGGCCTGGCCTCACTCTCACCTACGTAGAGATTACACCACCAGTATCCCTCTGCCTGGCGCCACATTGCTGGTTTACACACCTGTAGCCCGACAATTCAAGAGGGGCGACAGGTAGTAGCTGAGAGTGACCGTTTCCAGGAGATAAAGAGAAAGAGAGAGAGATCACGTTAACTGGCCCAGTGGTTACCCCTAAATAATTAATGTGTTCTTATTAGAACAGACTAAAGAGAAATAGACTTGACTTACGAAACTAAATAAAGGGATGATGTGTTCATAGAGTATTAGTGTTTATTGATAGAGAAAGCTCCATGCCATTAGCTACCATATATATACAGTATATAGGAAGGACACCAGTCCAAATGTGAAGGACACTAGTCCAAGAATTAAACTATATCTTATGTTTTGGAGGAAATTGAATTAATCTTCTTATTAATGGTTAGTCCGTCGGTTGAGCGGCGATAGGGAATAAGCCTAAAGTAGATTCTTTGAATTAGTAAGGACGTATCTATTGCGTTAATATAGTATGTACGTATCCGGGAATACGTGTGTGTAACGGATAAAGAGCTAAATATTGTAAAGGATAAAGATTGTTTCCTAAGCGGAGACTTAGATGACCTACGGGTCTGTATTGTATTAAGGTTAAGATATTGCGTTGTATTAAGATAATTTATGTTCAGGTGTAACGGACTACGCGTTCGATGCTGTAAAGGGGTGGTGAGATAAAGATTATATAATTTGTGGGAAATTAAGTGGTCTATGGGCCAGTGTTTTATTCAGGTTTTGTATTGTGTTAGGGTTAAGATATTGCGTTGTATTAAGATAATTTATGTTCAGGTGTAACGGACTACGCGTTCGATGCTGTAAAGAGGTTGTGAGATAAAGATTATATAATTTGTGGGAAATTAAGTGGTCTACGGGCCAGTGTTGTATCAAGGTGTTGTATTGTATTAGGAGGATTTATGTTCGTAACGCCCCGGTCTTATAGATAGACATCCAGGGGCTCGGTAAAGGTTATATTATTTAGGAAATAGCATTTGTGATTTAGATTTGCGATTAAGAGTCTTTGGTCAGAGAAGCCTGGTCTCTTAGTTAGACATCCGACGGCGGTGTAAAATATATTAGTTGAGTCTGGTAACCTGCAATGGATCAAAGTCGAAGTGAGTCATTACCTGAATAGCGGGAATCCAAGTATATGGTAACGGGAGCTCTCGAGTTCCAATGTACTATCTGGTGTGGGTCAACGACTCTATTCAATTTGTGTATTGAACTCATTTCGGCCCGAACAGGAAGTGGGTTACTGGACCCGTGTTAGCTTAAGAGTTGGGCTGTTAAATAAATATACAAAACTCCAACAACTGTCTAATTATTCCCCCACCTTATTAGTGTGCTTGAACTTATAAATTTAAGTACAACAATCACTACTACTCTTACCATCATCACTACTACTGTCATTATCACTACAACTTTCACCATAATCACTACTACTCACCATCATCACTAATACTGTCACCATCATCACTACTGTCATCATTATCACTACAACTATCATCATTGCTTGTCACCATCATCACTACTATTATGACCATCATCACTACTACTAGTACTGTCACCATCATATCTACTACTGTAATCATCATCACCACCATCATCATCACTGCTGTCATCATCATCAGTATAACTACAACCATCATCACTACTAATATCACTATCATCACTACAATTACCATCATCACTACTATTATCACCATTATCACTACAAATACCATCATCCCCACTATTACTACCATCACTTCTAATGTCAACTAATCTAAATTAACCTAACAAATGCGGGGCGAGATGTTTTCGCCCCCAGAACGCCATCATCATTGCTTGGGAATAGGTCCAGGGGGGGGGGCAAAACCATATTTTAGACCTAAAATCATAACTATCGCACAATTATTATTATTATTTTTTTAATTACCGTTGCATTCACGCACCGAATGTTCGTTAGTGTGAAAATACGTTGAACGGTCTAGGAGGAGTTTTCGGAAAGACAGACATACGTCTCACTATTATCATCACATCTGAGACATGTGTGTGATGTGTGGCTTTCTGTGATGTGTGTGCCCCTACGGGGCACACACACACAGGGAATAGGTACGGGGTGGGCGGTGGGGGTCCTGAAAGGGGGGGGGGGGAACCATTTTTAGGACCTAAGATCATAACTATTGCACAAATTCATTTTTTTTTTTTTATTACCGTCGAATTCACGCACCGAAGGTTCGTGTGAAGTTTGGTGAAAATCCGTCAAATGGTCTAGGAGGAGTTCTCAGACAGACAGACAGACAGAGAGACATTTCGGTTAGCATGTACCACTATACGGGGGGCGATACAATTCTGCTTACGCAGAGTTGATAATGAGCATTACGGTATATTACGGTATATAATCTAGTCACAAAATATTAAAGAACTCCATAATACTTCAAATAAATGTCATCCCTCGCCCAAGGCCTTAACCTTGGGATCTGTCATTCTCGCCAATTAATAATATTGATTCCCCTAATTAACATAATGTATTTCTAGGTGCAGCAATAATTAACATAATGTATTTCTAGGTGCAGCAATAATTAACATAATGTATTTCTAGGTGCAGCAATAATTAACATAATGTATTTCTAGGTGCAGCAATAATCTACATGATGGACAAGTTTCTATCTGAAGCAACCTTCAAGAAGGGTGTCACAAATTACCTCACTGAGCTGTAAGTAAACCTTTTGCAACTTTATTATATTCTATAAGATGTGTGTGCCTTGGAAGAATTCATCCCCCTTCCCTATTTAGTGGATGTTTGTTAACTGAATTAATCGTTAGTTATGGTATATATTTATCTCTTTATAGTACAGTAGTAATGCTTGATTGTATGTGTATGTGTGTGTGTGTGTGTGTGTGTGTGTTTGTGTGTGTGTGTGTGTGTGTGTGTGTGTGTGTGTGTGAATAAGCTCTTGTATGATGCTTTCAAGGTCTTACGGTCACCCTATATGATCTTCAATTATATATGTGAATAATATTAGATGCCATATGTTGGTATATTGCTAAATATTTCATAACATGATCCCATGGAACAGCACATATTTCCACCATACATGAAATCCTTGGGATCAGTTATCTGCGAGTACAACTTGCCTTATAAACTGTTCTTTATGTGTATAACAAAAATTAATGTACCCGCGTGTGTTAGTGACAAGAATCTTCCGTTTTTCATTGCTACTTGTAATAGCATGATCCGAATTGGGGTTTAACGAATGCGTGAAAAATCCCTCCATATTATCAACAAAAGGCCTGTAAGTTCTGAGCGTTTAGAAAATATTCGATTGTAACTATAGAGAATAAATTCAGTGTCAAATCTATCGTGTATTGCTTTCAATTATCCTTCAATTTGTTATTTCGAGTAAAATGTCCAAATATGTTATATAAATTATTGAACTGAAAGAACATACAATTTTAAATCGTTAAATAAATAAAAGATGGTAAACACATAGTTCAAACTTCCAAAGAGTCTTCAACCTCTAAAGTTAAATTATAAAATGTTAAATCCGTACATTCTATTCTTGATTTCTAAGAGTAAGCTCTATTCGTAAAAACTACTGTATGTGAAAATATATTCTGAGTGTAACTTTCTGGGCTTAATGTAAGTAAAGAGTGTTAAAAGTAATCTTGTAGAGCATACAAAAAGTATGTTAGTTAGTTTATGTGTAAAACACACATTCATTGTATATTAATTCCTTTATTCTCATTCGTCTATAAAAATTGTACAAAAATTGCGATTAACCAAGTCGTGAACCTATATTTTCCAAACTCTATAATCCGTTAAGAAGAATTAATAATCGAAGTGCAAAAAATTAATGTTGTGCTAGATTGCCGTAGTGTCATACTTAACCCACTGAGCCCCAGCGACGCAAACAGTGCGTCGGTAATGTATGTAACGCTAAACCCCAGCGACGCAGACGTCTGCGTCAGTGTCACTCCGGTCCTAATTACTCCGGTCCTATGGCACCTAGATCGCTCAGATTTGTATGGGAACTGTGTAAGTATCCCACGCACCCATGCCGATGGTTGAAAACTCTCAAAGTCCAACCGCGTGCACGTGAACGCACAAAAACATGTTTTTTTGGGGAAATTGCCTTCAATTTTTTACTCTTGTAAAATCCGTTTTCGGGGGCTCTGTAGGACCATTTTTTGAGCTTTTTGATCGGTTTTTCGTGGTTTTTCCTTCATTCCTAACCCATTCGCTATTATTTCTGGAATAAAAAAAAAACAGAATCAGCCGGTCCTGGGTGGTACATTTATAAATATTTAGCTGGTACTCAGCAGGTTAATCATCCTGTAAGAAGATTATGTAAAACTACAAATTTTGTATTTACCTTTGTTGTTGAATGCATTAGGAAGGTGTTAGTGCCTGAAGGACAGCTACGAGTGAACGTGTCAGCCGTCCGTACGTTCTCGGTACCGCACAAGATTAATTACAAATTATGGAAATGTTAACAATTTCACTTGACATGATTGCGATTTCTTACAATTTATTTTATTAGAGATACTACTATAAAAATCTAATGTTAATCATTCTCTATGAGTGGGGGAAAATATCAATCAATCAATAGGGGCATACGCCGTGACAGCGCATAGCTGCAATCACCCTCCGACTCCACTTCGGGGTATCCCATGGGCGAGACTCCAGTCACTCCAGGTATCTGCCCTGCCCATATGTATCCTATCACAAGATTGGTCGACTTGCCTCAGCCATGAGTTCTGTGATTTTCTCCTAGGCCTCCTCCACTCAGGGTTGTTATCTGAATAGAATACCTGGTGAGCAGGGTCAGCATCAGGGAGGCGAACCACATGTCCACATAGCTTAAGTTGGCATTCACAGACCATGCAACTAATATATCTTATATCAGTTTCACGAAGTAGTCACTGGTTTGAGATGTAATCATTCCGGTGATAGACCATGATCCTGCGGAGATATTTAGTACCAAAGGAATTGATGCATCTCTTCAACTCACTGTTAAGTGTTCATGTCTCACAGCAATATAATAAGACAGGGAGCACCAGTGTCTTGAAGATCTGCAGCTTTGTCCTTCTGCACAGGTATCAACAAAGCAATATACATTTGTTAAGTAAATCCATAACCCCATATGTAAAGCCAAGGCGATGATTGATATCGGAGCACGACTCACCACTTTTATGGATCACACTACCAAGATAAGTATCGTGATTAAGGAACGACCACGATATATGGGTTATTCTAGCAATAAGAAATAATGCTCAACATACAGTGTTAGTAAATTATATCTAAAAGAATATAGTTTTGTATGTTAACATTCAGTGCTATTAAATAGTATTAACTCCCAACCAGCGGGCATGTTTGTTTACATCACTGTAGTGCTGGGCGGGTATATTTACCCAAAACGAGCTTCATTCCATGCTCTTTGTCAAGCATAACCAAGAGCCAGAGCGTAATACAAGTATATATCCGTGAAAGGGTGATAATAGAGCTTTCCAACGACACCTGAATCATCCTTGTACGACCACGGGTTCTCTTGCAACGATCGTGTAACCAGAGGTGAAAATACCCTAAAATTAGGTATTTTTCCCATATTTTCCTTGTTGAAAGAGGTAGGGTGGTGGTGATGAGATACAATATGTGTCAGTGACAGCCACATGGTGGTGGCGAGCGGTCCTAGGCCGTCTATCGTCCCCACAACGCTCGGTTTCTCTCTCATAGCTAAAAATGTCCTCAAAATGGCACCCATCATATGAAGGGCGCTGCAGGGGTGGCCAATATACTCTCTCCCGTCATATGACAGTCACCGTCGGTTGAGGATTAACACCTTACGAGCGGCCTATGCGGTTTATTTATGTGTACCGCCCAGCGGGGTGTTTTTAGCCAAAATAGGGCTGTTTACGTGATCATTTTCATGCCTAAATAAGACCCAGAACGTAAAACAAGTATCTATCCTTGAAAGGGCATAAACAGAGCTTTCGAATGACACCATAACGATCCTTGTATGATGGATAGTTTTCTTGCAATAACCGTGCAACGCGAGTGCAAAAAGCAGGTAATTCGGTACTTTCGGTACATAATTGAGTATGTAGCGAGTGAGAGAGGGAGGAGGGAGCTGAGATTTGTGTCAGTAGGTTCGCCGCGGTGGTCTGGAGCAGTCATAAGCTCGCTAGTCTCCTGCCACCACTTGTCTCTCTCTCTCAGCCACATTACGTGCTGAAATTGCCACTCGAGTTATGTCGAGCGCCGCCACATAGTCCAGCTTTATTTAACTCGACTTAAGTGGTGAGCCGCTTTTTAAGGGTTAAGCACAGTAAATTAAAATATATATGCAAGGTCGAAGGGAGGCGCATTCTTACAATCGTTTGTTTTGAAGCGATATGAAAGAACAAAGCATTAGACTCTGGTCATTCCTTCCCGAGAATTTGCCAGTGCCAGCTGTTGTAAGCAGTGCAATAAATATTATGAAGGACGGAAAAGCTACAGGTTGCTCTGGCATTGTAGCTGAGATGATTAAAGCCTCAGGTGATATAGGAGTGAGTTTGGTCACAGAGCTAATTAACTCCATCATTAGAGAGGAAGTAATCCCTGATGAATGGCACAAAAGTGTAATAGTAAACTATTATATAAGGGACTCATTCGATAGGGAAATTTATAGGGGCCTGAAAATGCTTGACCAATTCATGAAGGTCTGTGAGAGAGTCTTTGAAGGTATGATGAGGGAAAGAATTTTTATCGACGATATGCAGTTCGATTTCATGCCAGGACGTGGCACAATCGACGCTATCTTCATAGTCAGGCAGCTGTAGGAAAGATATCTACATAAAGATAGGGATCTGTATTTTGTATTTTTGGACCTGAAGAAGGCCTTTGATAGGGTGCCCAGAGAAGTTGTGCAGTGGGCTATGAGAAAACTTGGCATAGAGGAGTGTGTGGGGCATGTGAAAATGAAGATGTACGAGGACTCACGAATGGCAGTGAGGGTTAAAGGTGTACTGAGTGAGGAGTTTACAGTTCGCATTGGAATCCACCAGGGCTCTGCGTTAAGCCTTCTCCTCTTTTTTATGGTTCTGGATCTTGTGATTTCAGAGTTTGGCTCCCCTAGGACCTGTTATACACAGATGACCTAGTACTTATGACAGATAGTGCGCGGGATGTAGAGGACAAGCTCAGAAGATGGAAAGAGGGCATGGCAAGTAAAGGGCTAAGATTTAATATAAATATAACCAAGATTTTACACAGTAGATTAGGGTTAGGAAAGGTAGAAAAAAGCGGTGCATACCCATGCGCAGTATGCAGAAAAGGGGTGGGCTCGAACTCAATACAGTGTAGCGTCTGCCGCAGCTGGGTACATCACAGGAAGAAGCGGTGCACTAGAATAAAGGGACCTCTACCAAGGAAGAAGTTCGAAATTGAAAAATGTATATGCATAGTATGCAAATATGAGCTTGTATTCAATGACCGGCTTGAGAGTGTTAACTTTGGCAATAAGACACAGGAGATGGTGGACATGGTTTGCTACTTGGGTGATACCATCTCTGCCGGTGGTGGTGCTGAGGCCGCCACTATCGCCAGAATAATATGCGGCTGGGGAATGTTTAGAGAACCTTTGCCACTACTCACAATGAGAAGACTTCATCTCCTCTTGAAGGGAAAGGTGTACGCTTCATGTGTTAGAAGCGCAATGACATATGCTTCAGAAACGTGGCCTGTCAAAGTGGATGATATCATCAGAAATGGAACGCAATGAGATGAGAATGGTGAGATGGATGTGTGGTACCAAACTGCAAGATATGACATCAAGTGAAAAGCTAAGGGAAAAGTTATGTATCAAAAAGTATCGGTGATGTGATTTGTACTACAGGCTCGGATGGTTTGGACATGTGGAGAGGATGGATGAACAATGCTGGGTGAAAAGATGCAAGTCCGTGAATGTGGAGAGAGATGCACTAAGGAAGACGTGGGATCTGACTTTGCAGTCTGATCTTAAATCAAAGAATCTGACAAGTGAGGCAGCTCTTAACAGGGCTGCCTGGAACGCCGCCATTAGGATGTGAGATCGGAACCGTGCTTCGTGTGGAACACTCGGTCTTTAAATTTGTGTATGTACTTCATCAAGTGCAGACCTCTGCCAACTCAAGCCGGTTAATTGTATTCCAGCCATTATTTATCTGCCCACGATCAACCTTACTTCCAAGTCAGTGATTCTTAATAAGTTCACTGATGGCCATTATAATTTAGGTATGACGTTTTAAGAAGAATTCTAACATAACCAGGTAAATTCAACTATAACTTTACTGTCACAAGTTCACCATACCACTATATGATCTTTAACCCTTTACGAGCGGCCTATGCGGTTTATTTATATGTACCGCCCAGCGGGGTGTTTTTAGCCAAAATAGGGCTGTTTACGTGATCATTTTCATGCCTAAATAAGACCCAGAACGTAAAACAAGTATCTATCCCTGAAAGGGCATAAACAGAGCTTTCGAATGACACCATAACGATCCTTTTATGATGGCTAGTTTTCTTGCAATAACCGTGCAACGCGAGTGCAAAAAGCAGGTAATTAGCCACTTTCCCGATACAATTCCGTATATAGCGAGTGAGAGAGGTAGGAGGGAGGTGAGATTCGTGTCAGTAGGTTCGCCGCGGTGGTCTGGAGCAGTCATACACTCGCTACTCTCCTGCCACCACTTGTCTCTCTCTCTCAGCAACATTACGTGCTGAAATTGCCACTCGAGTTATGTCGAGCGCCGCCACATAGTCCAGCTTTATTTAACTCGACTTATGTGGTGAGCCGCTATTTAAGGGTTAAGTCCCGATAATAAAACTGGTGCCTAGACATGCTATGTTCCTTTGTTCATTCCTTGCTTGTGCTCCTCCCTAGTCCTTTGCTTATTTCTTTCGTTGTCTAATCACCTTTCTCGTACTGAGCCGCCATTCCTTGTTTACATGCTTCGCGGGCCGGGCGAGGCTGCGGAAGGTTGGGTTGGTGTAGGTGAAAACTTTGTGCCCTCTACTTCCCACACTAATAAGCACTCCCACGGTAAGGTTCAGTATTCGGGCATTCCTATGTACAAAGGTTTCAGCCACCGTCAGTCCCAATCTTCCTTGAGGGGTTTCAGCTTCGCTATTTTTATAAGGGAGGCGCCTATGTAGATATCTGTGCCAGCCCTGCCTTCCGTCAGATCAAAGTATTTTGCCCTGATCTAATTTTTCTCATCATAGGGGAGAATGATGTAAATGAGCACACTATAATAATTTTTTGTATTAATTTCACCACACCACCAAACACCTCTAATGAAATTAATGAAAGCATATATGTGATCCACCGGGATTCGAACCTGGGTTCTCACACACAGATATATATAATATAAGAATTGGCGGCAGGAATTGACGCATTAGCGAAGGAGATCAAGGACACCACTGATGGCCATTGCAAAATAATTGAAATTTAATCTAGGTGCAGAACAATATACCAGGATTAAATAATTATGGTGTCAACAAAACATTTAAGGATGAAGCTGCCTTTCTCCAAACTGCAATATTTATCGATAGAGATGTCCAAGGAAGAGCTGAGCTATGATAGTGTACACGAAGGCAATAGAGGATAATATAACACAGAGTATAAGCATAGATTATTATTATTTGACAGTAACATATGATTAGAGGTACAATGTTACATCAGACATGCATAGGTAATTATATGACAGCACGATCGAAGATCCACTAGGCGCCTCAAGGAGGAGATCTTTGGCAGGTTCCGACGGTCTTTGAAGATGCGGCTGCGTTGGATTCCTGATGACGTCCTGGTCTGTGGTGGTGATCCTGCCGTGTGACGGTTGCAGAGTTAGTGAAGACTTCCTTGAGGGTCTTCTGAAGATCTGCGAGGTTGAGGTCTTATATGAATACAAGCCGTTTCACCAGTGTTTTACGCTCTCGTATCGTAGGACTTAAGTAGGGTTGTCGTTTCACCAGTGTCTTATGCCCTCCACTACGAGTCCTTGACCTTGACTTTGTACAGTAATCTCTGGAAGAACTTTGATGTTGGAGCTTGGGTTTATACGAGTACGAGCCATTTTACCAGTGTCTTACGCTCTCGTATCGTAGGACTTAAGTAGGGAGTTGTTTCACCAGTGTCTTACACCTCCACTACGAGTCCTTAAGCCAGACTTCCTACAGGAGTCTCTGGAAGAACTTTGATGTTGGATCTTGGGTTTATACGAGTACGAACCATTTCACCAGTGTCTTACGGTCTCGTATCGTAGGACTTAAGTAGGGAGTTGTTTCCCCAGTGTCTTACACCCTCCACTACAACTTCTGACTCAGTGTCTTATGCTCTTCCAACCAGCCTTACTATTTTTGTAGGTTTACTAGAACTAGAGCGCATGTCAGTACTACATACTCTAATTATAGTACATCCTGTATCAAGGCAATGTAAAGATGTTGGGTGGTCACCAGTGTGGTCCAACAAGGATGCGAACAAATCCAAGATACCTTCGAGAAATGAGTCAAGTAGTTACACCAGTGTCTTACTCCCTCAAGGCAATTTCTCGGTTAATAGTCCCAAGTCTTTTTGATACTAATCCTACCAGTGTGGTATTAGAAACTATCCAACTCTGCTTATGATGAGGTGGGCTGAGATGGTCTTACCACTTTCGTCGTTCTCCTCGATGGGGCATTTCACGGCTAGAGGGGTGGCTGTGCTTGGAGGATGGTTTGGGGCGGCTGCGGTAGCCCTTCTGGGAATCCGTGCCACAGCGGTGGTGCGTCTCAGGGCAAGAAGGGCACGTGGTGTGTTGATATGTATGCAGGGTTTGCTCTCCACGATATCTTGAGGGGTTATCTCTGCTTGGTGCATAGTTATCAGGTGCAGTTTACACAGGTATGTTCTTTCCTGGGGTCGGGGGAAGTGCCTGGGTGATGCAGGTGACCCGAGTGAAGCGTGGTGAGGAGTCGCTTGTGCCCTCTTGTCTTGGTGTCGTGGTGGCAGTGGTTGCTGGTGTGTGCGGGGTCTCATCTCCTTGGTTTTCCTCCTTGCTGCATTTCTTCCATATCTCACAAGTGTTTTCGCACTAATTTCGTAATTTTGGTAGGATGGGGTATATTAGACTAGACATAGGCTAATTCATTCAGGCATCGTGTGTTTATCTCTAGATCGTGAATCAGATTTAATTTTTCCATTAAATAGTGTAACATTTGCTATTATTTGGATCACCATAGACATTACTAAGCTGGAAAGGTTAAAGGCTATGGCGAAAGGGGGTGTTACTAAGATCACAAAGGATATGGATCTGTTTATGAGGAACGGCACTATCAATTAAATTATAACGTTAAAGGTAAGCATAAACAAAGCATTATACAATAGCTCATCCTTTAATAATCAGTTATACAAGTCACTATTGACATGGCATATGAAATACAGATCCAAGGTATATTAGCCATATTAGAAGGTGGTAGACATCCTAAGAATATGAGGCAAGTATAGGTGGAGAAATCAGCTGTTAAACTGCCAGCTTTAATCCTACCAAAGTTTATTGGTTATCCTGCTCTCTGGACCGGATTCTGGGATTTGTTCCAGTGTTCGGTTGATGGGAGAAGTGATCTAACTGATATTCAGAATTCATTTATTTGAGGGGATAATTAGAGGGAGAGGCTTTACAACTTATAACAAGATTTAGCATGGTCATCTCTAGTTATGCTCCTGCGATCAACCTCCTGAAGGAATCGTATGGACAAGTTAACCATATCAAGGCTGATCATGTCACGGCCTTATGTAAAATAGAAGCCCCAAGGTATGATATCAATGATCTAAAGCAGTTTCATGCAGCGACAGAATGTGCCTTGAAGTCCCTGAAAGCCACAAACATCTCCTTAGATTAATTTTTTGCAGTAATGATGTACAGCAAGATTCGATCTCCACTTATGGAAACTTTAAAGCGGGGATGAAAGGAGGACTGACTAAAAATAAATTCAGTCACAAAGACATTGTATGAACAAAATATGTAATTTAGAGGGTTTGGGCACCAATCATCATGCGAGTTATAAGCCCACAGCTGCTCTTACAGTGCAGCAAGGCAAAGGGGCCCGTCCAAAACAGAGTACCATTAATTATGACAGGGTTTGCAGATTATGTGGTTACACCAGGGCATTACTAGTATGTTTTAAGTACCTAAAGCCACAGTAAAAAATAAAGATAGCCAAGCTACTGAAGGTTTCACAAGTTGTTTGAGCAGGGACCATGATAAAATGGGTGCACTAATGCCAAGGTTGAACCCTGTAACAACTGCAAAGGTTAACATTACCATAGTCTTTGCTCACATAAATGGGAGGAATCACCCGAGGTACAACCGGAACAGTCAGTTACATTGTCAGTTACGTCAACCAAGGAATTGGCACTTCTTCCCACCATTCAGGTACCACTAAAAGGTAAGGTAGATGGTGTTACAAAAGTTTGTGCATTACTCGATCAGTGTTCATAGAAGTCCTTTACTTAAGATAAAGGACATCTGTAAACATGTCATCTCTTGATTCAATACAGTACCTTAGGTAGAGAGACACTTAAACTCAGGGGGTTCACAGGCTCATTGGGAGACGCGACCTATGATGTAGTAGTGGTTAGTTATCAACACAAAAGGTGTTAGTGCCAAATTAAGGCCATTGTTGTTGACATACCCTGTTTCTTTTCAACTGACGGTAAATTGCAAAGTTCCTATCATGATTTTTTCAATTATTTTAAAGATTTTGTAGTGAAATATGGTGCTAATTATATACTCTTGGTCATAATATGATGCAGAGACATAGTGGTTTCATATTTTTCCATTACGTATCGAAAAATTAGCGGCTAAGGGATGCAATTTATCGTCAAATGAAATGAAACAGAGTATAGTTATTGTGCCCACAAAGGACCGACTCACATCACTGACAAATTTCACAAACAGAAAATACAGTTAGCTGACAAAGACTTTCACTTAGACAGTAGGCTAGACATGTTGATAGGAAGCGAAGAACTATTATAGGTTTATACATCCAGGGTATAAACGTATAGGTAACCTAGTTCTACTGCCTACAATTTAAGGCATGAATCAAGGAAGGAATCACTGAGTGATTCTTCCGTTCACAAGAATCCACGACCAATGTGGAAGTGGTTACAGTTCTCAAAGTTGCAACCAGTCCGGTGGACAGTAAACCCCACTGAGAAATATAAGAACATAAGAACATAAGAAAATGGGATTCTGCAGAAAGCCGATTGGCCCAAACAAGACAGATCCCTCTCACACCTAACCCTAATTATAAAGCCTAATTATAAGGCCTTTTAGGCTGGGCTTATAAAGCCCAGCTCACTAACACCATTAGGACTGACCTCACCGAAACGGTCAAAGGTCAGAAAACGAGGGTCTACAGAGCGCCGATTGGCCCACACCTGACAGATCCCCCTCACACCGTCCATCTCGTCCATATGCCTATCAAATTTTATCTTAAAGCTCCCTATCGTTCTTGATCCCACTATAGCACTTGGTAGCCTATTCCACCTATCTACAACTCTGTTACCAAACCAATATTTGCCTATATCCTTTCTGAAACAAAATTTATCTAATTTGAAATCATTTGTTCGAGTTCTTTCGCTATCACTGAGCTTTAGTACATTGGACATTGGACATTGGACATTGGGACACTTTGGGAACTCGATCACGTAGGTATCTCATCCGAGGGAACTAATTTAGAATTTCGGGTAATTATGTCCAAATTTGAAGAATCCATTCAGTATCATAGTGGTAACAATCAGTACATTGTGCAGTTACCATGGAAGGACAATAAACACATGCTTCCAACTAACTATGGGTTAGTGTTAGGTAGAGTGAGAAGCTTACAAAAGAAATTCGTCAGATCACCAACATTGTGTGAGCAGTACGCTAATGTCATCAAAGATCAAACCGTGAGAGGATTTATACAGAAAGTAAAGGAGGGTCCAGTTAGACTCCCCTGTGCACTATTTAGCACATCATGGTGTGCACAAGGACAGTCGGGCCACTCCCGTTAGGATAGTCTTTGATTAGTCTGCTAAGACCAGCCCCAGTAGTTTGAGCTTGAATGACTGTTTGAAAATGGGGCCCTCTCTGGTTGCTGACTTGACCCAGGTTTTATTAAGATTCAGATTAAACAACTATGCCTGGGTCAGTGATATAAAAAATGCCTTCCTAATGCTTAAGTTGCATGAAGTTGACTTGAACGCAACAAGGTGTTTGTGGCCTGATGATCCTCTTCATCTTAATAGCCCAGTCACGACTTACAGGTTTCGCATAGTCCTATTTGGTGCAACTTGTTCCTAGTTCTTATTAACGTGACCATCCTTAAGCATCTGTCACTTGTAGAAGAGGACCCATACAAATTACATAGACTTAGGAGAGGTTTGTATATTGACAATTTACAGATGACAAGTGACTCTGAGCAGGAACTGTCTGAACAGCATGACGATGCTCAGTGCATTTTCTTTCAATGCACATTTTTTTCTCAGAGAATGGGTAACTAAAAGCAAGTCCCTACAATGCCTTTTGTCTGTGCATAATTACACGAGCAGGGAACGAGACCAGGTAAAGACATTGGGTTTGATATTGTTAACTGATACTGATACACTATCATTCCAGAAGAGAGAGAATTATTCACAGGCAAGCACAAAAAGGGAAGCACTTCGTGTTACATACATACATACGTAACATTTTAAGACCGAGTGCTCCACACATACGTGCAGTTTCAGTCTCTTGTTTTAATGGCGGTGCTCCAGGCAACCTTGTTAAGGGCTGCTTCACTTGTCAAATATTTGGATTTGAGATCGGCACATATAGTCCGATCCCAGGTCTTCCTCGGTCCACCCCTCGGTGGATCTCCCTCCACAATCACAGACCTGCATTTTTTCACACAATTTTGTTCATTCATTCTCTCCACATGCCCATACCATCCCAGTCTACTTGTATGTATCTCCTCGCTAATACTCTTTATTCCTAAACGTCTCCTCAGCTCATCATTTGTTATTCTATCCTGCAGCTTGGCCCCACACATCCATCTAACCATCCTCACATCATTACTTTCCATTCTTTTGACATCTTCTTATTTAACGGCCCATATTTCTGCGGCATACGTCATTGCACTTCTAACACATGAGGCATACACCTTTCCCTTCAGGGGAAGAGGCATTCTTTTCATGGTCAGAATTGGCAGCAGTTCTTTGAACTTCCCCCAACCACATTTAATTCTAGCGACAGTGGCAGCCTCGGCCCCACCACCGGCAGAGATGGTATCTACTAGGTAAAAAGGAGTACAAAGGAGTACAAAGGAGTACAAAGGAAATCAAGCAGCAACTAATCTAGTGACCCCTCTAGGCTGCTTGTCCATCAAAATACTGAGGATCAAGTGTCCGAACAGTGGTTTAGAGTGGGTAAGGGAAAATTGGGAAGGGAACTACTGCCCTGGAACTAATGTCCGTGGTAGGATTAGGAAATTAGTAGGGGACAGATGGGTTAGTAACATAACACAGTTTTAAGTGATCTTTCGTATATCTGGGAAAAAGAGAGTAACGTCTAATATATATATATATGTAAGTAATATATATACGCAATAATCCTTGATGAATCTGAAGGGGGAATCAAATAAAGTTATTCATTTACAAACACAGTCAGTCGCGGGTTTAATGCAAGATATTTGCCTAGGCGAAGTTTAAAAGAATCAACGGTGCTGTATCAATCAACTTGTCCACCAGCTCCAGTGACTCATTTCCAAAATTCACAGCCACAGGATCATCATTTAATACAAGCTCGCCTTTGCACACTACGCACTCAAATTTCTCGATTTCTGACTTATCCTTCGGCAGAGGTCCTTTTATTCTACTACAGTGCTTACTCCCATGGTGCACCCAACATCGACAGATGCTTCACCGAATCGAGTTAGCACCCACACCCTTTCCACACACTGCACATGGGTATGCACCACTCTTTTCCACATTGCCTCGTCTCAATCTACAATGCATAACCTTGGTTTTGTTAATATTGACTCTTAAACTCTTGCTTGCCATGCCCTCTCTCCATCTTCTAAATTTGGCATCAGCATCTTGCACATTTTCAGCAATTACGACAAAATCATCTGCATAAAACAGTTCCCACGGGAGACCGGATCTAAAATCTCTAGACAGTGCCTCCAGGAGCATAATAAAGAGGAGAGGGCTTAAAACTGAAACCTGATGAACTCCAACACGGACTGTGAACTCCTCACTCACCTTTCACCCTCACCACAGTTTGTGAATCCTCATACATCTTCATTATCACACGCACCAGCCACTCTTCCACACCAAGTTTCCTGCACAACATCTCTAAGCACCCTGTCAAAGACCTTCTCCAGGTCTACAAACACAAAGTAAAGATCCCTGCCTTTTAGTAAGTATCTTTCCTGTATCTGCCTGACTATGCAGATAGCATCGGTTGTACCACGTCCTGGCATAAAACCAAACTGCATATCATCAATGGAGATGCTTTGCCTGATCAAACCCTCAAAGACTCTCTCACAGACCTTCATGATTTGGTCAAGGCCCCTTTAATTACCTCTATCTAGCGCATCCCCTTTTCCTTTGTATATATTTACTATTACACTTTTGTGCCAATCCTCAGGGATTTTCTCATCTTTAAAAATGGTGTTTATCTCATCTCAGTTACTAAGCTGACACTAGTCACCCCTGAGGCTTTTATCATCTCAGCGACAATGTCAGAGCATCCTGGAGCTTTACCGTTCTTAATTTTATTGATTGCGTCGCTCACTACAGTTGGTGCTATCAAAGGAGGGGGTCCAGATATTGGGTTTTCGATACTAAGCTGTTCCTTATCCTATTCAAACTCTACATTTAGCAATTGTTCATAGTGTGCCTTCCATGCTTCTGATTTCATCTTCTGCATACACTATCTTCCCATTATCGTTTCTAACACACTGTTCACCTATAATATCCCTACTGTCATTTTTAACTAGCCTTGTTAGGTTGAAGATACCATTGGGATTGTCAGTGTTACACACTTGTTCGAGGACCAGGTCCTTAATGACTTTTTTTAGCATTGTAAATAACTCTTCTTGCAGTTCGTTTTGCTGCCTGGTATTCCTCCTTACTACCTCCCTTCTTCCATGCTTTGAAGCATCTCCTTTTTTCTTTCACAGCATGTTCTACCTCATCGTTCCACCACCAGGAGGTCTTATTCCTGGGGTGACCCGTTGTTTTCCCACAGACTTTGTCAGTGGCAGCGAGAAGGCTATGCTTAAGGAAATTCCATTGACTGTTTACATCTCTAGGCCTAGCTTCCTTATTTCTATTAATTTCCTCCAGTTCACTATGAAACCTATCCCTAACTTCCTTGTTCTTCAGCAGCCACACTCTCCTTTTGGACATGTATACCTTCTTGCACTCAGGATCTCTGTAAAATCTCATGTCGCACACAAGTAGCTTATGCTGGGGGATACATTCTTTGCTCAGATTGACCTTTCCATCCCGAACTAGTTTCCAGTCTTACCTGTTGACCAAAAAGTTATCTATATGGGTACTATGGTGGATTTAACCCTTAATTAGCGGCGAGCAACATAAGTCGAGTTAAATAAAGCTGGACTATGTGGCGGCGCTCGACATAACTCGAGTGGCAATTTCAGCACGTAATGTGGCTGAGAGAGAGAGACAAGTGGTGGCAGGAGACTAGCGAGCGTATGACTGCTCCAGACCACCGCGGCGAACCTACTGACACAAATCACAGCTCCCTCCTCCCTCTCTCACTCGCTACATACTCAATTATGTACTGAAAGTACCGAATTACCTGCTTTTTGCACTCGCGTTGCACGGTTATTGCAAGAAAACTATCCATCATACAAGGATCGTTATGGTGTCATTCGAAAGCTCTGTTTATGCCCTTTCAGGGATAGGTACTTGTTTTACGTTCTGGGTCTTATTTAGGCATGAAAATGATCACGTAAACAGCCCTATTTTGGCTAAAAACACCCCGCTGTGCGGTACACATAAATAAACCGCATAGGCCGCTCGTAAGGTGTTAAGGAAGATAAATGTACTCTAGGTTACCTAAGACTGAAAAGGTCCGCTCATATAAAATGTAAATTAATAATAATAATACCGGGAGTGTAACTCACTATTAAATCACCATAGAATATTGGAGTTAGGCAAAGTAGAAATGCTGATGGAGGTGCTGATGGATGGTAGGCAAATGGCTACTCTTTGAACACCATTGGATGTTTACCTCAAGGTGACCACATGGGTGCACCTGAACAAATAAAGAATAAATAAAGTTGAAGAAAGTTAAATCATGATAATAAGGCTTAGCTGTCAGTCGGTCTGTCTGTTGGATGAAGTTGAGTTTAAGTTAATAATGATAGCTGGATGAAAACCGGAACCAGGTCGCGGCGAACTAAGGAGTGGGATGTTGTCTCTATGATAGACTAAGGAGCTCTGGCGCGGTGCGCCACAATCCGAGACGTCATCGTCTCGCGCTACGAATCTAGCGGCTACTGCGAAGTTTGTAGCGGATATCTAGCGGTAAATATCGCACCGCTTTTATAATATTACGGCATGGCTTATATGATAAATCATATATGCATTCCTAAAGACTCGTAAATACTATACTTTCATATAATAGGCCTTATCTAACTTATTAAGCATACATACTGTACATACTGTAATTAGGGTATGATACATAGAAAACGTATGTTATACCACTGACTATCGTGAATCCATGATACACTCCCCCCCAAACACAATACCTGAACCCCACCTTATATCTAGAGTTGCCCAGAAGCAATCTTGTGTCGCCACATGTCAATGGCGCCACGGGCTGCGCGCCTGGGTCTAGTCCCGATCCGAGGCGGATCCCCAACAGGTTGTGGTGGATCGACTAAATTAGCGTCCTCGGATCCAGCATCATCAGGTGGAGCTTCATATGTAGAAGAGCCAAGCTCCATAGCATACAGTCGTGCGACCGGACGAATTGTAGTCCCAGTAGCTGTCTTGAGCAGCGCCACTCGCCCTACTGAGCCTTCGCCCTCGTACACCTTCATTACGCGGCCCAACTTCCAATACAATCTAGGACCTTCATCATGGATGAATACCATCTCACCTACAGAGGGTGCTGATGGTTGACCAGCAGTCTTAGTTACCCTCTCACGCAGTGCCAATAAGTAATCATTCACCCATCTCTTTTTAAAATCACCAATAACCCTAGAAATATACTGATACCGTTGTGACACCGCACCCTCGGTGAACATCGAAGGGTCCTCTAAATCTGCCTGAGACTGCAAATCAGTAGGAAATGCAGTCAACGGCTTTCCGTAGAGCAAATGCGCTGGTAGTAGTGGCAGTGGTTCTTGCAGGTCGGTATATACATAAGTGAGAGGACGATCATTAACCCGGGAGCTGCAGGGAGACTCTTAAGAGTTCCCCCGGCGCACTGCGGGGAGACTCTTAAGAGCAGAGACTTTGAACACGTACCAAAACCGCGCGTTTATAGCCAGGCGGCTGAAAATTGGTGTGGGTATAGTACTACATGTCAACTCTCGATACCACCCCGCCAAACGCTCGCCCCGCACTCGTGCAAGCACCACCGCGCCAGTAACCACGCACTAGTCATGGAGCCTACACGTCCCTCACGCTCGCTCCCTGATGACACAACCAGCCCTCCTTCTGGTGGTGTTAGCCGCCGTGGAAGGCAGAGGGTGGCTGCCAAAGACCCTAGCTACCAGTACGACACGCCCTACAGCTCAGAGGACGAATCACCAGCACCCAAAGCACGAAAAACACGTGCAAGCAGGGCAATGGCACAGAGGTCATTGGTCTTTCGGGACACTGCCACCACGACCCAGGCCACTGCAACAACCACTACCACCACCACTGCCACCACTGCCACCCCTGCCACCCCTGCCACCGGTACCAGCGACGCAGGAGGCCGCCCTAGGGCTGCATTACCTGCGGGGGCAGGAAAAATGAAAGGCACGGGCGTAGGGAAAAGAACCCGTACGCCAGCCACAGTGCCCCTACCACCACCAACACCACCAGCCGCCCCTGGCCCGGCTGCCCCTGCTGCCGCCCCTGCCGCCCCTGCTGCCCCTGCCGCCCCTGCCGCCCCTGCCCAAGGAACAGGGAAGGGGAAGGGGAAAGGGAGAGGGAAAGCGACTGGGAAAGCGACTGCAGGCCCTGGTGTCCCTGCCGGCCCTGCTGCCCCTGCCGCCCCTGCCGCCCCTGCCGCCCCTGCCCAAGGAACAGGGAAGGGGAAGGGGAAAGCGACTGGGAAAGCGACTGCTGGCCCTGGTGTCCCTGCCGGCCCTGCTGCCCCTGCCGCCCCTGCCGCCCCTGCCGCCCCTGCCCAAGGAACAGGGAAGGGGAAGGGGAAAGCGACTGGGAAAGCGACTGCTGGCCCTGGTGTCCCTGCCGGCCCTGCTGCCCCTGTTGCCCCTGCCGCCCATGCCGCCCCTGCCCAAGGAACAGAGAGAAGGGCGACAGGCACCACCATCATCTTGCCATCAAGGCCACGTACCACTGCTGCCCCTGCCGCCGCCGCTGCCGCCGCCGCCCTGCTGCCGCCCTTGCCACCACCTCTGCTGTCCCTGTCCATAAGACTCCCGCACGTGCCAAAGTGACCCGGAAAACTCTGACACCATCTAAGTATGCCGCCCTGCTGTTTGATGGTGATTCGCAGGACATTGGCAGCCCGGGTTTCGACGACGAAGCCCTAGCACGGGACCAAGGGTGGGGGGATTTGGGAGTGGACAGTGGGAGTGAGTCCGACGTCGGTGACGAAAATGAGGAAGGGCATCGTATGTCAAGTGAAGAGGAGGGTAATGATGATGAAGTGCTGTATCGCGACCATGGAAGCGATATTTCAGACGATGAAGCAGACGCAGACGACATTCCGATCCCTGAGCTGCCTTCGTTCGATTGGTCTGATGGGGTCAATTTTGTACCTGACGTGCCCCAGTTCAATCCTGGGACGTCAGGAACAACTGACGACTGGCCCTGTGATGATCAAGCGAACGAAAGCGACTTCTTCCTCGCTTTTTTCGACATGGAGGTAATGACGTACATCGTTGCCCAAACAAACGCCTACTACAGGTGGGTGTTTGGCAGATTGGACGTCCTTTCTCCAAAAGCGAGAATACGAGGCTGGGTGGATACGACTGTGGAAGAATTTCTGACGTTCTTTGCCTTGTTGTTCCTCATGCCTCTGATCAAGAAGCATGTGTTGCAACACTATTGGAAGCACGACCCTCTCATCGCCACCCCAACTTTCAATAAGTTCATGACTCGTGACAGATTTTTGTTGCTGCTAAGATTTATGCACTTTGCAGACAACGAAAATCCTAACAGGATTGACAGGATATGGAAAGTTCGGGATGTGTTCACCATGTTGTTGGAGAGGTATAGGAAATACTTTTACCCCTTCCTCAATTTGGTGATTGATGAGTCGCTCGTGCTCTTCAAAGGACGTCTTGTTTTCAAGCAGTATATCCCCTTGAAGAGGCATAGGTTCGGAATCAAGCTCTTCGTGTTGTGCGACTGTGAAACTGGAATAGTGCTTGACATGATCGTGTATACAGGAACTGACATTGACGTACCGAAAGCCGCTGCCAATGACCCCATGGGCATGTCAGGTGCCATCGTCAGGAAAATGTTGGCACCTTACCTGGGCAAAGGCCACATCATCTACACTGACAACTGGTATACTTCTCCTGCTCTCTGCCAGTTTCTTTATGACAACCAAACGGGGTCATGTGGGACTGTCAGAAAGACAAGAAAGTTTATGCCAAAGTTCACAGGTGATGTCATTCCTCTCACAGATGCCTCCTCCAGTGACACACCTTCAGAAGACGACCTGGCCCAGGAACACCGCGAGAGGCATGTGCGAAGAAGGCGACGAAAGGGGCAGAAATACAAGCAGCTCGAGAAGTGTGGGAAACTGATAGCCCTGAAGTGGAAGGATAAGCGAGACGTCCACCTGCTTTCCACCGTCCACACAGGTGCCCAGGTGGATTCTGGCAAAATCCACTACAGAACCAGGAAGACAATCTACAAGCCAGCTGTCAGGCGTTGAGTGTCTGAGGAAGACTGTGAAGTGGTATCACAAGCTCTTCCTCCACCTAGTTGACATAACGATGCTGAACGCCTACAACTTGTGGTTGGTGAAAAAGGATATGGCCCCAAACCAGAAGCTGAAATTCCGGGAGTTCGTGTACAACGTCTCCTACCAACTCCTGGAGAAGTATGGCACCACCACTCACAGACGTACGGCATGGCGTGGGGATCACGTTCCTGACCGCATCCAGCTGGGTGTCGAAAGACACTACCCAACCAACACCGAGCTGATTGGCACTCGTCACAGGCAGGTGCAGTGCACCGTCTGCAGCTCCAGTGTGAGGAAACCCCATGTCACCAAAAGAGTCACCTCAATGTGCGCCGAGTGCAAAGTTCCACTCTGCCTGGGTGACTGCTTCAGGGACTACCACACCTTCAAGAACTACTGAGTGTCGGCCCCTGCCCTGCCCTGCCCTGGACTCGCCCCGTGCCCTGCCCTGGACTCGCCTCCTGCCCTGCCCTGCCCTGGACTCGCGCCCTACCTTACCTGACCTGACCTAATTGATCACGCTACCTCATAATGTAACATATATATTATATAATGTATAAGTTCCAAAGATGTCCCTGTGATATAGCTTTTACATTATATAATTGTATGTTTCATTATTTAGTTTATAAGTTTCAAAGATTTACATGTAATATGCCTTATTTTTTTAGTATATCAATATATATGTTTGTTATTAGCCAAAGTAATGTGTATATAATTATTTTCTTACCTCAAATGAATTGTACAAAAATAAATATGTTTCAATAAATCCTGTCAAACCTACTATGATAATAAAAAAAAACAATAAAAAAAAAAAAAAAAAAACAAGGTCATGTCATTGTATTCTTACAATATGATATATTCTATGAATATTTCATATTGTTTGAATACAATGGCATGATCTTGTAAAAAAAAAAAATTTATAATTTTTTTTCTAGACAATATCAAACCTTCCCCATAACCCCCTCCTGGATTCGATCCCACTACCCTACGACACTTTGAGTTTTCCAGCCCGCGACCTTACCAACCATGCCACAGGAGCTCATACCAAATATCACTCAAAACTTCGTGTCTACAATCGAAATGACAATATACAAAAAAAAATGAATTATCCCACCAATTTACGTTTGTAAATTGATGGGATTATCAATTATATCATGCCAAGGTTTATAATAGTTTGTCTCTGTCAAGAATTAGTAATTATATAACTTTATTCTGTCAAAAATTGCCCAAACACTCAGCAAAATTGCCCCTCTCAGTGTGACTCCACTCATTGTCACGCGGTCACGAGGTGACCCTTGCCGCTCCTTGATGCTCCAGCTACAGCAGCTCTGTCTGGGAACAAAATTGGTATAAATACAATAATGGATAAAATACTCTTCACAAATACATTTGTATTGTATAATATTGTAAATAAAAATGAATAATAACTGTGTGGGTGTCGAAAATTGCTCAACCAGCTTTCTTATGTCTCGCCTACGCGCGTATATTGGATTATACATAGTCATGACTGTCATACAAATAATTGCAGTAGGTCTCGAATATACATTTAGATTGCATATTACTTCGAAATAAATAAGTAAACGTTTCTCTGGTGGCAATCTACCCTTTCGCAGGTGTAAGGAGACACCAGTCTATATTTAGCCCTCTATCACAAAAGGCAATCTGCCTGTGTTGACTCAGCACCGTCGCTGGTGGTCTATAAATATAGTACTTTATTTACAGTCAATGGCCTACATGTTTCTGTGGTACTTAACATGTGTCTAAAATGCAATGTCTGCTTGCATAAAAATGCAATTCTGAAGTCCATTTATACGTACGACATACGCATGTCTCAGTTTCTCTCTCTCTCTCTCTCTCTCTCTCCATTCCTGACTCATGTTATTGTAGACCTGTTGATGGCAACGAACACCAGCCATCTGGTAGACATAAGGGTCAAAATACCAAACATCAATACGCCTGGGGCGCCTCCACAATTATCACTAAGCTGGTTATCTATCTAGAGATCTGCCTGACTTCCATCTCTCCACGACTCACTCACTCACTCACTCACTGCACCCCTGCATGCCTCCCTCCCACCCACCCACCCCCAACCCACCGTTTCAGGCTTCCGTCTGCTAGAAACACATTCACAATTTGCGTAAATATCGCATCAATTGGGCTATATGCGGTATATTCCTTGTTATATGGGACGCCTACATATGTACACGTCTTTATTATAGCATGAGAGTGCTCTAAATACAAGATTGACGTGATATTTATGGCGTAACACACCCTCTCCCCCTTTCATTCCCACCACAACTCACTCACACCTTGGTTCACGCATAGAAACTCATTGATAATGTGCGTAAATATCGCATGAATTGGTTTATATGCGGTATATATTTTGATATATGGCACGTATACATACGTACAAGTCTGTATTATAGCATGACAGTGCTCTACGTACAAGATATACGTGATATGTATGGCGTAAACCACACTCTCAGCTCATAAATTGCCGCCAAACCTCCAACACATCTTCATTCCCGCCTAAAAATTCTCTTATAATTCCCTTATATATTGCAATTTTTGGTCACTATGAGGCATATTCATTGTTATATGGGTGCCCTACACACGTATACATACTCTAAATAGCCTAAAAGGGCTCGAAAAAGGAGATATACGTGATAATACGCGGTAACCCACCCCCTCCTCCCTCTCCTTCTATCCCCTGGGCGCGTGAAAATTCGGCCGGGAAATCTCGCCGCTCGATGACAATCTAGCCGCGCGGTGCCATTCGCTCCACATTTTTCAACTACGGACCGTTCCCCTACCCCCCCCAGACATTTTTTGGGGGGTCAAATATATATGGGCCGATGCACGCAAACATTCCCTACACGATGATGTACTTTTTATCGAAATTGGCAATAGGTCCCAAAATCATCATAGGTGCACACAGTCTTACCCTGTAGAAAACCCCCTGTGCGCCGCGGAGAGGTTAACAACCGCCTCGACCTCCGTCAGCACCGTTACTAGTTCGCTCCTTTTTAATAAGGCGCGTCCTGCAACCGCCCGTAAGCCTGACTTCACGATGCCTACACACCGTTCCCACATTCCACCAAACCACGGCGCTTCGACTGGTATAAATTTCCACTCGCACTTCCGCTTTCCCAAGTAAGCAACAACTGTTGGATCGTCGCTAATATCTTTCAAGTACCTGGAAGCTTGAAGAAAAGTGGGAGCATTGTCGCTAAGAATCAAATGAGGGAAGGAACGACGTGCACAAAATCTCCTGAATGCCAGCATAAACTCTTCACAAGACATATTGTCACAAAGTTCTCAATGTATCGCACGTTAAGTGGCACAAGTAAATAGCAACACATAAACCTTGTCCAGTTCCCTAGTTCTCAGTGCGCCGGTATAGTCTAGTCCTGTAACTCTGAAGGGTTCTAGATGATAAATGCGGCACTCTGGCAAAGGTGGAGCAGGTCCAGTCGTAAATGGTCTTCCTTTTAGTCTACGGCACACCACACACCTTTTGACTACTCGTCGAACTACCTGTCGAACTCTGGGTATCCACCAGTTGAGACGCAATTTAGAAATAACGTGGTGGACCCCGTAGTGCATTACTTCCTCGTGTGTGCGTTGTACCAGTAGATCGGTGACATGGTGTGTTGTTGGCATCAGGATGGGATTGTTGGCACAGTCATCTACACCTGCCCACTTTAGACGTCCCTCACATCTAATTATGTCATTCTTCAGGTGTAGCCTTAATTGACGCACAATATTAGGCATTTTATTTTAACCAGAAATTCTTATGGACTCTAATTCCTGACTGAAGGATTCCCTTTGAACCCATCTAATTAATGTTACCTCAGCTGCTTTTATTTCTTCTGCATTTAAGCTTTGACCCAGATTGCAGAGTCGTCCTTGTAGCTTGGCCTTTATATTGGTGATGTAACGCAACACCCAAGCTACGACCCTGATAATTTATTGTACCCACCGATCCTTACCCACTCTAACATAGGACTCGGTGTTGATGTCGGTTGAATGACGGCTGTCACCGTTTCTAAAGGCAAAGCCAGCTCAACCTCGGCATTCCAAATAGCACAATCCCCTGCATGGAGCAGACATTTTGGGCCTTGCCACCACAGAGATTGTAGGCACCAATCGATCAGGGCTAAACCCAGGTGAGGTTATAGGCATGTGATAAAGAGTCGCTGGAACTCCTGTTTCATTTGCTTGGCCTCTCGTACTGATTTTCTGTGTGCCTCATTTATACTGAGCAATCCAGCTAGCTCTCACAAACACCTCCTCCTCCTATCCACTTCACTACACTAAACATGCACACCACACTTCATTCCTCCACACCAAAATTTAAATAAACAAAATTATGAATTCTTGCCCAGCCTTGGAGTCCCCAGGGGGGGGGGGGGGGGCCATAAATGCCCCCACACCCGACCGACCATCCCCTGACGACCCCACAAAATTACCAGGACCTCGGCCTGTTACTCTTTCTATTAATTTCTGCAACATTCGCGGACTTTCCTCTAACTTTCACTCCGTTGAACACCATCTCTCCTCCTACAAACCTGATCTTCTCTTCCTCACCGAAACTCAGGTGTCTGTAGCAACATCCTGCAGCCCCTTCTCTGTATCCTCCTACTTTCTCTATCCTAGTTTCAAATCCAAAGGCGGATGTTGTGCATATGTGCACAACAAACTCACTTGCTCTCGTGTTCCCGATTTCGACTCCTCTGAATTCTCAACTTTATGGCTCAAACTTTCCTGTCATTCTCTTACTAAATATTTCTGTGCTGTCTATCTTTCCCCTAACTCTACCAACTTTCCTGAATTCTTTGACTGTCTAAACTCTACAGTGGAACACATTCTATCCATTTCTCCTTTCACAGAAATCTCCATCATAGGAGATTTCAACGTTCACCACCGCCAATGGCTCTCCTCTCACACTACTGATCCACCTGGTGAACAAGCCTACGTCTTTTCTATCCTAAATGACCTAGAGCAGTTGGTTCAGCAACCCACCCGTATCCCGGATCGCATCGGAGATCGGCCCAACATTCTTGACTTGTTTCTAACTTCCAACCCTTCTTCTTATACTGTCGATCTTTTCTCTCCTTTGGGCTCCTCCGACCATAAACATATCTCTGTCACCTGTCCTATCTCTCCAGTACGGCCACCCGATCCTCCTAGCCGGCGGCGCTTGTGGCACTTTGGCGCTGCCGACTGGGAGGCTCTCCGGCAGTACTTCTTTGATTTCCCATGGAATGATTTCTGCTTCCGTGACCGAGGACCCTCGGAGAGTGCTGAATGCATTACCGAGGTAATCCTATCGGGCATGGAAGCATACGTTCCATTCTCTTTCTCTCAGACTAATGCTAAAAAATCTTGGTTTACTGACGCCTGTTTTACTGCTGTCCGCAATAAGGAGGAAGCATTAAAACGGTACCGACGCCTTAAAACTCAAGACTCTCATTCTTCCTATGTTTCTGCCCGGATTCAAGCCAAATCTGTCCTTCGACTTGCCAAACACTCTTTCATCAATAATAAATGCACTGAACTATCCAACTGTAGCTCTTCCCAAGCTTTCTGGCATCTAGCCAAAAACCTCTCCAACAATTTCTCTTCCTCGTCTTTCCCTCCCCTTTTCCACTCTGATAATACAACCATCACTTCTTCCTCTGACAAAGCTAAACTCTTGGCTCAAACTTTTGCTAGAAACTCCACCTTGGATGATTCCGGTGCTATTCCTCCCTCTCCACCCTCCTCTCTCTTACTTATGCCTAATATCCTAATCTCTTCTAAAGATATACTTTCTACCCTCTCTGGGCTTAACACTAATAAGGCGTACGGTCCAGACGGTGTTCCTCCTGTTGTTCTCAAAAACTGTGCTTCCGTGCTGACTCCCTGCCTAGGCAAACTCTTTCGTCTCTGTCTATCGTCTAACGTCTTCCCTTCATGCTGGAAGTTTGCTCACATTCAACCTGTCCCAAAGAAGGGTGACCTCTCTCAGCCCTCCAACTATCGTCCAATTGCTCTCATCTCTTGTCTTTCTAAAGTTTTTGAAACTATTCTTGCTTCCAAATTTCTTAAGCATTTCTCTTCTCATAATCTGCTCTCAGATCGCCAGTATGGCTTCCTTAAGGGTCGCTCTACTGGTGATCTTCTTTCATATCTTACTAACTCTTGGTCATCCTCCTTTCGGGACTTCGGTGAGACTTTTTCTATTGCACTAGACATATCGAAAGCTTTCGATAGAGTCTGGCACAAATCTTTAATTTCTAAACTATCCTCCTTCGGTTTCTATCCCTCCCTCTTTGCCTTTGTCTCTAATTTCCTTTCCGGCTGTTCCATAGCCGCGGTTGTGGATGGCCATTGTTCACTTCCTCACCCTATAAACTCCGGTGTTCCTCAGGGCTCTGTCCTATCTCCTATTCTCTTTTTAATTTTTATAAATGATCTCCTTAACTGTACCTTAATTCCCATCCATTCATACGCAGACGACTCAACCTTACACTACTCCATTAGTTTTTCAGAATGCCCCAGCCAGCAATCCCTTAACGACAAACGTAATGAAGCCATAGAAGTCTTAAATTCTGATCTAAATACTATCTCCAATTGGGGCAGAGAAAACCTTGTTACCTTTAATGCTTCCAAAACCCCATTTCTCCATCTATCTACCCGCCAGGATCTCCCAGCGGACTATCCCTTATTCTTCAACAATACAAAAATCAACCCTTCATTTTCTCTCAATATTCTTTGTGTCTCTTTTTCTTCTGCTCTCATTTGGAAGGACCATATTACCAGTCTTGCTAAGGCAGCCTCCCAGAAGCTGGGTGTGCTCAACCGCCTTAGGGGGTTATTTTCCCCAGCACAGCTTCTTGCTCTGTACAAGGGCATAGTGTGTCCTTGTATTGAGTATTGTTCACATGTGTGGGGAGGTTCCTCTCACACCGCTCTCCTAGACAAAGTTGAAAGGAAGGCCTTTCGTATCATTAACTCCCGTCCACTCACCAACTCTCTGCAATCTTTCTCTCTCCGCCGCAATGTTGCATCACTCTCGCTATTCTATCGCTACTATAATAATCAGTGTTCCTCAGAGCTTTCCCAGTGCATACCACCTCCTTTACGTAGGGTATGTGGTACGCGTCTTGCAACTCAATCCCACCCCTACTCTGTGCAACTCTCCAACCCAAGAGTGAAACATTACTCTCAAACTTTCTTCTACTCAACAGCTGAGCTCTGGAACTCTCTCCCAGAATCAGTCTTTACCTATTCCTATGACTTAAATTGCTTCAAACTCCGTGTGTCCAGGCATTTTGGCTCGATCGTCCCTTGATTTTGGCCCTGTCACTCTTTCAACTATGGGGGAGTCACTCGCTATAGGCAATTCTGCCTTTTGCCTCCCTCAATCACATAGAAAAAAAAAAAATCGGACTTAATTAATTTGGAAGCCGTTACTCCCCTACTTATTAAGTCACTGGGGTTGTCCTTGGTTGGTACATAATGATAGAAGGCGTTTGGTAGTAAATGAATCCCAAATGAGGTAACACAATAAATAGCTACACCATACACTGTGGCACTCGCATTACAGAACGCATGTGAAGACATGGGTCCAAATGCGGCCACTTGGCGCGGTAACTCTAATGTACATAGGGTGTTATAATCTTCCAGTAAGGACCTACCCTGTTCAATAAGATCATCGGGTAAATTTTCGTCCCACCCCACGTTGCATCAGCATATTTCCTGTATTAGGATCCTAGCTCTGATGGTAACAGGTAATGCTAAACCTAAAGGATACAAAAATTGCGCGACTTTACTCAACAGACTACGTTTTGTGTGCGTCCCTGTTTGTTTAGTATAATCTTTGTTCCGGTACATCAGTGTGTCTTTCCCTGGTTGCCATATCATCCCCAAGAGTCTGGTATATTCTTGATTATCAGAAGCTACCCCTTCTATTGTTAGACAATCCCGAAGCAACACAGAATTCGAAACCCACTCGCGGAGGAACAGATGAGCCTCAGTGAACAACCTACTAGCCTGCCTATAGTTTGCGACTAGTTCCTTTTCACTATCACTAGACCCCTGTAAATTGTCTATGTATAATCCGCGAGCGAGTTAAGTCATGTCTTCTTCAGAATCATCAGGATGTTTTTTAATGGTCGCGTTTAATAAAAATTGTGAACAAGTAGCGCCAAACAAGACTACCTAAAACCGATAGGTTACTATGGGACTTTCTGGGTCGTCGATGTTTTTGAACCAAAGGAAACGGGTGACGTCTCTATCCCCCTTCTGCAATTTCACCATCAAGAAGGCCTTTTCTATATCGCTGGTGAATGCGTAACGTCCCAGTCTAAAGCGCAGTAATTGCTGCGATAAATCCGACACCATAGAGGGGAGGTGTGGTGGAGTGGTCATGCCACTGGATTGGTAATCCAATGGACCGGGGTTCAAATCCCGATATGTCAATGGGAAGATATTATTGGGATTGAATTTGTGCTGTACCTAGTATCAGTGCATTACCACAAAGCCCACCGAAATGCCAAAAAAATACCCTCATTGTTCCCTGATTAAATAACACTGTATGAATATTCCCATATTCAAAATATGTTACAGGGGGACAATGCCTAGTGAGTTCACTGCTCAATAGGTGGCGTTCTGAGAGTGAGGGTCTGAGTCTGGAGGGTGAGACTGTGAAGCACTTGAGCGAAGCAACCGGCCGCTTCAGAGATGGAGCTGCTTCGAGCCATGATGGTTGCTTCACATGTCTCACTCCCCAGACTGGAACAAGACCTCACGGGCTTCACCGTGTTGAGCGGTGGAATGTACAGGCTCTCAGCCTATGCCCGAGAGGGAGTAGTTGGAATATAGAAAAAAAAAAAAAAAAAAAAAAAAAAAATTGAAGGGCCGGTCAATAGACAATCATTTAGACTGGGATTATGGCCTAGGTGGGCTGAACAGTCATATACCACTAAGATGGGAGTGGTAACACTGTCCTTCTTCACCCCATGATGTGCGAGGTAATGGACCTTCCCGGCACTCCCTGGTTCATCCACATCGACGACCTCAATAAACCCTCGGTTGAGATCATTTTTAAAAACCTCGTCATAAACCTTGTAGGTGCTAGGTTCTTGGGTTAGTTTCCGCTGCAAGGCGCGTAACCTACCCAACGCTAAACCATAATTAGTGGGTAAACTGATATTTTCATGTTTCCAGGGTAGACAAACTTCGTATTGTTTTTCCGTGGTCAAGTAACGCACAGATTCCGAGAACTTCTCTATCGCAAATTTTGATTTCATGGTCATTCTCCACAGGTTTAATTCCTATGTGGTCTAGTTTCCACAGTCTTTCCAGATTGAACTCGGCAGCTAACTTTGGGTCCTCAATGTGAGTATCATCTTTGGTGAACTCTTCTGCCGCGGTCGTGCTCATCCTCAACACGGATACTGTTTCAACCAGAACATTTGACTGGGCACTTTGGACTATACCGCTCATGCAGTAGCCAAACTTAGTGGGAATCAAGATCACTCCACTCTCTCTTTTAAAACCCGGGTGTACTACATCATAATAATAATCTGCTTTTAACAGTATGTGCACCTCCTTCAAGTCACCTACGGGATCAGACAGGTAAATACCTTTCCTACGAAGTGCATGCTCTACTTTGTTAATTCCTACAGATTGATAGTCTGGGAGTTCATCTACCACTACACACTGTAAGAAGTGTTTCTTCTTAGGGTAGATGTAAGGAACTTCAACAACTTCGTAGTCTCTACTGTCGGTCACTCCTGTAAAACCTTGCAACCTAAGGGTCTCACTACCTACTACACTGTGTTTTAGACCGTCCAGCACCAATCTCTTTATAAAGGATCGTTGTGAGCCCTGGTCCATAACCCTCTATGGGTATCTTGATTGTAGGTAAAATGGTGGTGTCTTTCCTACTGCCTAGCATTAGTGTTGTAGTAACCCCTATTTTCTCCTCCTTGACTAGACTACCTGTGGGGCATAATTTGTCGAAGTGATGACCCTCACAGTTGTGACAGGGCCTGATATAGGAAGCAGTACATTTACCCTGCATACCATGGTCCTTACTTAGACAACCCTTACACAATTTTAGCTTCCTTGCTTGAGCTAATTTGGCTTCATTGGTTTGATAATTGGCACAGCTTAGACATTTATGCTTGGGATTGTTGCATAGCCTACATGACATTTGTGGTTTCTTTCGTGACTCTTCAACCTTCCCTTTAGAACCTACCATCATATTAATTGAACCCCTTGCTGTTGTCCCTTCTAACCAACCCCCAGCGGCTCGCTGGTGTAGTGACTAGCGTCTTGGACTTCCACCCAGAAGGCCCAGGTTCGCGCCCACGCTCGGCGCATTAAAAGTTTTTCACAAGCACTGAGTCGTTACCGTCCCTCATGAGCAAGGGGATGGGATAGTAGTACAGGACCCCAATGGAAATACGCCTAATCGGCTTTATTGAGTTATCCTTAGCTGGCGCATACGCTAGCTTTAAGAACTGTTATTATTATTATTATTACACCCACTGTCCTACCATTGTTCAATTGTATGTTACTAATCTCCTTGCTGAATGCCTCTTTGAACTCCTCCAAGTTAAAGGTACGAACTTTATCTAGAATAGCTAGAGGTAATTTCTGTCTCAAGATTATGACTAGTATTTCTTGTGAAGTTACACCTAATGCATCCAATGACCTTGTGTGACACTCCATGTATGCCCTGAATGTTGTCAGTTCATCGACCCTGTACCTAGGCTGTGCTAGGTTCAACAGGGTGTTCACGTGGCTACCTTGAGCTGGTCAGTGTCTCCATACGTCGCCTGTAATAAGTTCACAACACTATCATAATTTTCACCTATGATGGAGAAACCTTCTACCAAATGCAAGGCTTCATCCTCTAGTTGGCCCTTGAGATAATGGAACTTTCGTACATCGTCAAGTTTTGAATCATGCACGGTTGATTTAAAGACGTCCCAGAATGCCAACCACTCGGTCAAGTTTCCCCTGAATTTCGGTAAGTTTAGTTTGGGCAAGTTGATTTCACGGCGGGGATCTGTTTGTTTGGCAGCGTTGTTAGTCGAGGTTATCTCTATTTTCTTCACCGCCCTTCGCAGTAAATGTATTGCCTCTAAATTGGCAATATCATGGACAGCACGCTGCTCGTACTCCGCATGAATATTCTGTAGACTCCAGAGTTATATGTGACCAAATGGTTCTATTTTTTCTTGAACTTTGTGTTACACAAAACCATGTTGAGTGCAACGCAGGACTCCAGTATATATTCGCCTTCCAAATTTCTCCTTCCGTAACTATTTCCTGCATGTACTCCCTCGTATCCATCTGCAGATGCTCCCACGTGACCATTCAGGTCCCCTCCCAGGATTGTTATTTTATTCTCTGAGAAGCATGAAATGACACTGATGGTGTCATTCCAGAAGTCCTCTTTTATCTCTTTCTGTAGGCCAGTCTGTGGGGCATAGGCAAATATCACATTCATAATGCTTTCACCAACTTTCAACTTCAAAACAATCAGCCTTTCACTAACTCTCGTAATCTGAAGCACACGTTCCGCCCACTCTTCAGCCACCAGAACACCCACTCCTCCTTTCGGTTTATCAGTCTCAACCCCCTTCTAGTAGATCCTATATCTTTCTTTCTTCCATCAATCCACTGTGCCCCATACCCTTTCTAGAGTGTTTCCTGGGCATAGCAGACGTCCACTCGCCTCCTTTCACACATCTCAGCCACTTCATTTGCACGCAGATTCAAACTACCAACATTCACAGTAGTAAGTCTGAGACTGGGGGGGGGGAGGCATTTGTCCGTATCCTGTGCGGTTTTGGATCATCGGACTTACGTTCTTTCTCTAGCATATTTGATCCTTTAGGAGTCTTGTTACCTGTCACCGTTAGGGCTCGCATTCTCGTACAGGATCTGTGGCGAACACAGTGCAGGTGGGACGAGACCCTTTCAGATTCTCAGAAAGAGCGCTGGCGTGACATCAGTCTCGATCTCTGGAAATGTGTGGATTTAGAGATACCCAGGCAGGTTCCTTTTACAAGGTACGTTACTCTACACATATTTAGTGATGCTAGTACTGTTGCTTACGGGGCTGCTGCATATTTTTGTGATAGTGGTAATGTATGCCGTTTGGTAATGGCTAAGGGTATGGTGGCTCCGATTAAGCAAGTAACTATCCCTAGGCTAGAACTTACAGCTGTATTGCTCGCATATATGTTAGCCTCATGTATCAAAAAGGCATATATATCTGAGTTGTTCATTTCAGACACTGTCATCTGGTGTGATAGCCAGATATATTTAAGATGGCTTGCGAGTAACAAGGTATTGCCGGTTTATGTTCGGAATAGGGTCAATGAAATCCTAGCATTGACACCCAACACAAAGTTTAGGTATGTTCAATCAGGTGATAATCCGAGTGATTTGGTTTCAAGAGTCTTCACTTCGTTGTGCGAAGCTCTGGTGGGATGGGCCATCATGGATCCCTCATCTGGAGTTATGGCCAGATGATGGGAAGGGTAAGGATACTGTGGCACATCAGGTATTTGTCACCTCAACAGATATTATCTCGCACGAGACCCATGTAATTGAATGGCATCGTTATAGTTCATACAAGGGATTGGTACGCATTATTGCATGGGTAAGGCATTACTTGGGTAACTCAAAAGGCAAATCAAAAGGGTTAGTCAATAATAGTGGCATACTTACAGTACCGGAACTAAAGGCAACTGAGATCAATTAAATATATCTAGCTCAGAGGGAATCCTATACTAAGGAGCAACATAATTAACTTCTAGCAATGCTATCAACAAGGTCAAAAGTAATGTCATCAAGCAGTTTGGGTTGTTTTTGGATCAAGGGATTATAAGGTGTAAGGAGAGATTACAGCAAGCTAGGATATAAGACGATGCGAAGTTCCCTATCCAAACAAACATAGGTTAACCTCACTACTGATAGACAGTGATCATAGGTTGTGCTTGCATTACGGTGTAGGATACTTGGTTTCTTATCTGAGAACAAGATGGTGGATCCCATAGATGCGACAAACAGTGAAATCGGTAACTAGGAAGTGTGTCATATGCAAACGCCTTCAGGGCAAAGGTATTACGGGTTACAGCCATCTCCCCCACTACCTGATTTTCGCGTGAATAAAGTTGAACCATTTCAGGTCACAGGCATTGACTACTCCAGTTCGCTGGCTGTGAAAGAGGGGGGGGGGGGCTACTATTGACATGGTATATATAGTTTTGTTCACATGCACTGTAACACGAGACACCCATTTCTGATTTATCTTGTGAGACATTTATGCATATCTTCCATCAGTTTTGTAGTCGTAAAGGTTATCCCCAATTAATATTCAGTGGCAATGCCTCTACCTTTGTTGGTTCTGCCGAAAAACTGAAAGCAAGACTTGATGATCCTTAACTCAAATTGCATCTAAGTAAATGTAAATGTGACTGGAGGTTTATCCCAGCTAGAGCACAATGGTTTGGAGCGATCTGGGAGAGAGCCATAGGCTCAGTTAAGGCAGGACTAAGGAAAGTACTAGGTCGTGCCTCAGTCACACTTACTGAGTTGACTACCATTCTAATAGAACTGGAAGCTGCTGTGAATGATAGACCATTGGGTTATGTCTCTGATGATTTAAATGATCCCGTACCTATTACTCCTTCACAGCTGGTGAGTGGACGTAGACTAAAGCAGGTATCACACTGGGCCAAATTCTTTCCATTCTCCGATCTCCAGTCTCCGTTTTCAGCCAGTAGCGCCAGCAACTCCTATCACACCCGTATTGGCTTTACCCACTGGCTTTTCCACAGTTAAGCGATTGTTATATTGTGGTGTTTCACCTAAACTGTAGAATAACATGGATTGATATTGACAAATTTAGTGTAATATGACCCAATCTATATGCTAATGTTGCTATGTTTTGAGTTTGAAGCTTATATAAGTAGCTACGAGGAAGATTTTCACAATATATACAGACTGACGGCGCCCCTGTCGTTACCGCGGCACTAAACGATCGTTATATTGTGCTGTTTCACCTATAATTTAGATTAATATGGATTTATATCGACAATTATATTTCAATATGACTCAATCTACAAGTTTGCGTTATTATTTTTTATATTTGGAGCATATATGAGGAAATATTTTGAACTTTTCGGAAGTTTTAGAATGCTTGATATAATCCTGTGTGGACATGTATTTATCTCAATAATTTGGTAATGTTACAATATATTTTTACATTTTACATTCATAAATAGTCCACTAATATACTAGGTTAGGTTAGGTTAGGCTAGGTTAAATATATTGTTCAATGATTCTTAGTAAATAGGCATCAGAAAAACAGTTCCTCCTGCTACACAGGATCTTACCGAAAGTTTTCGCTTCATTCCAATCGCCGTGACTCTGGCCATTCCTTCCCGAGACTTCATCAAGTGCAGATCTCCGCTAACTCAAGCCGGTTAATTGTATGCCAGCCTTTATTTCTCCGACCTCGATCTACCCTACTTCCAGCTAAAGGTCGTTGCACACTGACACAAAAGCCCCTCCAGGCGAGTTCCCGACTCTAAATTTCAGCCTGATATGGCGAATCGGCAACATAATCGTGGATATCGGGAATTAGCCGTGGGTGACTCTCACGGTCCAAGCGAAGTATCGGAGGTCGATACGAGATTTTGAGCTGTTCAAAAGTTTGTGGGAATCCTCCGGCAACTGTAAAAAATCGTCTGAGTCTGTTCTCCGTCACCAACTTGCCGTATCACAATCGTGTGGTCCGTATCAAAGACGTATGGTCCGTATCAAAACCGTATGGCCCGTATCAACGTCGTCTGGTGTGTAAGCCTGCCGTGGGGACCGAATGTAGGAACAAAAAAAGGCACAGGAAAAGAAAGGCACCGGAAAAAAAGGCACTGGGAAAAAAAGTCACAGGAAAGAATGGCACATTCTTAGGGGTAGGAAACAATGGCATATTATGAAAATTTATCACAATGCTTAAGAAGGCAAATATATTTTCCAGGATTTATTCCTAAATGATGTATTATTCAAGAATTACATAATTTTAATATATTAGTTATATATTTATTGTAGGCCTACTTTCTATTTAACCTAACCTGACCTAATGACTGTGAGACCTCACTTGGACTACGCTGTTCAGTTTTGGTGTCCTTATTATATAATGGATATTGACTCTTTGGAGGCAATCCAACGAAGAATGACGCAAATGATCCACATTGTTAGAAATTTATCATAGGAATATGAGAAGAGTCTGAGAACCCTTGGCTTGCATTTATTAGAAAGACGAAGATGTAGAGGAGATATGATATAGGTGTTTAAGTGGATGAAAGGAATCAATAAGGGAGATAGAAATAAGGTATTAACCCTTCTTTAGCGGCCTATGCGGTTTATTTATATGTACCGCCCAGCGGGGTGTTTTTAGCCAAAATAGGGCTGTTTATGTGATCATTTTCATGCCTAAATAAGACCCAGAATGTAAAACAAGTATTTATCCCTGAAAGGGCATAAACAGAGCTTTCGAATGACACCATAACGATCATTGTATGATGGATAGTTTTCTTGCAATAACCGTGCAACGCGAGTGCAAAAAGCATGTAATTCGGTACTTTCCCCATATAATTCAGTATGTAGCGAGTGAGAGAGGGAGGAGGGAGCTGAGATTCGTGTCAGTAGGTTCGCCGCGGTGGTCTGGAGCAGTCATACGCTCGCTAGTCTCCTGCCACCACTTGTCTCTCTCTCTCAGCAACATTACGTGCTGAAATTGCCACTCGACCTATGTCGAGCGCCGCCACATAGTCCAGCTTTATTAAAAACGACTTATGTGGTGAGCCGCTTTTTAAGGGTTAAGGGTTAATAACGGCGAGATAACCCGTTCAAATTTCTTCAAATTGGATTAGTTCCGCTTTAGAAAAGATATAGGTAAGTACTGGATGGGAACAAGGTTGTGGATGTTCGTGGTTAGCTCAGGATCGGTAGAAAATTTTAAGTGCAAAGTTGATAGTCATATGAATGATATGGGTTGGGTGTGAATGGGATCTGCCTCATGTGGGCCGGTCGGCCTTATGCAGAATTCCGGTTTCTAAAGCTCTAACCTAACCTAACCTTACGTAACCTAACCTAACCTATGGTGAGTACACTACCAGATATACTGTATATACCTACATTAAGCAATATTGCATATTGCATCGAAACACATTTTATTGATCTATTACTTCTTAATACAACATTTTGTGTGATGTGCCATTTTTTCCTAGTCCGTAATTTGTGAAATTTATTTCCAGTGCCTTTTTTTCCTGTGCCGTTTTTTCCGGTGCCTTTTTTTCCGAGTACCGTGCGGACCGTATCTCTTCCGTGCAGAAAATTGACAACGGTCGAGTTGGCAACCGCGCGTCTAACCTCAATCCGGTTGCACATCTCACGGCGTCGATACGATTTTTCTGAGTTGTATCGCAGTCTTTTGGGTCGTATCTTTTCCTTGGACTAGTCATGTACCCTTCGCACGACCTTTCCTATTTTCTTCGTAGCATTCGTTTCTCCACCATATCTGCATCGCTAGAGTCTTATCAAGTCGTGCGGAAGAGATATGGTAGAGATACGGTAGAGATACGACTCTAACGATGCCAGCCATTTTCGTCGCGGTCTCTAGTAAATTCGGCAAGACCCAGGATTTGTTTGTGTCGTGGGTGTTCATGCCAGTCTTGAAGGGGCTGTCGTGTAAGTGTGCAACGACCTTCAGTCATTCCTAAGTTCACTGATGGCTATTTTAATTTAGGTATGACGTTTCAAAAAGAAATCCTAACATAACCAGGTAAATTAAACTATAACTTTACTGTCATAACTTCACCATACCACTATACGATCTTTAACCCATAACTGTCGGGGCGCAACATAAGTCGAGTATAATAAATCTGGACTATCTGGCGGCGCTCGACATAGGTCGTGTGGCAATTTCAGCACGTAATGTTGCTGAGAGAGAGAGACAAGTGGTGGCAGGAGAGTAGCGAGCGAATGACTGCTCCAGACCACCGCGGCGAACCTACTGACACGAATCCCACCTCCTCCCTTCCCCTCTCACTCGCTATATACGGAATTGTATGGGGAAAGTGCCGAATTACATGCTTTTTGCACTCGCGTTGCACGGTTGTTGCAAGAAAACTAGCCATCATAAAAGGATCGTTATGGTGTCATTGAAAAGCGCTGTTTATGCCCTTTCAGGGATAGATACTTGTTTTACGCTCTGGGTCTTATTTAGGCATGAAAATGATCACGTAAACAGCCCTATTTTGGGTAAAAACACCCCGCTGGTGGCTACATATTATATACCGCCTAGGCCGCTCGTAAGGTGTTAAGTCCCAACAATAAGTAAATTTATCAAAGATCTCCAAGTCCTCACCACATGCATGAACCGACTGCACTGCGTCATCCAATAAGTCATCAAATGCTTGGACTTTTGTATTAGTCCAAGAGACCTTTAAACCCAGTGGCTCCAACTCCTCATGTAGTGTCTCCAGGACCAATCTGAGAACAGTATTACAATTGAAGAAGAAAAAATATTAATCCCAGATTGACTTTGAAATTAAATGTGTAAACTTATAACACTTGTGATATAATTTCAACACTTATGAATAAATGAGGAAGATCGTCTGGGATTAACAACACTGTACAAGCAGTATTACTTGATCGAGTGTGTGACGGAGACTAGCGTGAGTGATGGGTGTGGGTGCTTACACTGCCTGTCTGCCTGTTGTGTTGAGGGTCAGGGGGTTGTACAGTAGGTGTCAACAATGTATTTCGAAATGCGCTGTAAATTGAATTACTTGGAGTTTTACTTGATTGACATGTTGAAGCATTGGCCATTGTATTGACGTCATGAGAGGTTGATAGGCATGTTGAACTCATTGTGCGAATAATTACCATAATTTATGAAGGTGTGAGAGAGAGAATTGACTTAAATTGTTTGCTTGAACAGAATTTCCCCTTAAAACATGTGTTTATAAGTTTGGAAGGAAAAGATATCCACAAATTACGAATCCATTAACTTGCTGGCTATGAAAATGTATGAAGTTGTCCGTTTGCCGAAACATTTATATCGTGCATTGTAAAGGCTTGTAATATCACTTTAGACTTTTCTGTGATAGAGGAGTGAGGTGTAGTGTTGAGATACTGGTTATCTGAGGTGACCATCAAGTCAACACGGCTGTCACTCACGGCCGCTGTGAGCAAGTGTGTAGGGATCTCTCAATCTACCCTAAACCTCGATGCCATGGGGTGTGTCTGTAACTAGTTATAACTGCTCTCATCGGTGTGAGTCTTTTATTGTAAATTTTCACCCAAAGTGATCTCTTGAGATCTGATGTCTTTCATTGTGACCTGAAAATGATGTAGAGGATGTTGTCAACCTGACACAGGGATTTGAACAGCCGGTGAAGACCGGAAACTAATCTCTGGGTCGCCTGCTACAAAGGGGTGTATAGTCGTCTGCTAAAATACATTTGTCATTAGCAAATCCACTGCAACATTATACCTAAACTTAAATTAGAGTAGTATTAATATTCCTGATATGCGGCCTAGGAATTCTTTACCGGCCCCGGAATTCCATAAACCACACGCATGGATAGCCTCTATTCGACATCGTCAAATCCCAGATAGTGACCCTTATAGGCCCCACTCACCATCTTCTTCGTCCGCTTCGACCATGAAAGAACACGGAGATAGATCAACAGAAACTCAACCATTTTTGGGAAGTCGACGGTTCATGACCACCTCCAGAGCCCTCCAATTCTGTCCAAAATGTCCAGTGCCCCCAATACTTTCCCAAACTGGCTGCTCTTAGTGCCCGCACCTATCAAGACCATCGGAAGCCTCCTCAGCCTCCAAATAAGGGCCAAACCACACCGAAGAGAGGAACGCCGTAACACGTAGACACACCAGTCACACCAATCACCACAATTATCCCTTCTAATGACCGCTTCCCCTGCAGCCAGCCCAAAGCCCCAACCACAGCACCTGCAGAAATAGTAAAAACAAGGAGGAACTAGATGTACCCCACGTAACAATTCAGGCAACCCAACCAGACGAATCGCCAACCAGAGATGTGCCCTTTCTGCCCGGAGATGCCCCCGCCACGACATCCCTGCCAGAAGAGACACTACCTCAGCCAGCCCAACCATCAAGAAGCATTCAGCCTGCTGGCTTAAAACCAATTTTTAGTTTAGATAAGACAGTCCTAGGGTTGGAAAGGACAAAATCAAGACAAAGCTGGGAAAGTCTACTCGTTCTACAGGCTGGGGATCAGAGCACGTAACCTATAATGCTTGCTGTTCAGATCGTAATTCAGTGTGCCCCCGCGTAACCTATAATGCTTGCCAGGAGTACGAGGTAGACGAAAAAGAAAAAGACAATCCAAGTCTAAGGTGGGAAAGGCTAGTCGTAGTACCAGCTGGGGATCGAGGCACGTAACCTATAATGCTTGCCGTCTTGATCTTAATTCAGTGCAAACCCGCGTAACCTATAATGCGTGCAAGGTCACTCTCCACCCACTCTCTTTTCCCCCCTAGACAAGAAGCGACCAGGGCATAGCAGCTCACCAGTCACCCCTCAGTGAGCTTCCCCTCAACGTCAGGAAAGACTCTAGTTGTTGCGGATGAGCTGCCTTCTTTCCCCAGATTGTGTGTAAAGGAGAGCCAGATGAGATGGGACGCCAGCCACCAGCAGAGAAGACGGGACGCTTGCCGCCAACAGTCAGGACGAGGACCCTGGATGAGCAGCCCGAGACTCCCAGGACCTGTGAGGAATGGTCTCTAACTTTCGGCGCCTGTACGAGCTCTTCGGCCCCTACCCGAGCCCGAACTGTGTGTGAAACAGCCCGTAATATGAGTCCCTCTGGCCTGACTCGAGTCTGCGACTAGCCCGGATTGTGTGTAAGCAGCCGGGATCTGAGTCAAACAACGCCGTCCAGTGCCCTCCAAACCCATTTCTCCCTTCGCCCTCTCTTGTCCCCGAATTTGAGTGACTTAGTGACTTTCGTTTTGTGGTACAAGTGTTATAGTGAAGCCTAAGCCTAGATGTGCCAGGACTCTGTCAGTGAATTAACATAGAATATTTGAATACGTGCTTTGCATCTTCCCTTGTGCTCATGCCCTACAGTCACCCTGGTTGTCGGGGAACACATACATCTGTCCTACACCGACTCTGTATATAGATACTTCCTCGGGCCCGGGCTCCCGTTACCCCCTGAAGAGGAAATGTAGATATAACATTGCCACTCCATTTTAACATACACTCTACTGTATACGTCAACCGAGAGTTCCTGCCGCATATCTGGGTTTACGCATATCATATAATTGAGATTTAGGCATTATAATATATTTTATTCAGAGTTAAGAATTGCATTAAAGCTTTAGAGTTCCTTGTCATTCAAACTCTTTGTATTTATCAGTTTGGGAAGCTACCACTTCCTCTTTTATTTACCAGTTACAATCATCCTTTGTTCTTATAAACTTAGACCTATATGTGCTCAAGCTAAACCATTTACCATACTTTTAGGACGATTGATTGTTTGAGGTTTATTCCGCATTGACTTTACCTAGTTTATCCTTTATACAAGTGTCCTGTTGAACAACCCTCTGTGTAATTTATATGTCTTTGTGTCCATCTATGTGTTGTGAATAAAAAACATTGTACCTACCATCGTGTTTCTGTTCATTGCATGTTATCTGTTTCGTGTAAATAGAGTTAAGGTCAGTCCTCTCTCCCAATCGAGAGCAACTTAAGTTGAAGATTACTGCACAATTCCCAGAGCTGGGAAGTGCGACCAGAATATACCTTGCTCCTCTAAAGCGTGGCATAAAACTGGTGGCAGTGGTGTCTCAACTCGGGTGGACGACCTTTCAGGATCTCTAAATATTTTACCAGACAGTGACAGCAATAACAGGTATTATGGCTGGGAAGTCTTTGGAGATTATTTCCTTCAACTCGGAGGAACATGACATCACTACATACCTTGAGGTAGTTAAACCAGTGCTCGATATTGTTTTCAAGGATGAAGACACCCCGAAAATTCACACTGTTGTCATGAAACTGGGGCGTCTAATGTCTCTAGTTTCCGCGTATGTGCGTGACAATCCCGATCTGACCTGGGCACAGTTTGAAACATACACCAGGAGTGCTATATGCCCATCCCTGGGCTCAGTGATCTCTAAATAGAAACTTCATGACATCCAGTTTGATAGGGATATCGACACCACCATCAGTCTACTGAGCCAGCTTGTCGTGCCAGCCTTCCCTACAGCTTCCTCCGCCATCCGTAAGGAACACATATTTAATGCCTTACTCAGGATCTTGCCTTAAAAAATCTGGGACCATTTCGCTGTTACAGAACCGATAGGCTACGACTTGGATCTTCCTGTGATAAGACGGATCATGGCAGTCCAGAAGAATAAAGAGAAGGTGGTCGCCATCAGCAAGGCCCCCATTAAACCTCAGGGTCCAGCTCCTCAGCTCACACCTACTTCCGTCAGGCCAAACGACAAACCCGCTGAATGGGCTCGTGTCAAGCCCATGGAGTGGAAGCCCTATAATCCTAGATGCCCTCTCAACAGTCTTCAGAAGTCATTCAGCGACCTCATCAAAAGGCAACCCAGCGTACCTGCATTCTGTGATCAAATTCCTTGGATCCGCTCTCGTTGCCTAGCAGCAATCACTGAGGATGGAACAGCTGGATAAGAAGGTTGCACTGAGGACACAGCAGAGGCAGAGCAGCCAGCCCTGTTCGAAGGACAGTTTTTTTTAAGCCACCCCTGCCCTAACTACGTCCGGCTGTCGGTGGCTCGAGATGGGAAACCCCCCATATATACGCACCTCAACATCGAAGGTGCTAAGTCCCGCCTATTGATTGACACAGGTGCATCTAAATCCTGCCTTTTTTAATCATTTTACAAAAAAAAAAAAAAAAACATGCCAAAAGATTCTGGCCCATCCAGCCTTCGCCTGTTATTCTAATAGATACCAACGAAACCGACATCCCAAATCAAGGAGAAAACCCCCCACTGTACGTTGCCATCCACAGAGACCAAATACAACGGATACTTAGGATTTGATCTGTTGACAGCCCTCCGAACCACTATCGACTGTACCAGACAAGTCCTAACTTTCGACCCCAAGCCTCCAGCAACCAAGTCCAGCCTGCAAGTAGCCGCACCACCTATCCAGCAAACCATTCACACCATCAAGACCTCCCAGGCTGTCGTAATCAGAAACATCACCCTATAGCCATTCCACGAGCAATGGGTACCTATCCAACCACTCAAGCCGGCGATCTGATCTTGACTCCGAACTTCCAGAGTCCCTTTAACCGTGAGTATCTTACCGCACCAGCTCTCATCTCTGATGCTACTAAATATGTGCGGATAACCAACATTTCTGACCGACCGTTAATCTTGCCCCAAGGCCTCACTATAGGGGAACTGGAACCCTATGACAAGACCGAATCACCCCAACCAACAGAAGGACTCCAACTTCCTCTGACGCTACCTGAAATTCCACCACTCCTCAAGCCACAGCAACAAGGGGACCTGCGCCAACTTCTGATGTCTTTTCAGGATCTCTTCATGACCTCCGCCCAAGACGTGGGACACACTTATGTCCTAGAACACCCCATCAACACCACAGGACTTCCAATCCGCCAACCCATTAGGCGGAAAAATCCAATGCAGAGGAAGGAAGAGGAAGGCCAAGTCCAGGATATGCTGGACGCAAGGATCATCCGCCCCTCAACCAGCCCATGGTCATCACCCATCATCCTTGTCATAAAAAAAGACAGCACCACCCAATTTTGCATCGACTAAAGGCAACTCAACGATGTCACCATCAATGACACCACACCACTACCGAAGATCGACGACTGCCTAGACTCCCTGCTAGGTGCCAAGTGGTTATCAACCCTGGATCTTCAGTCGGGATATTGGCAAGTCCCCATCAAACAAGATCACCAGGAAAAGACTGCCTTCTCCACCAGCCATGGCCGACTGTATGAGTTCACAGTACTACCATTTGGCGTGTGTAATGGACCCACCATGTTCTCAAGACTGATGGAATCTGTCCTTCAGGGCCTCACCTGGGAAACATGTCTTGCCTATCTTGACAATATCATTGTGTTTGGAAAAACATGGACAGAGCACCTCCAGCGCCTCACCCAAGTTTTCCAGCACATCCGAGACACGGGCCTGAAACTAAAATCCACCAAATGTACCATGGCCCAGCAAGAGGTCCACTTCCTGGTGCACATAGTCTCCGAAGCAGGGATATCACTTGATCTCGCTATGTTGGAGGCAATAAATAACATCTCCCCGCCCAAAAAAGTCAAGGGAATCCAGCCTTCATCGGACTTGCCTCCTATTACCGGCGTTTTGTGAAGAATTTTGCCACCATAGCGAAACCTTTACACGACCTAACCCGGAAAGAGGAGCCATTCGTATGGACTCCACAGAGACTACAGGCCTTCCACACCCTCAAGGACTTGCTGGTCTCGGCACCCATCATATCCTTCCCGGGCTACAAGCTGCCATTCCGCCTTTCTACCGACGTGTCACAGTTCAGAATTGGAACTGTGCTAGCACAGACTCGAGAAAGCAAGGAACACATCATCGCCTGCGCCAGTAGGACCCTCAACCCCGCCGAAATGAACTACCCCGTGACTAAGAGGTAATACCTTGGGATAGTTTGGGCTCTACAACACTACAAAGCCTAACTACCCCCGGCGTAAATGTCACCATCATCACCGACCATCAAGCTCTACAATGGCTACGCAAACCGAAATTGCCATAACAGTCAGATGGAGGGAGTCCCTGGAGGAATTTGACTTTGAAATCGCCTACAGGCCAGGCACTCTACACACCAACGCTAACGCCCTCTCCAGGCTGCCCTTGAACCTACCCACCAAACCAGAACAGCTGCGGGCTATCCAACATAATATTCAAGATGACGACCCTCAACAAGACCTTCTCAAGACTTATCTCGCCGGAAGCCGACCCTCTTGGCTTCCCCGAGCTATCTTCAACAGCCTGAGCCGGAAAGGTGACACCTTCTACACCACAGAGGGTAAGATTGTCCTCTGCCCAATGGTTGCCCAAAAAATCATGGAGTCCCTCCATTCCCACAATGGCATCCACTTGGGCCAGAATAAATTACTATCTACCTTTCAGGATATCTACTGGACACAGAAACCACACCTAGCAGCAAAATCCATAACTGAAGCCTGCCATTCCTGCGCGCCAGAGAAAGATCACACCAGGACCCCAGGACCATCCGCCAAGTTAGTAGCCTCCAAACCTAGGCAACTACTAGCCGTCGACATCATAGGACCCATGGAAGGCAAACATGGCTACCGCTACATCATAACTTTTGTTGACAACTACTCCAAGTATGTAATCGCATTTCCAGCAAAAGAACACTCAGCCATGGCCGTAGCAGAGACCCTCCTGCAACACGTCTTCCCCTACTTTGGGCTACCCCAGGCAATCCATTCAGACAATGCCCCGGAATTTACTGGACAAATATAGACCCAACTCTCCGAGATCTTCGGATATAAAATATCTCACTCTTTCCCATACAGGCCTCAAGGCAACTCCATTTGTGAGCAAAGTCACTGCACCACCGACCAACCAAATTAGGACGCGCCTGCAACATATGAACTCATCAGATTAGCCCAGTCAAGTGAAGATAGTACAGTGGGAAATCAACACCTGCCCTCGTGAAGATGGAATTCTCCACACAAAAGAATATTTGGAAAACCTCCACTTTTGCTGCCCCTGCGCCACCTGTCCATCCCATCCGAGCCCTCGCCTGCCCACAATGCTGTCCTAGTCCACCTTCGAAACCGCCTCCACCAGCTCCAGTACCTTCAAAACCTCCGCCCTGATGAAACTCCAAGGACAAGCCCTTACCAAATGGGCGATCTCGTCATGGTAAGCCCAACTACCTGTGGCCAGCAAATTGAAGCCACGATATAGAGGTCCCTTTGAGATACTAAATGTCCCTAACTGTTACCAGGTCACGATCAATTACCACGGGGAGTCACGTACGTACAGAAGCAGGTATGTACGACGTTTCCACCATCTGGAAAACAATACCACCATTTTAGCCCAGCCTAGTAATATTGATGTGAGACCTAACACCACTAATCTTGATCCTCTTTCCCCACTCAGGCAAAACCCTAACTGACCTTCTCCTCTCCCTCCCTTCTCGCCGCCTCCTCCCCCTTTCCCATTACCTTATCTAGCACCTACCATTTTTCTTCCTCCATCTCCTCCTGCCAATCTTTCCACTCCTATCATACCTTCTAGACCCCCTTCCGTTCCGCCAGGATTCCGTCCTCGCTCTCACCACCCTCTACCTCTCTTACCTACTCCCTTCACCACCATTACTCTCTCCCCCTCCATCGCCTCTTCCCATATCTCACCACATATATTACAGTCACACTCATCCTTTTCCTCAGCCACAGAAACGCCCACCCCAGAGACAGCTACGCCACTCTATCAACCTCAAACCCCATTCCATCCCCTGCAACTTTCTTCCACTATCACCCCCGCTACTCCTACCACCCTCACTATCAACCCCGTTGCTGCAACTCCTTCTAAACTTCCCAGACCCATCCCTCAATGCCGTTACCGCCCGTCACCACCTCTTAATCCAGTTTCGGCTGCCCCTTCCATTGGCCGAACAAGTGGCAACCCCCAGCCTCCAGCACCAGCAAAAGGCCCAGCTCCAATACCCAGGGCCCAAAACATAGTTACAGCGCCAAAACAAATACAAATTGGGCGGCAAAGTAACACACCTCAGCCACCACCCTCACCTACCCAGCCAGCTAGTAACCCACCTTGTACCTCCGCATCCGCAGAAGCTGACAAATTGGCCCGGGTCAAAGTTCAAACCATCACTCACCCACCGACCTCCACACCATCAACACCACTCGCACTGCCAAAAATGAAGATTCTCTGCGTCGCTGCCACCATCCAGGGTGAACCCCGGCCAATTCGATCCCCGAGGCAATTGATCAATATTGTCTCAGCCTCCGACGTGCCAATAGAACTCTCCATATATAGGCAAACCGACGCTTCCCCCAACACATCAGCCAGGGTCTGGTATTACTTCCTCCAGCACCTCAAGCCTTACCATCGTGACGCCGAAAAAAACCCAGTACTAGCTCCAGTCCCGGGGTCGGGACTTTTTTCTCGACGGCGATGGTGATATGCGGCCTAGGAATTCTTTACCAGCCCCGGAATTCCACAAACCACACGCATGGATAGCCTCTGTCCGACATCGTCAAATCCAAGATAGTGACCCCTACAGGCTCCGCCCACCATCTTCTTCCTCTGCTTTGACCATGAAAGAACACGGAGATAGATCAAGGGAAACTCAATCATTTCGGGGAAGTCGACGGTCCACCACCACCTCGAATCTTCCGGAGCCCTCCAATTCCGCCCAACATGTCCAGTGCCCCCAACACTTTCCGAAACAGGCCGCTCTTAGTGCCCGCACCGATCAAGACCATCGGACGCCACCTCAGCCTCCAAATAAGGGCCAAATCACACCGAAGAGAGGGACGCCGCAACATGTGGACCCACCAGCCACTACAATTATCCCTTCCAATCACCGCTTCCCCTGCAGCCAGTCCAAAGCCCCAACCACAGCACTTGCAGAAATAGTAAAACACAAGGAGGAACCAGATGTACCCCACGTAACAATTCAGACAACCCGATCAGACGAATCACCAACCAGAAGAGATGTGCCCTTTCTGCACAGAGATGCCCCTGCCGCGACATCCCAGCGAGAAGAGAAACTACCTCAGCCAGTCCAACCATCAGGAAGCATTCAGCCTGCTGGCTTTAAACCATTTTTTTTTTTTAAATACAGACAGTCCTAGGGTTGGAAATGACAAATCAAGACTTAAGATGGGAAAATCTATTCGTTCTACAGGCTGGGAATCAGAGCATGTGACCTATAATGCTTGCTGTTCAGATCGTAACTCAGTGTGCCTCCGTGTAACCTATAATGCTTGCCAGGAGTACGAGGTAGACGAAAAAGACAACTCCAAGTCTAAGGTGGGAAAGGCTTCTCGTAGTACCAGCTGGAGATCAGGACACGTAACCTGAAATGCTTGCTGTCCGGATATTAGCTCAGTGCAACCCCGCGTAACCTATAACGCTTGCCGGGAGAGCGAGGTACTCGACTTAGACTCTGGCACCAGCTGGTGATCGAGACACGTAACCTATAACGCTAGCTGTCTTGATCTTAATTCCGTGCAAATTTGTGTAACCTATAACGCTTGCCTGGGAAGCATGGTTACTGAGTCTGGCCCAGAAACACCCTGTGTTCCTAGTGTAGCTCAGCTGCCCTTGTCTGGCACCGAGATCACTAGTAAAACTCAGTCTGTGTCAGAGACCACCCTCGACTCCTTGAGCAGTCACTCTCCGGCCACTCTCTTGTCACCCCTAGACAAGAAGCGACCAGAGTGTAACAGCTTACCAGTCACCCCTCAGGTAAGCTTGCCCTCAACACCAGGAAAGACTCTGGTTCTTGCGGATGAGCTGCCTTCTCTCCCTAGATTGTGTGTAAATGAGAGCCAGACGAGATGGGACGCCAGCCACCAGCAGAGGAAACGGGACGCCTGCTGCCAACAGTCAGGACGAGGACTCCGGATGAGCCGCCCGAGACCCCAAGGACCTGTGAGGAAGGTCTCTAACTCTCGGCGCCTGTACGAGCTCTTCGGCCTCATAATGCAACTCAGTTACTCAGTTTACTCAGCAACTGATGAGTGCATGTTGAATGTGAGAACATAAGCATTAATTTATTGTTGGGTATAGTAGTAGGTGCATGTGCGTGTAGTATGTATTCAGGTCGCATTGGTTGTGAAAAGCTTCAAACCATATGCATAGTAGTTGTATAGATATTATTAGATTGTAGTATTATATTTAGCCAGTAAATATTATGGTAAATGTTCATAGACGGTAAGAGAAGCATAACAAGTATTATACAGGTACATCATTTTATTATGCGCAAGAACTACACTATTTTTGTGTGAGTCATTGTGTTTCAATAGGTTATAGTATTTTTATCCACGCAGGAAAGTATTTAAAGAATTAATGCTTGCCAAATTGAACTTGATGAAAGGTTAGTCGGTTTGGATTGTGATCTGTACCTATATCGTTACATAACCTAGAGTTAGGCAGACTTTAATGAGAGTAACATCCAAAGTAGAGTATGCCTACTGTACTATCTACAAAAATTATTCATTCTTGCTTAGCCTATATTATTTGAGTAGAGGAGTTGGCCAATTTTAAGACCATGTGAGGCTAAAGATACAAATATAATGGCTGTAAGAAGGAAGTCTTAATTTGTGCGGAATGATATTGTGATGTGTAGTTTTCAAGATATGGATTGTTAAGTGAATTTGAGGTTTTATCAAGATGGCCATTGAAAAATTATGTGTAGGGAAAAACTTTTCTCTATAAAATTTGTAGGGCATTGGTAGAGGAGTCCATTCACCAAAGCACAATACTCTCCTATGAATGGGAGAGACAGTATTTACGTCTAAAAGCATTCAGAAATGCAGCCGACACGGTCGTGTTTGGCAGTCAATTTGGAATTTTAGTATATACAAATTTGCCCAATATAAGAATGCTCCTTGTGTCAAAGTTTAGCCGGTATCTGAGAACCGATTCCGGAGATATTGCGTAAAGATTATTTTGGAAGAACCAAAACAAAAATACATAAATAAATAGAACATTTAAATAGTCCGAACGATTTCAATAGGGGTTCCTCGCCGTATGCTTGAACCCCTTGTTATATCGAAGGCAAGGCAAGCCGCCCACAACAACCAACCACTTTCACCCCCCCGGAACATACCAGGGCGCCCCAAGCCGACCACCACACCAACACCAACAGAACCAGACACAACCCTACAGCCTGGGTCACCTACAACAGGCGCACCAAAGACCTAACCCCGTACGGCACCACAACAACCAGTGACACTGCCGACCATTGGGGCCTCACAATACCAAAGCCTACCCTCCAACCATTCTCTCTCAAACAGAACGGGCTGAGGATAGAAATGTCCCCTCGAGGACAGGTGTACCAACTAACCACCAACACAAATCAAACAAGCCGCAAAGAACTTCTTTGCATATGAGAGAGTGGTACAGCGGCTCCACACCGTCAGATGTTACGTCACCCCCACAAGCTGACCCGGGGTTGGCCTACGGTCAGGTCAACCAAGCCAACCCAACAGGACGATGCAGCGCCGCCCCCCACGCACACACCTGGAGAGTGGACCTGGGAGGGGATACGGAAGCAAATATTGCGGGTCCTACCTTTGCTATCCCTCCTCCCCCCATCACCGGAGCAACAAGGGCCTATGTCAATGCTAGGAAAGGCCAAAGTCGCCCTCTTTCCGTGCAGTCAATCAAGGCCTAGGAAGACCTTAGGAGTGAATAGGTATAGGGAAAGTATTTCACCTTCCCTCGTGAGCTGAGTGTTCTAAAAAACTTTCCTAGGTGCTCCACGGCCCAAAGTCTCAGTGTGGTAGGAAATAAGGAGTATTCAATATCTCCTGATCCCTCTGTCAGCCTCCCTGCAGAGGCCATTTTGTTGTTGGATGCAAAGAGTATTTAATATCTACATATTCTCAATCAGCCTCACTGCAGAAGTATCCGTGGTCTGTCTATCTATAATTCTTAACGTAAATTTCACTCGATCAGTTGTCGTTAAAGTCAAACCCTCAGCACCCTATTAGTTATAAATATTGTTATCTTATGAGTAGATTGTTACAAGCTAGCTCGACCACTCGGTCGCCTTACCGCTGTCTACTCATAGATAACCAGCTCTTTCTTACCTTACATCATACTCGTGTCCAACTAGATTACTCCCCCTTATATTCTAACTACACTAACGAGCATCATTCCTGATTATTGAATATATTATTCTTGTCTAACTCTGTGTACGTCGTGTATATATATTATTTGTCCTAGTTGTTGTTTCTTTGTTCTTGTACAGGTAAAGAGAATAAAATTAATACCTGATTGCTTACCAATTGTACGCTGTTAATTTGGGTAACCTCTTCATGGTAGGCCCAGAGTTTATATAATATCCCATACTACTTCATGTCGTGTTCGGACTGTCAAGTCCTATGATTCTACTAATACTAAATATAATAAATTTGTGAAACCTGATTCGACTACTCACTACGATACCTTTGCCTTAGCAATTAAAGACCCAGAGTCATACAGTATAGTTTATACAGCCCTAACTCCTCCTCATCTATAACAAGGGCTGATATCTTACCCCTAATAATGCATGCATAGACTACGTGAGAAACATTACACATTGAAGGTATGCGTGGGTGTGCACAAGTGGATAGATAGAAATACGTGTCTGTGTGTGTGTGTGTGTGTGTGTTAGCACATTGTTGTGATATTAGGCACAAAGGAACATGAAATATGACTTTGTTTTCTAGTTTGTTTTTAGTAATAAAAAGCACTTCACATAAATTACTTACAATTTAAACCTCTCTTGGCGGCGAGGTCTATATTGGAAGAATACTCCCAGGCATGGCTCTTCTAACAAATGTTCGTTCATTATAACACGCCCTAGTGTGAAAAGTATTATAGCAAACCGAACAACGCTAGTATAATTTTTAAAATACAGCTACTTACATTTATCTATGTTGTTCGTTCATACCCCTCGTGGCTTTACGGGGGGTTATAATCTTTGATTTTGTCTTTTGACATGCACAATAACTATGAAATAACTAGATATTTTATCAACTAATGTGTTGTAGGAGTTATGTCCTGTAACATGAAATGAACCTCACATTCGTAGCTAGTACATAGCTGTCACAAGTATATGCAGAGGTAGCTTCGTTTTCATTGCAGACCAGCTTCCAAATAACTTCTTCTTTGGACACACACCCTCTCTCAACCAATGCATGGAGAATATAAGTATGAGTGGCAAACATGGAAGCTCATGGAAGTGTCTGGCAACAAGCAGGGCAAGTTGTTCAACCAACTCAGCTGGTAATACCAATATGTATGGGAACGTCGCCCACATCATGGTTCTTTTATATTTAGGACGTATCCCTATGTCAGGCGCAATGATTGTGTTAACACAGGTTAGCATGGTTTTTCGTATTCAAATTGTATTTTGACATTATCAATAATGTGGCTTGATCTAAGCAAATAAATATCAAACTTGCTCTGTAAAGCAAAATAATTTTGTTTGTAATTTTATAGACACGATATTTCAATAGCGGTATATCAGCTGGTTCGAACCAATTGAAACTAATCATTATAATTTCATGAATACAAATGTTAGCATAATATCAGAGTAAACCATACGTATTATGTCTATTGTTGTATAGCAATATACAAAATTACCATGTATTGATGAATATGTAAATGTATGTTACGGAAAGATAAAGATAATGCTGAACAATATGCAAGACGGTCCTCGAGATTCTGAGACGCTGTGTGTTAGTGTGTACGTTGCCGCTTAAACTACTTTAACCTGGCGTACAGAAAGACCTCTTGGATCTTTGGCCCAAACCATATGCTCTACACATGAGTGCTAGCTTTTAGGGATTATAAGTGTACAGTAGGTGGCAGTGTAGAGTTTGCATCGGCTGCTTGATGTGCTATTCTACACATCGTAAAGCAAATCACCCTCTTCTAGACTTTCATAGTGTTTTGTTTGACCGTATTCTAACATTCTGTATAAACATCTCCACTTGCCATATTCTTTTAAACGATTCACAAACTATTCCTCTTGAATTCCTTCATGGAAGTAATATATTATCTGATATCATATTTACCAAAAAATTATGATGCTAAATAATTTGTTCTCTTATTTCAGACAATACGATAATGCCAATCAGGATGACCTCTGGCGTTTTTTGACTACTGCCGGACACCAAGATGGAACATTACCTGCCAACCTTACTGTCAAAACAATTATGGACACATGGACACTGCAGGTCAGAACCTAATAGCATCTTTCTTAAACAAATGGGGTACAACATGATTGATATAAAGCACATACTGACAAAGTATTATAAGAAAACAAAACGAATTAAGTGTACACCATGCAGTAATTCAAATTTATACAGTCTAAATCACCATTTCCCAAATTTGTCAAAGTATCAGTAGCCTACTGTATGTGATTATCCAAATTGAGGCGACGGCATACAATACACTGTGGAAATATTGTCCAATCAATGAAGCACTTATAAAGTGACGTATAGATGCAAAATATTGAAATGTATTTAAAACAAAAATTTTGGAGCTTTGTTAACAAATGGACATATATTATAAATCTTTGTTTCTATATTTGCCACATTAATCTCAATAAATTGATTTACTGCCATGCTTCCAGACGGGCTTCCCTGTGGTTACGGTGACGAGAACCGGGAACACCTCAGCAGTGGTCACTCAGGAGCAATTCTCACTAGACAAAGGACAAACCTCCACTGCCTCCTCCCCGCGGTGGTGGGTGCCGGTGACCTTGACCAGTCAGACCATGGCTGACTTTACCAATACCAAAGTCAAGTTGTGGCTGCGGGGGACAGACCCGGTAGGAACCAACACAGAAATGGAGTACCCACATCCAAAATATTGGGCTATAGTAAATGTGCAACAAAGTGGTAAGTACCTTGTACTATTTCCTTTTATTATCTATGGATGAAAGTTGCGCTGAAATGGTCGACCTTCATATAATGAACATGGGATATTTTTCATGTTGCTGTTGGTACCTATTGTTTGGCGAGATACTCAAGAATACTCCACAGAAGGACCTCGTAACCAGGGTGGACCATGGGTGCAATCCACATCTCAGGTCAACTCATCATCTACAGTAAAGGAGGTACTGAAAGCTTACATCAAGGAGAATGATCACACTAGATTCCCCCCAATGCAGTGGAAGCCAAGGTGGATCCAAGGGACAACCCAGCTCCCACCGGAGTCGCCAGTCAAAGATGTCCTCAAGAGATACTACAAAGAAGTAGAAGAATCATGGAATACCACGAAGAGGAGGGAGAAATCAGAGACATCCCAGTCCAAGGCTACCTGTCCCGTTAATCTATCTGGCCCAGATACGCAGCCTATCCCATTCACCTACTCATCAAACCCCCCCCCTCCCCATCAGCCAACCTTTCCCCATTAGCTGAGCTTCCCCGCAAGCTCGCCCACACTGACTGATTCCCACAGGACCAGCGGGACTAATAGGCAATTATCCACGACTGCCAAGCAGTTATTGATTACCCCACTTGGGGTAAAGGAGCCTTCATCTATGGTGGTGGAAAAAAAAAATAATATGCCCCACGCATCCTACTGCGTGTTGTATAAGGCGACTAATAGGGGGGGATGTCGCTAGGCTTGTGGACCAACAGCCATTGCTATATAATGAAGCTATGTGACACTGCTGAGGCTGGTGGGGAGCGGATGGGTGCCACATGGAACTCTACTTGTCTTACCTGAGTGCTGTTTTAGCATCACTCCTGAGCCAGCCATAGTGTTCACATGATGGGCAGCATTGTGACAGGATTTCATTGTTCTAATCCAAGTTGCCAAATGGCGGAACACTGCAAATGCTTGTTGCCCCCTTGGACCTGGCTTTGGCGCCTTGGGGCCAACCTGGCTGAACAGATCCGGAGGGTATAATGTGCAGTGTTTCTCCTGATTGGCACCTAATAGTATAGGGGCCCGAAGCTGGTGGTAGTGCTCCAGGAGGCTGCCATAACATTTGATTTATAGAACCAGGCCAGCCATAGTGCCATGTATGCACACAGGGTGCGTCTCTCGTCTGGTTCTGGTGGGGTGCACCGGGGTCACTGGATCCTACCCCCTTGTAATACTTGAGAGAAAGGGTGGGAACGGTCTTTGGGGCAGTCTGGAGCCGGAGTTCTGGGGTCTGGGGAGGGTGATGTCCATTGCCAGCCTAACTTACCGATCATGACTTCTAAAACTGGCAAACAACGCAAGTCTGATGACTCCAAATCGCACAGGAGATGGGCTGCAGCCTCCTTCACATTTAGGCTTACCAGTGTAAATGTTGGAAGTATGAGTGGCAGAACGAACAATGTTATGGAAGTGCTTGAACATAGAAGAGAGGATGTGTGTTGTGCCCAGGAAACCTGATGGAAGGGGTGTGGTACGCAGTGGATAGTTGGAAAGAACAAGAGATACTGGTTGGATTGGATGGGGAATGAATCTGGAAAATCAAAAGGAAGAGTGGGTGTACTGGTATGTGAGGACTGGGAAATGAGCGTGATTGAGATAAATAGAATAAATGGATGATTGATTGTTCTGAGATTGAAAGTTGATGAAAGAATTATGAATGTTATATTGGCATATGCCCCACAGGTTGGACTAAATAGACAGCAGAAACAGACCTTTTGAAAGAACAATATTAGTGTTGTTTCGGCTCTCTCGGATTATGAAACTACAGTCATAGGTGGTGACTTGAATGGGCATGTGGGAGTATGTGTTGATAGGTACGAGGGTATGCATGGTGGGAAAGAATATGGATGAAGACATCTAGAAGGCAATACTGGAGTCCTGTGTTGCACTCAACATGGTTAAGTGTAATACTAAGTTCATGAAAAGGTTGAGTCATCTGATCAATTACTTCTTAGTGAACAGGAAAGACTGGAAGTATGCTTGGGATGAAAAGGTCATCCCGAACAAAGAAGGTATCTCCTAACATAAGCTCCTAGTCTGTGACTTGACCTTAAGGCGAGGTTCATTGTGAAATAAATTATACATGCCCAAAAGGAAAGTATGGCGGTTGAATAAATCTGAAAACAAGTATAGGTTATGCAGCAAACTGGAGGAAATGGATAGGAATAGGGGCACTAAGCTAAATTATGTAAATAGACAATGGAACTTCCTTGAACGCAGCCTTCTTGACACCACTGACAAAGTCTGTGGAAAAAAACTAAGGGAAAGAAGATGTTTCATAGCATGGAAGAAAGGAGATAGTAGGGTGGAATATCTGGCTGCTAAGTGAACTGCAAACAAAAGGATATATAAAGCAAATAAAATCATACAGGCCCTGGTCATAGACCAAGTGAATAATGCAGAAAATCCCAATGGGATTTTCAATTTAGCTAGCACAGTTACGGATGACAGTAGAGATTGTAGGAGAACAGAGTGTTAGGAATAATAGTGTGACAATTGGTTATGCTGACAACGAAATTAGAGATCATTGGAAGGTACACTACGAACGATTACTCAACGTGAAATTTAATGGAATTGAGAGCAACTAAAGTAACGAAAAGCCAATACTCATCCCCCCTGCCCCCTTTGATAGTGCCAGCTGTTGTAAGCAGTGCAATAAATATTATGAAGGATGGAAAATAATCAGGATGCTCTGGCATAAAAGCCTCAGGTGATATTGGAGTGATTTTGGTTAATAAACTCTATCATTAGAGAGGAAATAATCCCTCATGAATGGCATAAAAGTGTAATAGTAAACATATATAGGGGCACGGAGGATTTGTTCGATAAGGGAAATTATAGGGGCCTGAAAATGCTTGACCAAGTCATGAAGGTCTGTGAGAGAGTCTTTGAAGGTATGATAAGGGAAACCCTTTCTATTGACGACATGCAGTTCGTTTTCATGACAGGATGTGGCACAATCAATGCGATCTTCATACTCAGGCAGGTGCAGGAAAGATATCTACTTAAAGATAGGATCTGTATCTTGTGTTTGTAGACCTGGAGAAGGCCTTTGATAAGGTGCCCAGAGAAGTTGTGCAGTGGGCTATGAGAAAACTTGGCGTAGAGGAGTGGCTGGTGCGTGTGATAATGAAGATGTATGAGGATTCACAAATGACACTGATGGTGAAAGGTGAAAGGAGTGAGGAGTTTACATTTCACATTGGAGTCCACCGGGGCCTCTGTGTTAAACCCTCTCTTTGTTATGGTTCTGGGGACACTAACTGATGATTTCAGTCCTGGTTTCCCTGGGAACTGCTATAAGCAGATGACTTAATACTTATCACAGAGGGTGTGCAATATACCGAGGCCAAATTCAGAACATGGAGAGAGGGCATGGTAAGTAAAAGGTTAAGAGTTAATATAAAAACAAAAACAAATTTACACACTACCCATGTGCAATATCTAGAAAAGGGGTGGGTGCGAACTCAATACAGTATAGCGTCTGCCGCTGCTGGGTACATCACAGGAAGAAGCGCTGCACAAGAATAAAGGGATCTCTACTGAGGAAGAAGTCCGAAATTGAGAAATTTGAATGTATATTATGCAAAGGTGAGCTTGTGTTCAATAACCGGCTTGAGAGTCTTAGCTTTGGCAATGAGACACTGGAGATGGTGGACAACTTTTGCTACTTGGGTGATACCATCTCTGCCGGTGGTGGGGCTGAGGCCGCCACTATCGCTAGAATAAGATACGGCTGGGTAAAGTTTAGAGAACTGTGCCACTTCACCATTGAGAAGATTCACTCTCCCCTTGATGGGAGAAGTGTATGCTTCATGCGTTAGAAGCGCAATGACATATGCTTCAGAAACGAGGCCTGTCAAAGCGGATGATATCAACAGAATGGAACACAATGAGATGTGAATGGTGAGATGGATGTGTGTTGCCAAACTGCAAGATAGGATATCAAGTGAAGAGCTAAGGAGAAGAATAAGTATCAAGACTATCGGTGATGATGCATACTAGCAGGCTTGGATGGTTTGGACATGTGGAAAGGATGAATGAACTAAGTTGGGTGAAAGGATGCAAGTCTATGAAAGTGGAGGGAGTTGCACCAAAGGGCAGACCAAGAAATATGTGGGATCAGACGTTGCGGTCTGATCTTAAATCAAAGAACCTGACAAGTGAGGCAGCTCGAAACAGGGTTGCCTAGAACACTGCCATTAGGACATGAAGCCAGAACCGCACTTCGTATGGAGCACTCGGGTTTTTAATTTGTGTATGTACGTATATTGTACGTTATAGTGTATTTGTATATTGTATATGGGAGTTGTGACAAGGTATCCATTTGTGTGTTTATATATTTTGTTCGGGAATTGTGACAAATTTCCATATAGCATATTTACATATTGAGTTTGGGAGTTGTGACCAAGCTTCCATATTGTGTATTTACACATTATATTTGGGAATTTTGACATGGCTACCCTCTTGTGTATTTTCCTTCTGCGTTAGTGAGTTGCGTCCAGAATACCGTTGGTTTTTATAAAAAAAAAAAAAATGTTTGAGAGTTATGCCAACACTACCCTTTAGCGTACTTGTACATATGTTATGTTAGGGAGTTGTGACTGGAGTACCCGCTATTGTACTTATATATATATTACTGTGGGACCAGATTAAGTCACACCACCCAACCCTCTGACGCCTGAACCCACATCATCACCTGACGCCCCCAGAGTCCACTCCGGAGCAAGATTCACCTGCCCTCTGATTCCATACTGCACCAGGAAATTATGGAGTATATGGAGAGGGTGGCCCTAAAATAAGTGGACATCAGCCAAATTGCTTTCCAGAACCCTGACGACGTCCCCAGACCAGTGCACCTCCTGTGACTTTGGCTGGAGCCACCCAGTACCACCAAGCACCACTTGACCAATCAGTCTGGGGCCTAGATATAGGGCTGGCAAGAAGCGGGCACTGATTGACCAGCTGAAACAGGACAGCATCACCACCAAGGAGATCACCATGAGTATCGCTAATCATTGCCCCTCTCCAAAATCAGGAGTCCAGAACCTTAATCCTCTACAGCCTGTGATTGGTCCAGTAATTTCTGGCCAGACAGATCTCATGATCCATGTCGGGCCCTTATAAATCCTGGGAATCAGCCTCAGAAATCATATGTCTGGATGCTCGACTTGAGACCAGAACTTGCCCCTCTGCCTCCCCTCTGCACCTTCAGCAGCCTCACTTTTCCCTTACTTTGGAAGGCATAAGAGACCTTTTTCAATAGTAGACAGGCCAATGGAACCACTGAAAAATTGAAATTTGATTTAGATGTCACAAGTCTGTTGCCAACCATACAGGAGGAGAGTAAGAAATGTGTGGAGCTGCAGGAGGTGAAGGACCTGCTCAACCCACAAGACAACTACTTTGAGCAGTTCTCGTGGGAGTGACAAGAGGAACTGCCCATGACGATTCAAGAGTGGCAGAAAAACTCACCCAGAACGAACCAGACCAAAGACCTGGAGGACCAAGCTGCCCAATGATAAAGCCGCTTTCTTGAGAGGGACATCATCACGACGCCCCAAGGTGCTGACGACAAGCAGTCCCGAGGAATGTCCTAGGAGTCAGTATCCCCCACCCACCCTTGTCCCCTTGTTTTCATCCCCAACGTAATCCCCCTTCATCAGTAGCAGTTCGGATGCCGCCACAGCAGGCAGAGCCCCTCCCTTTAGACCCACAAATTACAATGCCCCTTGGAAGGACTCAGTTTCGCATTAGATTCCCCTTGTAAATAATTAACTCACCCCATAGAGGACTGGGTAAATACTGTCACTTTGTTCGCCCTACGAAATTCGCCCTCTTGGATGAGTGGACTTGCCAGGGTCACAACAAAGGACAAAAATAAAAGCACCGCCTGACAAGAGGAAACACTTAGCCGCATATCTATCTGGAGGCTATGTCGACCACTATGCTAGTTAAACCCCAGATTGACCTCTGTCACCCAGCCAGGTGTCGTTAGCACATCAAGAGGATTCATACAAAGAGGTACAAGAAAATGCCATGGTTTCCCAACTCTGATCGGCTGTATATTGTATTGGATTGTTGATTGTATGACCCCTGTGTATTCTGTAAATATTATTGTATGGGTATTGTTGAGAGATAATAGACTGTATGAAAAGGAGATACCATATATTAAGATCTTACCTTTGTGTTGGAATATCGCCAGTGTTGAAGAAAGGATTGAAACCAAGATGGCGTAGAAAGCCAGGTGATGCCATGAGGGAGATACGTAGCAAATAAGAGAAGATATAGGCCTGGATTAAGATGAATAGCAACTTAGTTTTTCAACGACTGATGATGATGATGATGGAGGGACTGTAGGTATACTATAGATGAATGGTGGAGAAAACACAGCTAAAGAGTTGAACAAAGATGAAGGTAAGAATTGAGGGAGCCGAGTGTGTGGCCTGTGTGGTATCAAGAGAACAAGTGATCTACTACGAGGCGTCTTGCACGGTTTCCCAATGGTTGTGCATGAGCAATAGGGAGCGTGAAATATGTATCCCCTTTAGATCCTTACATAGCGTAAAACCATGGAGAATACGCTACTTACCTTTCATAGTAATGCATAATAAAAGAATGTTGACCTTCCATGCTATAATTATTTTTAAGTTTCACAAAACACTACTAGTGTGTTTAACCCTTACTGTACCAGCGACGGTATACAGCCGTCAGTAAACCAGTCACTCGTCAGTACCAGCGACGGAAGATTGCCGTCAGTTGTTGTTGTTGTTGCTGTTCCCCAGGCTGCCTGGCTGAGCAGCCCAAAAGTCCCGAGCAAGGCCAAGGCCAGAACCGATCGCCCCCACAGAACCCTCCCTGCTTACCACTAATAAAGCCCAGGTGACCGAAGCCACTCCAAGGCGGGGAGCTGAGGAGGGTGCAGAAACGCCTTTGAAACCAAAGCCCCACCCAAGGCCCTGTGCCCCCCAGCAATTATGAAGGGTAAGTTGAGGAGCAAAGGAAAAATGTGACACTTTGGCTCCTATTTCTGCCAACCTCTAGGTTGGCAGTAGGGAGGTCAATCCACGGAAGAGACGTCGTCTCTTGAGATCTAGGAAATATATAAGTAAAAGGAACAGTCAGAGTAAGCTATGGGTATGGCAGAGAACGCTTAGTTCTCACTCTGATAGACCAGCCCATCACATCGCTGTCAGTAATATGCAGTCTTTGTAACTGACCGTATCGGACGGTACCTGGTACCATGACTTGTATGCACTGCTTTGAGGCATTGGCAACTCTTCTCAGCTTATATCCAAGCTTCCACAGCCTAGCTGACTCAGTATTTCTCCAACTTTTGAGGTGGAAGGGTGATCTCTCGACTCTGGAGCCATTTTGGCCATATTGCCTAGTACTGGAAGATACATTTATGGTAATACCCTCTAGTACAGTAGGGGTTAAATGAATGAGGCCAAATGCTACGTAACTCATTTGTTCATGCTATGTAACAACTATGACTGTCCTTGCCCAACAACAGAATGCTGTATGGACATATATCCGCCACCGATTATATACAGTATCTACAACTGCCTGGAGGCTAGTTTATTCCATCAGGAGTGGGAAGATACTTGGCCTGCCTGTCGACTTGAACGTCCACTAGGAGGAAACGGGTTGCTTTGCTGAAGTCACCACTGAAGAGACGTCTTTGGGCATAGGTCATCCTTTCGATCAATGTCTCCCTCTAGAGTCTAGAGGATGCAAACGGATAGTTGGTCGCGTAATTACTGCTGTCCTAATTCGGACTATGGCCACTCTGACCTCTCCATCACCATCAGGCAGTTACCCCACAATACATCCCAACTTCCAAATTGTGCTCGGGCCCTCTTCGTGAATATTGATAACAATCCCGATATTAGGCCATTGACCTAGTACTGGCTGAAGTCTGCTTTTATGTGCTTCTCTTAGTGTCGCCAGATACACGTTTGACCAGTGATTCCAGATAATTGCAACAATTTGCGTACATATCTATACCTGACAGATATCATATCCTTAGTAATATAGTCTGGATCCACAATCTCTTCTTTAACTTCATACTCCTCAAGGATGTCCCACAACCTGTATCCCCACACCAGAACTGAGGGCGTGATTGGGGTAAGATTCTCCAAATCACCAGAGGCATAGTACAAAGGACGGTCATTGACGGTAGCCTCGATCTCTAAGAGTAAGGTATTGAATTCCTATACGGAGACGAGTGCTCGACCTAACACCTTCTTCGATTCCACCTTGATGATTCCAATGGCTCTTTCCCAAATGGTGCCAAGCCAAAGTGCTCGAGCCAGAATAAATCGGTGACTAGGATCAAACTTTTGGGTGATTACACACATCCTCTAGGTACTTAGAGTCACTGACAAAAGTCATTGCATTATCGCTCAGAAATCCTTTTCAATTACAAAACCTCGTAAAGGCATGCAGTAAACTGTCATAAGTGAGATTGGAGACTACTTCGATGTGAATAGATCTAGTGGCATCATAGGTAAAAAGTATCATGTATACCTTCTTATTAGGTGAATCTTTGACAAGGATTACTCTACTGTGTTCCAACCCAGTAACGTTATATGTTTCCACGGGGGTGGTCCACAGGTTCAGTAAAGGGCGTAGCCCTGGATTGTCATAGGATTTACCTTGTACCCATCGATATTATAGACATCCGCACAGTACATTTTTTACTACTTGCCATATCCTAGGAACCCACCACCGTTGTCGAACATAGGTAACCACATATCCATCCTCCTAATAGCAACAGAGTCGGTGACACCTATCTGTTATTCGGTGTTTTAAAGAATGTTTGGAGGGCAGTAAAATAGGGTATTTGCATGATTTAGAAATAGCCGCTAGTCTCAATCTGCCTCTGTAACAAATACTATCTTCCTTCTGATGTAATCCTAACTGACAAATTACATTATTCCTGAACTTACTCCTTTCATCAATATTTTGTGTTCCTGCGAATAAAGTTCCTGTTGACATAATTTAAGCAGATTTATGTCTGCAGGCCTATTATCTTTTACATTGAAATATGTGCTGCATGTGGGCGGCAGGTCTTTAACTTTCACCTTCAAATATATGACGAAACACTACACCCACGCACTGAAGTATCTCATACCTATTAAATTGTTCCCATTACCATGACTGTGAGTCCTTTGGAGATGCCGTGCCTATAACCTATGTCACAATATCAGCATGCTGCTCTTTGTGTACAACATTTTCTGACCATTCGTCGGGATAAGTGAGCCAGCGTGGACCACTCCACGACAATGCAGAAGAGGTAAGAGTATTTGCAGACACACCACGAGGAACCAAATCACTTGAATAATATTTGTTAGAAACATACCAGAATATAGCAGTCGGGATAAGGGTACAAATCTCGTCAAAACGGTTAGTGACATACATTGGAAGATGCTTTTGGCTGTGAATCCAATTTAAAGTAATTTGACTGTTACTCCATTTGTATGTCTTCGAGATGTAGAAAGAAGCTTGGTAAGCATCCTCAATGGATCAAAATCTCAAAATCTCAAAATCTTGCAGTAAGTAGAACTGCATTTAACTCCTATTTTGGTATGGAAAGGGACTGATAGGGACGAATATAGCCTTTGCCATAACGAGGCAGCTGCCTTCTGGGCCCACAAAGTATATGTCAGTCCCGTATGTGATACTGCTGGTGTCAGAAAAAGCATGAATGGAAACTGGGTGATTGTATACAACTCTCAGAGGGAAGGTAATACCGCTACAAAGAAGAAGATACAACACAATACCTTTCCAATTCTTATTCTGGTCATTAGAAAGTTCATTGTCTTCACAATTATTGGAGGAAAATCCTAGACCTGATTGGCACTGGTAATAAAACACCCAAAGGATTGAAGAGTTTGGCACTTAAACTAAAACATTCATGCTTCTTCACCTGATCCCGCAGAGTGTACTTTACCCCGAACGAAAATGTATCAGCATTAGTCTGACACACCAACCCTAGAACTCTCACCTCTTCCTGCTGCTTTGCTGCCAGACCATCCCTTTGTAGAACATCCCGCAAAACGGGACTAATAGTGGCCCATTCTCTCAGATACAGATGAGCTTCATTCATTACTTCCCAGACCATACCATAGGTGTTTTCTAGGGAGACTTTGTCATCCCACGTACCTTATAAATTGTTAATACATAGTCTGGCCCTTCTTTTTCGGTACAATCTTTGGGTCCACATTCACTATTGAAAGATGGTGGTGACATTGAGCAAGAACTGTGGGCACGTAGCACCAAACAAACTAGCCAAAAGCGATAGAGTCGAAGAGGCGAATCTAAACGAAGGGGATCTTTTGGCCACATGAAACATGATTTTTTCCGATTATTGGTGACTCTCATCATTGGCATACAAAACTTGCCGTTCAGCTTGTGAGTGCTCCTTTGGGCTGATACCTATGTGATCTAAATCCCACAGAGTACTTAAATCATCTTTATATAATTGGATATTTCTAGTAGACATATGTATTCATCCACCAGGGTTATTGTTAACAGTAATAGTAACAGAGTAAATAGTAACATAGTAAATATGCATACCATATAATTATGTAACATAGTAAATAGTAAATAGTAAAATAGTAACAGAGGTACAGTAATAACCTCAGTATTGGAGACCAAATTATGTGCTGCAGACGACCCAATGAGTGGGTAATCATACTTGGTGGGAATGAGAACCAAGTTACCCGACCTTTTGTAGCCTGGCTGCACCACATCGTAATAGTAATCAGTATCTATAAGCACCTCCACTAGGGCAGTCTCAGCCGGGCATGGGTTGGCTAATTTCATGCTTTTAACTTATAATGAAAGTCATTCATACTTTAGGCTAGATTCACCTTTGTGCTCGGGTATTTCATCAACCATTATTGCTTATAATTGATAAATAAGGACCCAACTTGTATACTTCAGAGCTACAATGGAGTATTCAAAAGAGGCTTGAGTTCCGGTGAAGTCGTGAAAACATAACTCGTCAGTCCCCTGTGATTAATAGAAAAGAGTTGATAAAATGGAGCTTTTCACAAAGGTCCTCTGAGAACATTGATCAAGTAACCCATATGATTTTAACCCATGAATGGCGAGCGTCCTCATATGAGTCCGTACTGGGCGACGGGGAGCGTCCTCATATGAGCCCAGGCTAAACAAAACAATTTAAAAGGACCCAGTAGCACTTAAAAAAGAAAGAAATGGTGTTTAAGTGAGATAATTCCCCTCCATACCTTCTATCACTCCTCCACATGTGTCGAAAATCCCCTCCTTCTCCCCCCCCCCTCTTCAATTATCACCTATTAGTCGTATTATTACCTTATTTATTGGTGTATTGACCGTGCCAATATCTCCAAGCCGATCCTAGGCTGTGGTGTTACGTGTGTCGATGCGTGGGAAAGAGAGAGAGAGAGAGAGAGACAAGCGTCACACCCTCAGTGTCTCTCCAGGCACCGAGAGGGGAGGATATACGTTTCGGCTGACTCACATTTCATGAATGACTGGTCGGAATATATTCGCGATTTTGACCATCCAAACACTATTCCCATTTGTTTTATTGATGTTACATGTTACTATCTTCATATTAAATGTAAAATAGGCGCATATGAATAAGTAATACCGATATTTGTCGTAAAATGACAATTTTAGGCGGGAATGGAGCCTAATTTTGCTGCCCAGTTACATGGTGTTCACTACACACAGCTCGCCGTTTTTTAGTTAACAAGATTCTTTATCTTACCCTTTACTAACAGCTGAACAGTGGGTGAAATTACTGTTACCCATGCCTATAGATATAGTAGTTGAGGTTGCAGTTGGGGACTCTTCTCTTAGATATGATATACCACTGGCCGACTTACCTTCATTTTTCTGTTTTTTGGGTACATAGTTAGTGAAGATGTTTACTTTTTTAGAACTTGCCCTTCTTGTTGGTCAGGTTAGTACACACATTGTTACCATGATCATTCACCAAACATCCAGTACAGAGGTGCAACTTACAGGCTCACTTTACCCTAAGAGGCCCAGTATAATATATACAACACTGTAACTAGTAGTGAATTGCTTTGCTGTACAATGAACACTCAAAGCTTCGACTTTCGCTGTGTGCAGTGCAGGTGGGAGTAGCCATGGAGTATGTTTCACTTAGTATCTTGACCCACTATGTTATATACCTCATTTTGAAAGCACTGTTTAAAGTTTTTGTAATCCAGGCTTTGTTCACCCATTTCTCTTATCACAATCTTCTGTATTAGAGATGACAAGCTTTTGAGAAGGGTCACTACACAAAACTATTCTAGATTTACCTTATGAATGGTGATGGACCTCATAGCACTCTCCATGCTAGCATAAACACTTATTTAATCCTCTACCTGATACTTCGGTGGAGTAAGTTCATAGAAGTGCATCACTTAAGCTGCTTTGTCCTTCAAGAGAGCCACAGCAGGAGCATAGCTTGCATTCTCCACCATGAATCCTTCGATCAGATTGTAAGCATCCGCTTGCAACTGGCCTTTGAGGTCGGTGAGCTTTTGAATTGTACTCAGATCGGAATTGTCATGGATTATGCATTGTAACATATCCCAAAAGCCTGTCCATAATGTAGGATCACCTGCAATTTTTGGAAGAGTCAAATGGAGCAATTTTACACATTGGGGTAAGGGGATAGAATATGCCCCACGTGCTTCCTGTATGTTGTAAAAGGCAACTAAAGAGGTTGGGTCAGGGGGCTTGCGACCCACCAACCATGAAAAATAAATACTGCAATGATGAATGAACGAACAGCCTCAGATCTGGATGGACCTAATGTTGACCAACTCCGACCTACCATGGACAGTCTAAAGATTGTGACTTGGAATATAAGAGGCTTGAATGATGAAACAAAAGAGAGAAAGGCCCTGGAAGTGTTAGTGAATGTTAGGCTGGATGTATGCAGAATGACTGAGACCAAATGGAGGGGTACATGTTATTCACTCACTTGTTCGTCAAGGGGAATCCACGCAATGCGAGCTAAGCTCATTATTATCGCGCCTCCTTTACTGGGAATGTATTGCGTGAAATGCATGTTAAGTGTTTATGCATCATTGGAATGGCTGTGGATGTGTGTGTAGACTGTATTTTAGCCAATTGGCAACATTTGGAAACGAAGGTTTAGGGTTAATCTGTACGGTACCATTCTCACTAGGGTACCAGTCTCACCCGAAGGCTTAGGTTGACCAGTAGCTTAGGTTAACCAGTACGATACCCATCTCACCTTGTAACCGATCACCAACCCCAGATGGGACGTCACAACTTCGTCCACTTACACCAGGTTCCTATTTATACTGCTAGGTGAACAGAGGCTACACCGTTAAGAGATTTGCCCAAATGTCTCTTCCCCGCCCGGGTCTCGAACTCGGGACCTTCTGGTTGTGAGCCAGACGCGCTATCCGTTACGCCACGGGGAGGTGTGTGAGAGAGTGGGAGTGTGGAATGGGTGTGTGTGCTGGAGTGAGTGAGGGAGCGAAAGAAGGTGCATGTTTGTTTGTAAGTAACAAATGGAAGGAGCGTGTAAGAGACTATGGGTCTGTGGGTTCAATGATTGTGTGGGTTAGAATGAAAGTAGGAATACAAACGTGGGTAGTTGTGTGTGTGTGTGCTCCGACAGAGGATAAACCTGTAAGAGAGAAAGAGGAGTTCTGGGTGAATGTTGAGGCATGCTTGAATAAGTTTGGCACTAGCTAAAAAATATTTCTGATTGGGGATATGAATAGGAAGGTAGGTGATAAGAAAGTTGATGGAGTGGTGGGAGGGTGGGGTGTACCGTCAGAAGTGAATGGGAATGGTAGTGCACTTGTGGATTTATGTGTGGGGAGGAGGCTGTTGATAGCCAACACCTTCTTCCGACACAGAATGATGCACAGGTACACTTGGAAAGTGGTGTGGAGGAGGAGGAATGAGACAGTGGAGGAACGAAAGGCACTGATTGATTATATATGTGTGGATGAACGATCGAAGACCTCTGTGCTGGATGCTAAGGTGTATTGGAGGGGGGGGGGTCTGTCTGACCACTATATAGTAGTAGCTAAAATTAGGGTACAAAATAAGTGGGTGAGGAGAGCTGGAGGTGAGAGGAAGGTGGAGTGGCGAAGAGGGTATGAGGTTGCAGGAGGAGGAGATCAGGGAAGAGTTCAAGAGAGCAGTAGAGAGACGACTAGATAGGTTTGACCTGGAGGGTATGGAGGAGGTGAACAAAGTGTTTAACGCCCTACGAGCGGGCCCGTCAGTAACTTCTACTACCCGCCCAGCGGGTGGTTTTACCCTAAACGACCTTATTTCCGTGCTCTTTTTCATGCATAAGCAAGAGCCAGAGCGTAATACAATTATGTATCCGTGAAAGGGCGATAATTGAGCTTCCCAATGACACCAGAACCATCCTTCTACGACCACGTGTTCTCTTGCAACGATCGTGCAACATGAAGGCAAAATCCCTAAAATAGGGTAATTTCCTTACATAATTCCCTGTGTAGCGAGGTAGTGAGTGTGGATGTGTGTGGAGGGGAGAGCAGTTGCCGCGCGGGAACCGCGCCGAACGGTCAGAGCTGACCTACGCTCCTCCCACCGCTCGTCTCTCTCTCAGAGCCAATTATTGCCCAAAATTGCACACCGCCTTAAGTCGGTCCCCGCCATATAGTCCTTGGTTCTCTAGACCAACTTAAGGTGGGCCCCGCTAAAGAGGGGTTAAGGAAGAGATATGTACAGCAGGTGTATGGAGTAAGGAGAAGAGAGAGGGGAGTGAAGGGTACAGCGTCGTGGACTGAAGAGGTAAAAATAGCTGTTGAAGACAAGAAGAAAGTGTATAGAAAGTGGTTGGGTAGTAGAGGGAATGAAGATTTGGAGAGACACAACAGAGCGAGGAACTTGGAGAAAAAGAGAGTGATGAAGAGAGTAGTAAAGGAAAGTAAGAGAAGAGCAGACGAGGAATTTGGAAGGAATCTAAGTGTAACATGGAAGGAGTGTAAGAAACTGTTCTGGAAAGAGGTCAAGAAAGGTTAGGGAGGGTAGCAAGGGAAATAATAAGGGTGTGAAAAATAAGAATGGGCAAGTGATAACCGATAAACAAGAGAGTCTAAATATGGAGGGAGTACTTCAACAAATTACTAAATGTAAGGAATGAAGCACCTGCAAACAGAGTTGAATGGGGTATGGGAGGGAAAAGAAGAGAAGTTGTGGAGGAGGAGGTGGGGATCAGGAGGTCAGAAGTGTGTGAAGCCATGAGTAGAGTGAAGATGGAGAAAGCATCAGGAATAGATGGAGTGTGTGGGGAAATGCTGAGGTATGGTGGTGAGATAGTGATCGAATGGGTATGGAAAATGTGTAAACTAGCATGGGAGAAAGGGAGTGCACTTGTTGACTGGAAAACAGGCATAATAGTCCCCCTATATAAGGGTAAAAGGAAAAGAGGAGTGTGTGGTAACCACTCGGGTAAATGCCTTCTAAGCATAGTAGGGAAGGTGTACAGTAGGTTAGTGATTGAGAGAGTGAGAGCGAGAACGGAGAAATGGATAGGTGCAAAGCAGGGCGGGTTTAGGAAGGGAAGAGGATGTGCAGATCACATTTTTGCCCTGAAATGTGCTGTGGAGAAATATCTGGAGAAGGGACATAAGTTGTATGCTGCCTTTATGGACTTGGAGAAGGTTTGTGGAAAGTATTGAGAATATACAGAGTAGACGGCAAGTTGCTGAATGCAGTGAAGAGCATGTATGAGGGTGCAAAGGCGTCAGCATGTGTGGAGAATGAGCAGAGCGAGTTCTTTGATCTGAATGTTGGGTTGAAGTAATGGTGTGATGACCCCATGGTTGTTCAATATATATATAGTATATGGATGGAGTCATGAAAGAAATACAAGGAAGAGCAGTGGATGTTGGTGTACCTCTGATAAGGGAGGGACACGAGTGGAAGTTGCCTGTACTGCTTGCTGTTTGCTGATGATACAGTTCTGATGAGCAATAGTGATTGGGAGTTGCAGGGGCTGGTAAATATGTTTGGAACAGTGTGTGAAAAACAGAATCTGAGGGTAAATGCGGGGAAGAGCAAGGTTATGGTCTTGGAAAGGGGTGCAGCCACAGAGTGTGAGGTTAAGTTGAACAGTCAGGCTATGGAGAATGTCAGCTCATTCAAGTATCTAGGCAGTGTGCTGAGTAAAGATGGGAGTCTGGATGAAGAAGTGTGGGAGAGGGTGCAACAGGGGAAGAGGTTTGTAGGAACGCTGAAAGCAGTAACAAGAAATAGGGTGGTCGGCATGGAAGTAAAGAAGTCCTTGCATGACAGTGTGGTAATCTCGACATTGACTTACGGGAGCGAAGCATGGACGTTGGTAAAGAGATTCAAACCAAGAGTGAGAGGGGTGAAAATGAGTTATCTGAGAAGGGCATGCAGAGTTATATGGAGGGATAGACAGACGAATGTACAAGTATGAGAGATGTGTGGTATGGATGTAGATGTGCTGGAAAGTGTGAAAAGGAACACCTTGAGATGGTTCGGCCATGTGGAACGTATGGGAAGTGAATGACTAAGAGAGTGTACGAGAGTGAGGTGGAAGGACAGAGAGGGAGAGTTAAACCGAATGAGAGGTGGAAGGATGTAGTGAAGAAGTATATGAATGAAGGCAGTGCTGGATGGGAGAAGGGGCGTCGACTGACTGGGGACAGAGCCTCAGAGGTGCATGGAGCCATTTCGTTCGTGGCCTCCCCTTCGGGGATCACGGCGTCAGGCAATAGATAGATAGATTTATTTATGGTCTGGTTGAGCGGGAACTGTTAGGTTACCTAAACTCCTGAGGGTGGTAATAACTGCATGTGTCTTAGATAAACTGTATCCTCTTTTGTTTCCTTCATATACTTGTCTTCGGACTCATAGAGGGCAAACATCTTGTCTTGAGTGGCTTCGTACTTTGAAACTTCGGTCTGTGCAAGGTAGCCTCAAGGTAGCCCGAGATATGGTTATTAAGAAACTATCAAGGTCTTTCGTTAGTATAGTTAATGAGCTCTTAATCCCCGCTATATGATGTTTTAATTAAGGGTAGTATGTAGTGTAGCCATGATTAAAGGTGAGTCAAATGTGATGTGGAAACCGAAATTCAAAATTTTTGTATTTTAGCTCAAAGCAAGTTTTTTGCTGACGAAAATTAACTAGGGTTGTCATCACCACAGACCCACCGCATTGTAGTGCTTTATAAATGTTGTCATTTTGAATATTCAATATATATATAGCAAACTGTGTCGGAGCCTACAAGGAAAGTAACATGAAATTGGTTCACGATAAATAAACAAACGGAAGTCCATCAATTAATAGCGCAAGTTTAAGTACTTGATAAACCTTGACTTAAAAGTTTAAGTCTTGAAACTGGACATGTAATTTTAAGGTCAGTCCTAGAATGTTTATATTTTGACTCAATAAGAATAGTATCAACTCAGCTGTTAACAATTTAAGCTACTACTAAACTTGGCCATGAACCCTGTGATATGCAAACAACATCTCCTCATAAGTCCGTGCCCCGGTCCACCAAGGCCATTTCTTCACCGTGGAAGTAGTGTTCACGGGCTTCTAAGATATCCGGGAATAAACGGTCTGATGCCTCACTTGTTAGGTGTACTCTGTCATGACTAAAGGCATCGTAAGAGGCATTTATTGAGGAGTACCGATCCCACGTAAAAGGCAGATGTTTTTCTCAGCCTGCGGTTAACAGCATTGCAGATTTTGTTGAACTCCTCCACGGTTATGCCCCTTGGGTTCGCTCTCTTCTCAACCCTAGTCACCTGGCAAGCGCGGCCTGTAACCTCCTTGACATCAACGGCTATTTGTTTGATCTATCGTGCTATGTCCTTGGGTTATATCCCTTGCCAAATGTCGTTCTCCCGATGACAAGAATGGTCAGCTCAGGTTTTAAATCCAGCATGTGATTCCAGGTAGTAGAGCTCTGAAGGGTGTTCACAGTCACTCACCGGACAGCTAAAGGGATCACACGTACTTTGGGGCAGTACAGAGGGTGATCAACATACAAATCCTGGACATATGAGTGCCCTATAATGGGTCACCTTCTTGATGGCACCGGGATAAATGGCCCTCTCTTCGGTGAAATCTTTCCCTATACAATTCCCGACGGCGCCATGGGAGTAAAACCCCTAAGCCATAGGTACACGAAAGAAAGAAAGATCAAACACCGAT